>CM051001.1:3271485-3372195 GCA_027704905.1 Muraenolepis orangiensis | reverse complement strand
GCCAATACTTGGCGCACCATTAGAACAAAGATCTTACGCATCATGCATGCTGGCAAAGAAGTTTCGCTGTCCACAAGGATTCTCACGTTTTGTTGGTTTATTCCAAGTAGATCAGGCAAACAATTCCTTATTCAAGCAGCTGACTGAGATGTTACTACGAGATGGTAAAAACCGTATGTCCACCAGGTGCCCTGCATAACCCCATTAGCAGCCTACCTAAATACCTATGAGTGAGGTCTACCTGTGTGAAGTCCCCCTAGTGACCAAAATAATAAACATATGGAAACAATAACTCCTGATACTTATAAGCAAATACAAGAATCAAATACAATAATAAGCTACAACTAATAATTATACTAAACAGTGATATGGCTTCTACACTCCGGCCCCTAATTGGGCATTATACACAATTACACAAATATTTCTGAAGAAGCTATTTAACAAACAAAAAAAAACAATAATAATAAAGACATTTTCAATTCGCACTGTGTGTAATGTATTTACCGATCTTCTTCTTTGGTAGTAGACCCTTTAGAAAAGAAAAAAGGTTAGAAAAGTCACGGTCGTTACGATCATAAGTCTGAGTCTTAGTCTTCAGCCTCCAGTAGTAGACACAGCTTTGTGACAGGCCTTTCCAGCACGCTGGTCTTCGTTTGGAGCCGTACAGTGCGTACTAGGCCTCTGGCGTCAGGTTTAGCCTCCAAAACCCTTCCCAGCATCCACGAGCCTCTGGGGGCAGTTGCATCTGCAATGATGACGATGTCTCCAGGAGCGAGATTTATTTTCCTCTTCGACCATTTTTGCCTCTCTTGCAGCAAAGGCAGGTACTCAGAAATCCATCGAGTCCAGAACAGGTCAGCCATATACTGCACCTGCTTCCACCTCCTTCTGACATATAGATCTTTCTTGTTGAACAGTCCAGGAGGCAACACTGGCTTCCCTTTCAAGAGAAGGATGTGGTTAGGAGTGAGGGCCTCAAGATCATCCGGCTGATCTGAAACAGTGGTGATGGGTCTGCTATTCAAGATGGCTTCTGCCTCACAGAGGATGGTTTGAAATCCTTCATCATCAAGGGTCTGTTGATGCAGAACAGACTCGAGCACTTTTCTCACTATGCGTATTAGGCGTTCCCACACCCCGCCATGATGCGAGGCTGCAGGAGGATTGAAATTCCATGTCACTCCCTCTTGAAGTAGAGCACCTTGGATCTTGTTGTTGTTGATGCCAGCCAAAGCCTCTCTCAATTCTCTGTTGGCTCCAACAAAATTTGTGCCATTGTCTGATCGTATGCTTGACACTTGTCCTCTTCTGCAGATAAATCTTCTTATAGCATTTATACAGGAATCTGTGTCCAGACTGTACGCCACTTCAAGATGTACAGCCCTGCTGGTCAAACACGTGAAGATCACTCCGTACCTCTTGAAAAGACTTCTTCCCCTCTTAACATCGATGGGACCGAAGTAGTCCACCCCCACACTGGTGAACGGAGCTTGGTCAGGCAAGACTCTTTCCTTTGGCAAATCCGCCATTTTCTGGTCACTGATCTTCCCTCTGTGACGTTTGCATGTGACACATTCTGAAATGACCTTCCTTATTGCAGAATTGGCGTTGGTGATCCAGTATTTCTTCCTGAGGTGGCTTAACACATGATTCCTCCCTCCATGCGCCAACTGCTGATGGATGTGGCGAAGAATGAGTGTCGAAACATGGAGATCCTTGGCCAGGATAACAGGGTGTTTAGTTTCCTCTGGCATTGATGATCGACTCAACCGGCCACCAACTCTCAGGATGCCTCCCTCCAATACTGGATCCAGCTTGTACAGCTGACTGTCTTTCTTGACATTAACACCAGTCTCCAATAAGGCAACTTCATCTTTGAATCTCTGACCTTGCACAAAGCATATAATTGCTTTTTCTGCCTTGGCGTGGTCTTCAAGATGTAGACTTTGTCCACTGAGTGTGGCTTTGAAGTTTTCCATTCTCTTTGCTACTTCAGACTTTTGTTTCTCAAGGTCTTTTTCATCTTCACAGACAGCAGCTTGGATTTCCTTTCTGTTCTGTCGCAGCAGCTTGAGACATTGCTTGATTCTCAGAAATCAGGCTACGGCAGTTTTCAGTTTCTGCCAGGTTGAAAAGTAGCTCATCAGTTGGTTGGTGTGGCTCTCTCCAGCCGTGACAATACGATTGACTGTCAAGTCTCTTTTGACCTCCGGATCATCCTCAGCGATCCCATGAATCTTCAAGTCAGACTTGGGCCACTCCTCTTCTGGCTTGGACAGAAATTCTGGTCCTTTACTCCACCTTTTGCTTGCCAGGAAGTCAGTGGCTTTCATCCCTCTCGACACATCATCTGCTGGATTCTCCTTGGTACCGATGTACCTCCACTGTTCCACACTGGTAGCTTCTCTTATGGCTGCTGTTCTATTTGCAACAAAGGTGTGGAACCGCTTGGTTTCATTGCTGATGTACTTAAGCACTGTTGTACTATCCGTCCAGAATGTGGACTTTTCCAACTCAAGTTGCAACTCCTTTTGCAGCATCCCATCAACCCTCACCGCCAGAACAGCAGCTGTGAGTTCCATCCGAGGAATTGTGCTTTGTTTCAGTGGCGCAACTCTGGCTTTGGCCAAGAGGAATGCAACATGAAGTCTTCCATCATCATTCTCAAGCCTCAGATAAGACACGGTGCCATAGCCATCTTGACTGGCATCAGAGAAATGGTGAAGTTGTGCTTTGATGGGCTTGCCGAAGTCTGTGGGCTTGAAACAACGATGCACTTTGAACTCTGCTATCTTCTCCAGGTCCTTTAGCCACTCTGACCACTGCTGTGAGAAGTATGGAGGAATGTCCTCATCCCATGCATAGCGTCTTTTGCACAACTCCTGCAAAATCAATTTGGCTGACAGAGTGAAGGATGCAAGAAATCCCAACGGGTCATAGAGCGAACTGACCACTGATAAGATGCCTCTCCTTGTCTGTGGTTGTTCTTTGTTGGTGGTCTTGAACTTGAACTGGTCATTTTCAACACACCATTGCAGTCCTAGAGCCCTCTCCAATGGCAGACTCTCCCAATCCAAATCCAGCTCTTTCGTTTCCTTTGTTCTGTGCTCTTGTGGAATTGATGTCAGCACTGATCGACTGTTGCTTATCCACTTGGAGAGATTGAATCCCCCTTTCCTGCAGAGCGTAGTGAGGTTCTTCACCATCTGTATTGCTTCCTCCTCAGAAGGCAAGGACTTCAGACAGTCATCGACATAGAAATTGTTCTTGACTGTAGCGACCACTTCTGATGGAAACTGACCTGCATTATCATCTGCGGTTTTCCTCAGTGCATAATTCGCACAGCTTGGCGATGACACAGCTCCAAACAGATGTACAGTCATCCGATATTCAACTGGAGTGTGTTCTGTATTTCCGTGAGGCCACCACAGAAACCGAAGGAAATTGATGTCCTTTTCTGACACTTTGACCTGATGGAACATGGCCTGAATGTCAGCCATCAGTGCAACAGGTTCCTGTCGGAATCGGAGAAGAACTCCAACCAGGGAGTTTGTAAGATCTGGTCCCTGCAGAAGTTTACAGTTGATTGACGTCCCCTTGTACACTGCTCCGCAGTCGAACACAACTCTTAACTTTCCTTTTCTAGGATGATAAACTCCATGATGTGGAATATACCACTGTTTTCCATCCTCTTGGTTCAACTGATCCTCTGGCACAACCTCAGCATAGCCTTGATCAATTACATCACTGAGAAAAGCTACATACTCCTCTCGAAAGACTTGATTCTTTCCAAACTTCCTCTTCAGGCTCATGAGGCGCTGTTCTGCAATGCAACGATTGTTTGGCAAGATGGAATTTTCACTCCTGAAAGGTAGGTCCAAGGAGTAATGACCATCTTTCAACACTGAGGAGCTGTGCATAATGTTCATGAACTTGAAGTCTTCTCTTGACATTTCAGCTTGTTCCTCTGAAGTCTTCTCATTGAAGTCATGATTGTACTGCTGAACCATCATCTCTTCTAGTTGAACTAGAGATATTCGATTGGCAGTTATGGAGTTGCCACTCTTGCTCCTGCTGTCGTTGCCAGCTCGAAGTGGGCCATTAAGCACCCATCCCACTTTAGTCCTTACAGCATAGGGCCCATCTTCTTGACTGTTAATGAGTTCCCATGGTTCTATTACCTTTGATGCATTAGTTCCAATGAGAAGGTCAATGTCAGAGTCAATTTGATGGAGCTTGACACAATTGAGATATGGCCATTGATCCACATCATCTTGCCTGGGGATGTTGTGCTGGGAAACAGGCATGCATGGGTAACAACATCAGGTAAGTCAATGAAATCATCGTTGTCCAATCCTGACACCTCTCGTCCAGAAACAATATGACTGGCAATCGTTTTTTCCTGTCCCAACGTCCGCAACATAAAGTTGGTACTTGTTTCTTCACGTTCAATGGTTGAACCAGGCTTTCTGTACAGAATGTACCAGAGCTACCAGGATCCAAAAAAGCATAGGTTTGTAGTATGACATCACCCTTTTTTGCTTTAACTTGGACTGGTACAATTGAAAAGATGCAATCATCCTCAAAACCGGCCCCAATATGGCCACACGTTTTTGGCGCAGCATTTTCAGTGGTGACTGCTGGTGCCGTGACTGCTGGTTCTTTAACCTGATGTTTAATGTGGAGAATACTAGGATGCTTTAGGCTGCACACATCACAAGTCAATCGATCTTCGCAGGCTTTGCTAACATGGCCCACCTTTAAGCAGCCGAAACAGATCCTTTTTTCCTTAATGAAGTCAATCTTTTCCCGGTGCAACTTTCCTTTGAATTGTGTGCACTTCTCCAGAGAGTGACCACTCTTTTTACAAAACATGCAGCCTTTGAGAGGAAGAGTGGAGGAATGTGATTTATTTTCCATCCATTCAGGTCGCCCTTTTCCTCCTACTGCAGTCGCATTTGTGGCAAAACTGCATCCTTTGCGCTCTTTCAGATCCTTTATCTGACTTGGAATTGAGCCTTTACTTGAAGAGGTTTGGGTGTCCTGAATGTTGCCAAACAGTGGATCCGTGGCTTTTCTGACTTGTTTTTCAATGAATCCAACTAAATCACTGAACATGGCCCTCTGACCATGGCGCTCCAGCAGGTCACATGCAGTGCTTCTCCACTTTTCCCGGAGCCCATAGGGCAACTTCAACACTATGTTCCTCATGTTGGACGGTATATCCAAGTCCCTCATATGCTGGATCTGCTCTGTTGCATTGCAACATCCACGGAGGAACAAAGCAAACGCCTGTAGTGCCTTGACATCTTCTCTTTTGATTGGTGTCCAGCTAAAAGCTTTATCCATGTAAGCAGCGCTGATGTTATACTCATTACCAAAGTGCTCAATGAGAAGATCTTTAGCCCTTTGGTATCCTTGCTCAGGAGGCAGATGCTGGCAGCTGTGCACTATCTCCTTTGGCGGACCCTTAGTGTACTGTTCCAAAAAGTGCAAACAGTCACTGTAGTTGTTGGATTTTTCTTCGACTCCATCCTGAAATGCTCGCATAAAAGCATGGTATTGGAGGGGGTCTCCATCAAACACAGGAATTTGTCTTGCTGGAAGAGCAGAGGCAAGATTTTGTTGAACCAATAAAGTTGTAATGTCATTTTGCCTTTGCATAATACCAACAATATCATTTTTACCCACATCCCTCAATACTTGAGTTTGAGATTGACCATGCCGCACAGAATTCCCTTGTGCTTGGATGTGAACCATGGGCATCATCTGAGTGTCATGTCTCACAGGATTTGCTTTTGGCTGTTTCTGAACCATGAAAGGATTGTCATAGATTGGAAATGATTGAGTCTTGGTATTGGCCCTTTCTGATTGTGAAGTTCCTATCTGTGTCCTGTCCTTTGGACGAACAACCAGTGGGGGTGCTGTTGAGCAATCATTAATCCAAACTTTTGTCCTTTCCTTTGGTCTGTAGGTGGCAGCACCAGGGTTGAGCATACTTGTGATGGGACCTTGGGCCTTTTCAACATTAGAGTCCCTTCCATGATGTGACACTCTGGAGCTATGCCGTGATGAATTTTCCTTAAAAACACTGAGTTTTGCATTGAATACTGCCAACTCTGTCTCCAATGCTAGTTGTTCCTTTTGTCTCCTCAGTTGTTCCTCTTGTCTCCTCAGTTGTTCCTCTTGTGCCTCTATTAAATGTATTTTCTGTAGAGCAGCGACACGTTCCAGGAGAGCTGCCTTCTCAGCTTCAGCTTTGATCCGTTCTGCTCGTGAAGATGTTGTAGAGACACGTGATCCGGAGATAGCACTCCGACTTAGTCTGGAACATGCAACACTCATGTTAGAAGCACTGTCACCTGGTCTGACATCATCAGGGACTGGCTGTCCATCATCTGCATCTACATATGGTTGTCCAGCGTCAGAGAGCCACCTCTTTACATCTTCTGCAAACCCACAGTGCAGTGCTGTTTTGTTTTCAAACCACTGACATTGTAAAGCAGCTTGATCTTCAGGCAAGTTCAATTTCATAAATTAATCATGATTTTTCTGGGCTTCCTCAAAGCACTTGTTCATAATGACCAACTCAGATTGCACTTCAGTGACATTTTCATTGGAATCCATAAGCAGTTTAAGGTTTTCCATTGAAGCACTTGCTTTTTTCCATTTTGCTTGCCTTTCTTTCTGACACTTTTCAATAAAGGAGGCCAGACCCTTTTCAGACAATTTTGGAACCCTTTTTTCAGGCAATGGAGCACTCTCATTTTTATCCTTAGTGACCTGAGACATTGTGTTATTTTCCTTTTAACACACAATCATGCATAAAATAATGCAAGTATATGGAGCTTTGGTTGATATTTCATGTGACAATACAAATGAGCAAATGCAAAGAAAAGAGCGCACATTGGATTGATAAACTTAGGTCTCCCCTATAGAGCTTTGAATTATCACCAGGCAAACGCGCGCAGTGACAACATGACCGTCAAAAAACAACTCCAATAGTTGTCAATAAACATTCAGTCCGATCAATTTGCACATCAAAGGCGCTGTTGACACTGTTGCCACACGCCAAACATTGGTCTCACCAATTAGAGGCCAGTGGAAAGTCAACGCGGAGAAATTCAAACTCCCAAGCCTACATGGCCAAAACACCAACACCAAACAACTATGCGCGTAGCAAGAAAAACACGACTATCAACTCCAATAGTTTCGCCGTTTTCCAATACAGCTTTACAGTCAATGTTCTTGCCTTTACCACGTCTTGTTGTTCGTTTGTTGCATCCGTGCAGGCTTTTGGCTGGGCTTCGAATGTCCGTGAAAGCGTCCACGCGAACATTAATCCATTGTTAGTTAGTCCATTAGAACGAATCTTCATGCACAAAAAACAGCTTCTTGCCTTGAAGTCTGATGTTCCCAGGACACGGTTTTTACTTAATGTATTGGCTAATTACTTGCAACTATAAAGCCAATACTTGGCGCACCATTAGAACAAAGATCTTACGCATCATGCATGCTGGCAAAGAAGTTTCGCTGTCCACAAGGATTCTCACGTTTTGTTGGTTTATTCCAAGTAGATCAGGCAAACAATTCCATATTCAAGCAGCTGACTGAGATGTTACTACGAGATTGTAAAAACCGTATGTCCACCAGGTGCACTCCATAACCCCATTAGCAGCCTACCTAAATACCTATGAGTGAGGTCTACCTGTGTGAAGTCCCCCTAGTGACCAAAATAATAAACAACATATGGAAACAATAACTCCTGATACTTATAAGCAAATACAATAATCAAATACAATAATAAGCTACAACTAATAATTATACTAAACTATGGCTTCTACACTAGTCAATCACACGTCACCACACCATGATGTAGAGAGAAAAGACAACAACAGGAACCAACAAGTTGGACTGCCCAAAGCATATGAACTGAAGATTATCACCAAAACAACCTCAGATTTCACGATTGCACAACAAAATAAACTGATTGATTTACGCAAAAGGGTAAAAGAAGCAAGCGTGGCAGTTCACAGAGATGCTCTTCGGCCTGCAGGGAGCCTAGCAAGCTTCCAGCTTGTCATTGATGACATTGATTGATTGACTCGTTTTGGGAGGAAGAGTTCTCTGACTGCAGCAAGATGAAGTGGGGGTCATCTGGAGGGGGAGGTGAGGAGCTCCATGATCCACTTCACTGGTTGACCATGCCAAGGTGTGAGTGAGCACGTACAACGGAACGCTTCCTCCCCATTCCCTCCAGCAGTATGAATTGTCTAAAACACTATACTATAAAAAATACTGTACACAATAAAAAGAACAATAAAAAGAACAATACAGTGACTGGATGATATGTACAGTATATGTGTTACATTTCTGAATGCAAATTTTTATTAATACATTAAAATGCACTTTATATATGTTGATAACTAAGATAATGTTGGAGTTAGGAGGAGTAAAATGATACTACATTGAGGCCAACATTGAGGGGGAAATCTTGCAGATTCAAGATTGATTCAAGATTCAGGACTTTATTTGTCACATACACACACAGGATATGCAGTGAAATTAAAGTGCCAGTGCCTTGCAGAAATTGTGCAAAATACAATATAAAGAAAATGGAAAATCTGCAATAAATTGTGTTTATACAATGAATGCAACAATATTTAAAATGAGATGTAATACATTATGAGTGTAAGTATACGGTCTAAAAACTAGAAAAAAAACAATATGGTCACGTATAAATATGTGTGTATGCGATATACTATATATGTATCTGTGTGTGTGGGGGGGGGGGGGGGGTGAGGATCCTACAGGCTCTGGTTCTGCACCTCCTGGGCCCAGTATTTAAAACATTTTAAAATACAGTATATCCAGGTCAGAAGGATCTGGATAGGATTTAATGTAAAAAGGGGGTATTTCAAAACAGGATAATGTGATCCTGATCCTACAAGATTGGGATATCGATTTGGTTATCCAATCCTACCCAGAATCCAGATCAAAGATGAGATGTAGGAAACATGGCCCATGTGTACCACAGACCATGCCAAAACTATATCTAATTAACCAATATGATCCAATATGATCCAATATGATCCATAAGAACATAGGTCCAAGAATGTCACACATAGTCCAATCATTTAATGCATCTTAATCCGAACCTGCAATGCCATCAATTCTCAGCCTCTCTTCCAAGAGGCCAATGCAAAGTTGTTTCCCTCAGTTGAAGCAAGGTCAGTTTTCTGCTCCTCAGTTAGAGAGATCTGTTTCTCTGCTCTCTCGGTTTCCTTTCTCAACAAATCCCCATAGCCATCTTGAGTCTTGGGGGTCATCTCCAGACTCTGCCTCTTACGGGGTGGATCTTCCTATTGCTGTGGTGGGTCACTGACCACATGTTCTTCAGGCACTGGCTCTGAAGTTAGGGAAAAAGATTAAGTCTCTCCTAACTCATCAGCCATCTCTGAGTCTGCAGTGTAAGTCTCAGTCCCAGTGGGACCTTTTTCCACCAATGATGTCAGGAATGATATCAGTAAACTCCCCCCGGTGATATGGCGTGTTGACCGTTTTAGGTTTCTGACACTTACTGTTGTTTGATTACATTTCCCAACATGTTACTTTGAACAGAGGCCTATCCAAAGACAAATCAAAAGGCAAATCAGGATTCTATAATCCTGATCTTGTGGTATCGGGATCAGAATGATCCTATCTGAAAATTCTTTAAAATACCTGGACAAAACCTACAGGATCAATTTGATCTTGGATAGCAAAAAAATGGGATTACAAAAGGATCATTCTGAAGTTTTGAAATACTGGGCCCTTGTGTATAAGTCCTGCAGGGAGGGGAGTGTAGTTCCTAACTCTCCGCAGAGACCTCCTGTCCTGAGCAGAGCTGTTGCCAAACCAGGCAGTCATCTCATGATGCTGTCTACAGCTCCAGAGTAGAAGGATTGAAGGATCCTCAGGGAGACTCTGAATAACTTCAGCTGCCTGAGGTGTTAAAGGTGCTGCCTTGCCATTCTCACCTGAGTGTGTGTGTGTGTGTGTGTGTGTGTGTGTGTGTGTGTGTGTGTGTGTGTGTGTGTGTGTGTGTGTGTGTGTGTGTGTGTGTGTGTGTGTGTGTGTGTGTGTGTGTGTGTGTGTGTGTGTGTGTGTGTGTGTGTGTGTGTGTGTGTGTGTGTGTGTGTCTGTGTGTCTGTGTGGTCCATGTCAGATCCTCTGTGATGTGGACTCCGGGGTATTTAAAACTGCCCACTCTTTCCACAGTAGCCCCATTCATCCTAAATGGCGTGTACACCCTCGGGTTGTTCAGCTTTCCTAAAGTCCAAAATCAGCTCCTTAGTTTTAGCAACATTCAGGAGGAGTTATCCTGACACCAGATTGACAGGTTTGCCACTTCCTCCAGGTAGGCCTTCTCGTCATTGTCGGGGATCATGCCCATCACCACTGTGTCTTCAGTAAACTTAATGATGGAGTTGGAGCTGAACCTGGCCACACAGTCATGTGTATACAGCAGTGGCGGCTGGTGGTTGTAACATGTGGGGAGGAAGGAAGGGGCTCTTGGTGAAGCTTGGTGGTAGGTGGGGTGGTGGATGGGGATGTTAGTGTATGAGGGGTGTAGTTTGGTGGTAGGTGGGGTGGTGGATGGGGATGTTAGTGTATGAGGGGTGTAGTTTGGTGGTAGGTGGGGTGGTGGATGGGGATGTTAGTGTATGAGGGGTGTAGTTTGGTGGTAGGCGGGGTGGTGGATGGGGATGTTAGTGTATGAGGGGTGTAGTTTGGTGGTAGGTGGGGTGGTGGATGGGGATGTTAGTGTATGAGGGGTGTAGTTTGGTGGTAGGCGGGGTGGTGGATGGGGATGTTAGTGTATGAGGGGTGTAGTTTGGTGGTAGGTGGGGTGGTGGATGGGGATGTTAGTGTATGAGGGGTGTAGTTTGGTGGTAGGTGGGGTGGTGGATGGGGATGTTAGTGTATGAGGGGTGTAGTTTGGTGGTAGGTGGGGTGGTGGATGGGGATGTTGGTGTATGAGGGGTGTAGTTTGGTGGTAGGTGGGGTGGTGGATGGGGATGTTGGTGTATGAGGGGTGTAGTTTGGTGGTAGGTGGGGTGGTGGATGGGGATGTTAGTGTATGAGGGGTGTAGTTTGGTGGTAGGTGGGGTGGTGGATGGGGATGTTAGTGTATGAGGGGTGTAGTTTGGTGGTAGGTGGGGTGGTGGATGGGGATGTTAGTGTATGAGGGGTGTAGTTTGGTGGTAGGTGGGGTGGTGGATGGGGATGTTAGTGTATGAGGGGTGTAGTTTGGTGGTAGGTGGGGTGGTGGATGGGGATGTTAGTGTATGAGGGGTGTAGTTTGGTGGTAGGTGGGGTGGTGGATGGGGATGTTAGTGTATGAGGGGTGTAGTTTGGTGGTAGGTGGGGTGGTGGATGGGGATGTTAGTGTATGAGGGGTGTAGTTTGGTGGTAGGTGGGGTGGTGGATGGGGATGGAAGTGAGGGGATGTAAAACCCAGACATTAAAACAGCATAAGGAGATGTTGTGTAACTAGTGAGCTATAGCAAAGGAAATGTGTGCTGCTTACAAGTGTCTCTTCTTTGTCAGAAATAAAACAGCTCTTATTTAGAGATCACTGAAGTCTGACCTAGTATCCTAAACCTTAAGAGAAATAAGGAGCAAAATAATACCAGTTTTAGAAATGGATAAGCCAATCAAATTTTATTTTACATCTTACTGCTATGCCAACAGCTGATTATTTCAGACTAAATAAAGATCAGTGACAGGCCTCACTATTAATTGGACAGTGTATTAGTTGGTCATTTGCAGAAAGCAACGTAATTGTAACTGATTGTGATCTGAGGGGAAAGAAGCATTGTTTTGATAAAAAAAAGGGCTATTTAGCGATTTCTCCATAAATGAGGAAAATCAGAAAAATCTGAATAGTGTTTCTATGCACAGTGACTAGTTCTACTAAACTTAACATAATTTAAATAAGATTTCAGGGGGAACCAATTTTTTGTGTAAAGATGATTTACCTATATTTAATTAAAATAAGACATACTATCTGTCAGGGCTTGGTGTAGGTGGGACCCAAAAGCAGAGCGGTAGAAACAGGGTAACAAAAATGAACTTTTAATTGCCCACAAACCCCGAAGAGAGTCCAAAAATCATTGTCAAGGCAAGCATAGGTTGGTAACAGGTTATCGAGGGTTAAGGCAAAGGTACAAAATCACAGGCAAAAACAAGGTGGTTATCCAGGCGATGGTCAAACACGGTGAATCAAAAAACAGAACACAAGACGTGATACTTAAACTTGATACAGACTTGAGGCTTTCCGAGAATCAGTGTGATAATCCAGCGATGAATGACAGACATGGTTTATATACAGCTTGTAGATGAGGTGTGATTGACAACAGGTGAGTCCAGTATGACACGGCCGACAGGGAAAACCCGGAGTGGCATTCGGAATGGAGTCCAGTGACATCGCGGATCCAGGAAGCCAGCGGAAATCCAGGACTAGGAGTGGACAGAGCTGGGTTGGAACGTGACTAGGGGGTGTGGCTACCTCGGCGAGTGCTGTGGAAGCGAGGCTGTGACACTATCATATAGTAAAACCAGTTAGTACTATCATATAGTAAAACCTGGGCCTGGGACCTCATAACCACTATCATATAGTAAAAGCAGTTATGCACGTAGATCACGTAAATTGTCTAAACGTCGCTCAGTGCGTCCAGTACCCTGTGCTCTGATTGGTCAGACCACTACTTTACGCCCCTCGTCACTGCCGTTTCCCGGTAGCAGGAAAATAGCGGCGTGAGGAAGGTAGAATATTCAGATGCTCCATGTCCTAGGGCTTGCACCAGTTGTTGTTGATCATAAAGAAAACCACTCTTTACCAGACTCTTCCATTTAATCCGCATGGAAAGGACTCTGTCGGGAGTACAGCACCAGTTCAACAACAGACTTAAGGCTTTGAAACACAAGCTTACAATAGTATATCCATAAGCCCATAAACAAATGGAGCAGCAAAAATGGAGAGGCTACAAACACAATCCTTAAAATACAAAGGACTCTAGGCCAAAACTTCTTCTTTTATGTATCGTCATCAGATGTCCAACTCGTCTCTGGTCCCACCCGGAAGAGGCCACCCTCCGAAGAAGGTCTATACGGGGACAGGTGGTGATTATGTGGTCTGCAGTCTACTCTAGCTCCTCGTGTGCATGCTGTGTTTGCCAGGCCAAAAATGTGAAAGGGAACTGAGTAGGCATACTTTTACATCCTTTACAAAAAATCAACATAAACACTGGTGTGTTTTCGAAATATTTCACTCTCTTCCACTGTAGGCCGCTAGTGCCTGGTGGTTAATTCTGGGCTGCGGTCTTGCCACGCTGGCAGGTTGCTGCTGCATCTAACTTGCGTCCAGTCTGTCTCGCTTAACGTGTCTTTGTCATTCTTTGTTTGCCATTCTTTCTTTACCCCTCCATGCTGAATCATAAACGTCTTATATCCAAGACCAACAAGAAAGTCCTCCCTCTTGGGGCTAGCCGAATGACCTGTTTGTGCTCTAGTCTCTCCTCATAGGCTACCTGACCTGCCAATCCATCTAGCCACCTAGCCACAGGTGTGATTCATTACCTTTGATTGGCATTGGGAGTGAGTCATGTTAGAGATGAAGCAAAGACAGTACTTAAAAAAAACCTGAAAAACATGCAAATGTCCAAACAAAGCAAACACACAATAAAACAACCATATAGATACAAGCTTATCAAATACAGGCACTGCAAAAGTAAACAACAACAACACAACAAGTTAAACATATGTAAATATTTGAAGCACTGCAAACAATATAATTAGAAGTATGAAAACAAAAAAGGAAATAAGAAACAATGTCTCACTTGGTGACCAGCTCACACCAGCATTCATAGAATGTTTCGAGAACAATCTCAGTTGATGAATTGAGTACAATTTCAGTTGCTTGCTTCCATGGCTGCTGTGTACCTAACGGGGTACCTAATAGAAACAGACAGTAAACACACAGTAAACACACAGACCAAGACTAAAACAGACCAGACAAGCACAGAACGTGCCTGTCCTGTCACTGCCGGGAGTTGAAGTCATCAGAGTGAATAGACCACATAATGGAGCTGTTGGGCAACCACAGACTTAACAGATCTGCGGGCATTGGCTAGAGAGGCTAATCGGGCTGGAAAGACTGTGTTCTCCAAGGTGGATCTGGTCCGGAGCGACATCCTCAAGACGGCAGTCATCACACCATTCAGTCTTTTCGAGATCCTGCGCATGCCCTTCGGTTTGAAAAAACGTGGCACAAGCATTCCAGCGCCTGATAGATTCCGTGCTCAGAAACCTCCCCTTCCTATTTATCTAGCTGGATGACATCCTTGTTGCCAGTACATCCAGACCCACCTTTCCCACCTGCGGATCCTGTTTGAACACCTCAGCGAGCATGGCCTAATCGTGAACCCGGCTTGTATCTCAGAGTTTACTAGGGACGTCAAGTCGACGGAAAGTGCAACAATGTGGTGGATGAAGGTCTCGCAACGGTTGGTGTCATGTGCTTTGGAAGACTGTCCAGAACAGGGTCAATACCTGTGTGGGGTGCCACTGGACTTGGTGGGTCCTTTCCCACCCTCCCGCGGGTTTACACATCTCCTTCACCATGGTGGATAGAACAGGTGGCAGGAGGCAGTCCCCTTGACAGCAACGACTACTGCTGACATGGGCCGCACGTTCATCAGCACCTGAGTCGCAAGGTTTGGGGTAAAGTCCGACATCTCCTCAGACTGTGGACCTCAGTTCACCTCTGAGCTCTGGGGCGCCATCACCCAGAGCCTCTGAGTGAAGCACCACAGCGTACCACCTGCAGGCGAACGGATTGTGTGAACGGTTCCATCGGTCCAAGAAGGCTCCCTGAGAGCCAGATTGAAAAACGACGGCTGGTGTGATCGTCTTCCTTCGGTGATGCTGGGACTCAGGACGGCCCCCGAAGGAAGACCTTCAGTCCTCAGACCTTCAGTCCTCAGACCTTCAGTCCTCAGTCCTCAGACCGCAGAACTGGTGTATGGGCAGCCGCTTCGGGTACCTGGCGAGTTCATCCCTGAGGCCAACGTTTCCTGAGTGCAATGATCCACACTGTTGGGCAACACTTTTGTGCATGTCCCACCATGGCCTTCGCCAGTCCTGCATTCCACCTGACCTGTGTTGGGCTCTAGGTCTTTATTCAAAATGACGCGTACAGGAGCCCACTTCAGCCACCCTACGATGGGCCTTTCCACGTCCTCGAGCCGGGTGACCAAACCTTACTGGTTGACATCGGAGGCCGACCTGATCACATCTCTGTGAACCGCCTGAAGCCTGCGCACCTAGACTTGGACCGGCCTGCTGTGTTGCCACAACTCCCGAGACGCAGCGGTCCTCCCACGGCGGAGACCCCAGAACGTTCGGGACTCCTGGACCAGAACGGTCACCTTCTCCAGCTCCCCCTGTGGGGTGAACAGTTTGGGCTATGTTGTCCAGCCCCCCGGCAGGTTGGCGATGCCGGTTTTTGTGAATTCTGGGGGGGCATGTGTGGTGAGCAAACACTAAAGGGACATAATTCAACACAACCCTCACGCTCTCTATCAGGCGGGAGTTATGGCATCACCTTCTAAGTTTGCCATGTTTTTCGTTCATTCTGTTTTGGTTAATGCGGGCGTCACACTGCCCCAAAATTGACACCAGATGGCCATACGAATATGGAATTTTGAATTTCGCAAGAAGATGGCCCCAAACTTGGTCAACAGCCAATCAACAGCTGAAGCAAGTACGACGCCTACAGAAGGTCACAAGATGGCACCAGAACCACACACGAAGGCAACACGAAGATGTGATTTTTTATAGTAGTTTATACCCACAGGACAGACAAAGGCCACACGATGGCTACACAACGTCGTATTGAGAGTACGATGCGTTCAAACTCGGTCACGAAGGCGTCACGTGATGATGGTATGAAACCTTCGGCCGACCGTGGGAAATTCAATTGCTGATCGAAGATTATTGGGAGCAGAACACACAGTACACTTAAACTTGTACCTATAAGAGGAGGTGCTGGGCCTGTAAGAGTTGCTCATCATGTTCTCTGAGGCGCATCAAAAGAAGGAATGCTGCTGCCTTCTTTTTCCTGGTTGTCTCATCATCAAAGTATGCCATTCTGCAGGAACTTAATTGGGATTAATTGGGATTGAAGCTTTGGGAGTTACACACGCCTCTGCTGTGTAGAGTTGAGCTCTGAGGTATGTCCACGTTACCATGACACATGGGAAACGCTTGAGCTACTCAAATTCGGCTGTCTTCGCCGACACCGTGATCCCATCTCGATGTCATGTTACTATAATACGATGGCTACACAACGGCATGTCATGTTGCCTTCCTAAGACAATCGGGCAGCTTCTTGTTTCCTTCGTATTGTCTGCGTGAGGCAAAAAATGCCCGATGGCACTGATGATCACACGAGTAAAGACGAAGATGACACGATTTGACAACATGCCTTATGAAGGGCAAAATGGTCACACCAATTCAACACGAAAATGAACCTTTGCAAGGTCTTTCGGCAAATTTTTTTCCCAGCGTTTTATTAATTCATTCATATGTATCATATTCAAAGTGAAGCTATTAACATTTGCATATGTTAACAACATGTAACATATAACATTCAGCGGCTCTACAGCAGTGGCGGCTCGTCCATAGGGGCGCAGGGGCGCCGCCCCACCTGGTTGAGAGAGGAAAAATTTTTTAATAAAAAACAATTATTATAATACCGTATTGACCCGAATATAAGACGGGTTTTTTTTCCGAGAAAAAAATCTGAAAAAGAGGGGTTATAGAGGGCTTATAATCGGGGTTTAGACTTTTCGATGTACCGTAATTGCACATGTAATTGCGCAACAACAGATCGCGCCAAACGAGTGTTCCGAGACACCGCGCGACACTTAAAGTCACTCAAAGTCTTAAAGTAACAGTACATAAAAACAGTTACCTGGAGAGATAGAAATGGAGAGACACAGCGACCAACTTGAAAAAAGAAAAACGCCTGTGTATTTTGACATGCCAACATCTGTCACAGTGCATAAGAAAGGCGACAAATCAGTGATTGTGAAGTCTACTGGAAACGAGAAGAGCCGAGTAACGGTCATGTTAACGCGCCTCGCAGATGTGACAAAACTTCCCCCGTACGTGGTTTTAAAACGCAAGACTGTACCTAAAGAGGCAGTGACTGTACCTAAAGAGGCAGTGACTGTACCTAAAGAGCCAGCCAGCTGGCGTTATCGTACGCGCCCAGGCAAAGGGCTGGATGGAGACGGAGCTTGTGGTGGACTGGCAAGTTGGTCAAGGTGGTGTGGGGCAGACGGCGTGGGGGACTCAGAAAGAAGAGGAATATGTTGATTCTGGATGCTTTCCGTGGACACTTGACTGAGCCAGTCAAAAAGTGAAAGAGTGATGATCACTAGGTGACCTAGTGATCATACCGGGCGGAATGACAAGCCAGCTGCGCAATCTGCGCAAGAGATACACAGAGTGGCTCCTGGCTGGTGATCACGCACTGACACCGTCTGGAAAAATCCAAAAGCCTGCAGTACGTTTGCTCTGTGAATGGATATTGCAAGCATGGGCTGACGTTTCCCCAGAAAGCATCATTAATGGGTTAAGAAATGCTGCGTATCAAATGCCATGGATGGCAGCGAGGATGACGTGATGTGGGAGGAGACGGGGAAGCGGACAACGTGAGTGACGATAGCGGGAGTGAGAGCGAACAACCCAGCGATGTAGAAGACGAGCTGAATGAGAAGACGTGATGTGACCAATAGACTGATGTTCTGAAATGTTGTACTGTTTCATTGCTCTACTGTTTTATTGCGCTACCGTTTTATTGCACTACTGTTTTATTGCTATCTATCTAGCCTGTTTTCTTTTTGTTCGCCAAGTTAGGCAAATTTGAACACAATGTGTGATGTGTGTTATCATTATTTTCAAATAAAATTTGGTCTTCAAATTTTTTTTTCTCCAAAAATGAGTCTTGAAAAAGAGGGGTCGTCTTATAATCGGGGTCGTCTTATATTCGGGTCAATACGGTAATTGTGTTTTTGGATTTTTGATTTTTTTTGACCCCTAAAAATAAACTAAACATGTTTAAAATGAATAATAATTACTCATTTTAAGTATGTTTGTGTTTAAAATGCACAATAACGTTAATATAGCAAATATAAATCATTGTTTTGTGCGTGCTATTCTCCCCCCTCGTTTGTCATTGACGTCACTCTCATAGAAATCTGGTACCTACCTCCAAACCTGGGCGCAAGACCGGTGCGCCCAGGATCTCCGCGTCACTGCGGCAAGCGGCCAATGAAAATGGATCAAGCAATTAAATGTAGCCTATCAAGGGTCCAAAATACGATCTGTGGGAGCGCATATTCTTGCGCCCGAACAAAGAAACCAGTCACGCATGCGCCACTCAAATTGAGTGGCGCATGCGTGAGCAAATTGAGTGGCGCATGCGTGAATGCGTGAGCAAAGAAAACCAGTCACGCATGCGCCACTCAATTGTAGCCTAGTTGAACCTTATTTGTAAAGCCTGTACTGCTCTGCTCTCAGTTCGGTCTTGCTGTCTGAGGAGAGGTACGTTTTTGTTGTCCCGGTTATAGTTTTACATTTATTTTTATTGTGGACGATGTAAACGTAAAGTAAAGGGGATAAGAAATGTTGGTCTTGCTGTATAAACATGCAGCTTGTGTCATTGTATGTAAACGGTGTGGATTGGGGTTTTGTAAGTTTATCGTGGACACGTGCACATTATTTGTCACAACAAAATACAGAATACTTTATGATGAAATGCTTGTTTCTGTATGAGCCCCTGAGATTGTGCTACATACAGTAAAAATAAAGTAAGTAAAAAAAGAAATTAAGCAGTAAGTAAAGGAATGTTCAGTCAATATACATATATACAATACAGAGTAGAATGAGTAACAGTGAGGTTTATATTTATATTACGTATAGTTTTTTATTTTTATTTCTTTAATTCGCCCTCTCGGTCGTTTACATGGAGAAATGGCGCCACCGTCTGGGAAAATCCGGTATTGCACAGCAGATATGATTTAAAAAATGGTTTTTACCCCTGCGCCCCTCCTACTTCGGATGTCACCGGCCGCCACTGCTCTACAGCAATGGACGAAAGGGTTAATTTACGTTATGATGACAGCTTTGGCTTTCATGGTTATTACGGTAAACGGGGGGGATTTTTGGGTCTGCCTGAATGTATTTGGTAAGAGCGGAGTATTTCAAATGATGTAATAATAACGCGCAGTCTGGTTCGTGTGTGTGTGTGTGTGTGTGTGTGTGTGTGTGTGTGTGTGTGTGTGTGTGTGTGTGTGTGTGTGTGTGTGTGTGTGTGTGTGTGTGTGTGTGTGTGTGTGTGTGTGTGTGTGTGTGTGTGTGTGTGTGTGTGTGTGTGTGTGTGTGTGTGTGTGTGTGTGTGTGTGTGTGTGTCGTATTAGGTAAAACACGTCGTTTGTATAATGTATGTTAGTTTCGCCCTCTGTTGGATTTTGCAGACGGTCACATCAGAAGTCATTCCACACTTACAGCGATACCTCCTGGCGGAAATGTGTATCACAGAATTGTATTATATTGCACAATGTCAATATTATATGCATTGCGCGTATATTATTAAAGTGTACACGTTGTTTAATACACAGTCAGTTTAGCCTTGTCATCAGTCTTCTCAGTCTAAGACCTTCTGTCCGCTGCAGGCCTGAATAAATCAGGGATTTCGATTAATTTCCCAAAGATTCATGTTCCAACAGTGTGTATTAAATTAGATGTTAAATCAAAACCCTCATCATACCAAAACGTAAAAACCCTTCATTGTGGTCATATTCTGAGGTCTTGTACATACCATCTATCAGTCACTTTGCGGTGCTTTTTTGTTCATTTTTTATTGTATATGTTATTTTTATGGTATTGTTTTGGAGATTCATACTGCGGGAGGGAATGGGGAGTAAGTCATTCCAATGTACTTGTTGCATATGGACAATACATATCTTGTATCTTGTATTGTATCTTTGACGTCTGAATGAACACATCAGTGTTGCTATGGCAATACAAGAAAGGTCATATATTCAATGTATATATTGTTTTCCACTGGTAATATTATAATGGTCAGATGGAGAGAGCGAGAGAGAGAGAAAACAAAACAACATAGCAAATAATTGCAACCATTTAGTAGTTTTAATGCAGCTTAAAAAGAACCAAAACACACAACAACGATGTGTCATTAGCAGCACGTTGTAGTCATTAGGTAAATGCAGTTGCGTCACCGGTTTTGTTGAAACATTTGATAAAACTGAAAATCTGAAGAAAAAAACCCCTGTTAATTTGTATGAGGATTTGAGGTTGATTGTTTTTATTTTATTTAGAAATCGAGGCGAGATATCGGTGTATAAATTGTGATATTACAGTGGGTTAGACAATAAAAGTATAATAAAATGGCATGAGAACTGAAATAATACAAATACATATAAAGTGTTCTACACAAATACAATGAGTGTTTTGAAAATATATGCTAGTGGGAGTGAGTGGAATATATGATCATATATATGTTTACATACATTACAAAAACAAACGGATGGTTAGTGTCAATGTTAAATTACAAACAGTGATCATTCTAAAGCAAGCTTAAAAACATTTCAAATATTTGTTGGTTGAACCAAGAACTTAATAGAGAGACTTAATAGATTCAAAGTTGTACAAAATATTCAGGTATACATTTGTTTTAGGTTTCCTGTGACTAGAAATACTTTACAATGGCAGCTGTGGAAACAGGAATCAAATATCCCAAGACTTACAGAAGCCCTTAAGAACATGTATCATAAATGATTAGTATTTTATGTGTGTGTGTGTGTGTGTGTGTGTGTGTGTGTGTGCATAGCATCCTGTAGGAACTAGAACGCTTGGTAAATGCTTTCCATTATGTGTTTAGTTTAGGACCGAAATAATCCATCCAGAAGATGTGTTAAGCAGAAGCCCAAGGAGGGCTGTGATGGTTCCCCGCGAGGACTTCTCCTGGGGACTTCTCTTCCCCTCTTCTTCTTTTGGAATTCTGCCTGCTTGATGTGTTTAGCTTCTGAACATTGTTTGGGATGAGTAGTATATTTAATATATATAGAATAGTAATATAGTGAAATTGTTGTGTTTATAAAGAACAGATGTTGCTGTCCTGTCATCGTCAAGTGCATATGTTATTGACACAAATGGTGTTTTACAAAGTCACTTTTGTAATTATTTTGGAAACCAGAAATACCTATGGCGTTGTTCTAGAAAAGAAATAATGATTCTTACAACAGACCACATGACCCGACCCAGGCTGGCAAGCAGTTCCTTCTGGTGCTCTGATGTAGGCCAACATACATCACAGAAACACATTGATCAAACAAAAACCACATAAACATGAGTTGAACCCGAAGCCTCTTCAATTTAAAAGTGTGACACACCACTGTAGTGTTACTTAGCAAATTTATATTTTCCTCTTTTTTTTTTTGTATAAAGACAGGCCATCTTTCAGTGCTACATTAGATGACCAATGTGCCCATCTCTAGACCATCAACCTCTAGATCATCCTCATCCCTAGCCCAGAATATAATCTCCATTCACCGCACTGCATCCATTCATCACCGTCAGGCACAAAATAGAGAGAGAGAGAGAGAGAGAGAGAGAGAGAGAGAGAGAGAGAGAGAGAGAGAGAGAGAGAGAGAGAGAGAGAGAGAGAGAGAGAGAGAGAGAGAGAGAGAGAGAGAGAGAGAGAGAGAGAGAGAGAGAGAGAGAGACTCTAGTCCCAGTGGCTTTGTATGTATTTGTCTTCTGTAAAGCTACCAACCGCCAGCAAAATTGACATGTAAAGAAATGTGATTCAAAAACCACCAGCAACAAGATATATTGATTTTGAAAAGCTTAGGGCCAATGTCATTCCATCCGTGTACACACGAAGACAACAGAAGGTAAAATACCAATCATTATCATTACTTTTCTTAACAATAATAATAAAATATAAATCATAATACCATCAAGCACGATGTATGAAGTATGGGCCCAAGTGTCTAAGAACAGGATTTTTGTCAGTTGACCCAGTGTGCTTCTAGAAGAGAAAACAAGGTCTCTAGACTGCAACAGGAAACCATTGTACTGAATATCCACACTGAATGTGTTGGGTTACAATGTCTGAGGTATCGGTACCTGTTCCCCCTTCAAACCTTCAACTCAACTCTGAACTCACAAGAAATGTTCTAGTTTGGACACTTGTAGTTGGGCCCAGTGTGCAGCAGGTAAAAATAATAATAATAATAATAATAATAATAATAATAATAATAATAATAAAACAAAGGTTGTGAAAGAAAAGGTGAGTGGTCTAAGAAAATGAAAGTAACAAGACCCTCGCACTGACAGAACATCCTCATCCTCCTCGTCGTTGTCATGGTGACTCCTCCATCAACAGATCAGGGCCATAGCTGTCCCAAATGAAGTCACGCATCCGAATCATCTCTGCTTCATTCACTTCTTTCAGTGGAGTATCAGAGGTCAGACGTTGGTGAAACGCAGCGAGGAGTCTCTGAGTCTCACTGTTCCCATGGAGATATCCCAAAAAGAGGCTGTGTTGTTGTTGATGTTGTTGTTGTTGTTGTCGTTCTCTGTTGTAGTACATTTAAGATGATGACAGAAAGGAAATCTCAAAACAAAAAGCGGCCCTTCAACCGGCTTACACACACACACACACACACACACACACACACACACTTCAGTTCACATTTGAAACGTGTGTTACAAAAACAAATAGTAAACACTTAAGGATACTAAACATTTTCTAGTGAAACAAAAAATGTGCGTTACAAAACTGGTAGATGGTAACAATTCACATATTTGTAGATGATTATAGTGAATACAATTATAGCATCCTGCTAAAAAAGTGTTTGCAAATAACTCTTTTGGGGAGAGAGGGAAGATAACAAGCATTAAGGCAGCACAGTTTATATTTGCGTGTGCGGTTAGTTTGCCGGACGGATGGCACTGGCCCCATTGATGTCAATTGCATAAAGACACCTCCCACCTCCATAAGGTGCACATTCAAGAAACCTAAAGCTAAGTTAGTCATCCTATTTCAACTTCTCTAGTTTTTGTTTTTCCTCCATGAAATCAGCATATCCGCTGAAGGGAAACCAGCAACGAGGCTGGGATACACACTTCCTGTGTGTCTGGCGCGGTGACGCACGTTGTGCAGTCGAGTGGAGGCTGATTGTGTCGGGCCTCTTCTCGGGCTGCCTCCCCCATGGATCCTCACAGTATTGACGCAAAAACTATCACAAGCATTGAATTCACTGGCTGAACCGGTGCGGGACCAGTAGACACCAGCAGAGAGGAGAAATGCTGTTTTGTAACTCGTCATCTCAATTTCATCGCAAATTTTACATTTAAGCATGTACATAATATCATGATATAGTTCAATAATCATCCACAGAGTCTAAATGTTAAAAACAAGATTCATTATTCTGAGTTATTCTCTTTTTCTGTCTCTCATAACTCATGTCTCGGCTTTCCAAAATATATATATATATATATATATATATATATATATATATATATATATATATATATATATATATGTATATATATATATGTATAAAAAAAGAATAAAATCACAGTTAATCATCAGATAAAACATGAACAGGTGAGGATTGTGTAACGCTTTCTGTAACTCATGTCAGTTTGACCGTAGTTGTCCTGATTCCTTAGTAGCTTCTTCTCATGGTCAAGAACTCCTTCTCCACCCACAGTTAAACACAAACAAACAAACAGTGAAACACATGGATGGAGGGCTAATGTGTGTGTGTGTGTGTGTGTGTGTGTGTGTGTGTGTGTGTGTGTGTGTGTGTGTGTGTGTGTGTGTGTGTGTGTGTGTGTGTGTGTGTGTGTGTGTGTGTGTGTGTGTGTGGTGATGCGTAGGTTGAGAGGTTACGATGTTGACCAAAACAAACAGCTGAGGTATAGGGTGAGGTGAGGTGAGGTGAGTGAGACGGTTTTTCCCAATGACTAATTCATGGTGTGTTGAGAGGCGAGGCCAAAAGGTGCTGGTGGACTATATCCCTAGAAGACAATCCAAAATAGAAAATACATCAATATAAACAGTAAATATAGAGTGAGGAACCGTGTGATAGAATCCCCTTCTTTATGCGGTACCTTTGCATAGGTACAGCCTCAGATGTGCGTCTCAACGTCCGTGTAGCCCGGCAGCGTGTCTCCGTTAGAGCTGCTCATGGGCTCCCCCGCTGGCCGGCCGGGGGACAGCATGTTGTCGGCGGGGCCCGGGTCCTCCGGGGACGTCCCGGCCTGGCCCGCCTGGAGCCTGCGGTGGATCAGGGGCACGAGGAACAGCACCACGCCCCCCACGATGGGGGGCACGCCGGCCAGGGAGAAGGCCAGTGTGAAGTTCCCAAAGTAGTCGTGGAGGAGACCTAGGCCCAGGGGAGAATGGAATCCATTGATTCACTGAAATGGTCCGATCCTAAACAACAGTAGTTGTTTCCCTTTCATGGGTTATATAAATGTGTCTTTTTTACCAAAGTCATGTGTTTCAAAAATGCCCAGAGGGACAAGTTTTAAAATGAGTAGGTTGGTTCATTAGAGTTTTTCACCCTCCTTAAGGTAGCAGTGAAGTCACTAAATAAGTAGTAGTAAGTAGTCCAGTCTGTCTAGTCACTCTTTAAAGTATGCATGCATGGTTCTGATCCACACCAACATCCCCCGGGGGGAACTCACTCACCGGCGATAGGGGGCCCTGCGGTCATGGGAAGGGCCATGAGGCCCAGGAGATAGCCTATGGCCTGAGAGGCTTTCATGGGCCCCACCAGCTGGAAGGCCACTGGCGCCATGAGCGTGAGGAAGCAGCCGTCACACAGGCCCAGCAGCACGCAGACGGCCACCAGGCCCTCGAACACCCAGCACTGGGGGATCAGGATGCACATCAGGCCCAGCACCACGAAGGACGTCGCCTGCAACCGAAGACACGGAGCAACGGAGTTAGAGGACCGGGCCCCCGGGGCCACGATGGAGGATTCTGAAATGCCCGGCATGTCCTTGACATTATGCGCTATTCACACCGTGATGCAACCTTCACGTGCCGTTAGCCAGCTTTACTGGTTGTACTGTAGTCTCACAAATGGCTAGACGAGCACAAATATGTGTGAATGAACTTTCTTTCACGTCAGTTTTATGTTCAACCAATCATGTTACTGGGGGCTTGGCCATGACTGGAGACCACCTGACCGGTGGAACCAATTGAAATAAATTAAAACGGACAACCAACCCCCTACTATGATGTCATGGCTTCGATCTAGCAAACAAACTAAGCAAAAACTCAGACGTGAAACCAGACTGAGTTAAAGTTTTTGAAATATTCCTCGATGAACACTGGAAAAGCTGTGAGAATATTTATGAACTCTGAAGCAAATATAGTATATAAGCTTATAAACAATGATTTATAACTAAATAACTTACAACAAAATATTTGTAAACTGTCAATTTAACTTTAACTTTACATGTATTTAATGTTATGTTAATATTTTACTGTTGATATGGAAGTAGAGGCATAAAGGTTTTTTTTGTTACTTAAACGTTTTTAAAGTTATTTTCTAATAAAATCCTAATAAATCCTAATAGTAACAGAGTTAACGGGAGCTGTTAGCATAAGCAGCGATGCAAAGTGTTTACCGAGGTTGTCTTTATCTAAGGTAGTCTTCAGCACGACTGTTTACTAAGCATCCGCTTCTCTTTAAAAGGGGTTGTGGGACTCCAGGACTGCTGCTGTGAAGCTTGTTTGAGCTACACCTTAAAATAACTCAAGTTCAGGATCCCCACGTACAAAACAAATACATCCAGAAGAACTAGGTTGATTGTGTTGCGTAACAGAGAGATGCAAAGAGAGAGAGAGCAGTGGGCCCAGCCTTCGACCTCATGTTCCATCTGACTTGTTTGCTGTTCTCAATGTACCGAGGAGGCAATAACACCTGATGGAACAACACCTGTATAGAATGACCAGTGTGACTGCAGCATGCACAGTGAAGACATGTTGAGATCCCAGGCCAAACGACAGTATACTTAAGTGTAGTAAAAATATACAAATATAATATATAATAAAAATATACACATATAATATATAATAAAAATATACACATATAATATATAATAAAAATATACACATATAATATATAATAAAAATATACACATATAATATATAATGACATATAAACATATTATATAGAATACAAATATACACATATAATATAGAATACAATATACATATAATATAGAATAAAATATACACATACTAGTATACTTTTACTTGTACTTAAATTTAAAGTTTTATTTTACTTTATTCATTAATTTGCACTTCAGTGTAGTATAAATAATTCACAATAATAGTATAAAAAATATAATTATGCTCTGCTTTTAGTGATATTTACATATACTTACAATAAAGCACATGTGTGTGTGTCTGGTTGAAGCAGCCTCACCTGGCCCCAGTCAGACTGATTAGAGTCTGGTTGAAGCAGCCTCACCTGGCCCCAGTCAGACTGATTAGAGTCTGGTTGAAGCAGCCTCACCTGGCCCCAGTCAGACTGATTAGAGTCTGGTTGAAGCAGCCTCACCTGGCCCCAGTCAGACTGATTAGAGTCTGGTTGAAGCAGCCTCACCTGGCCCCAGTCAGACTGATTAGAGTCTGGTTGAAGCAGCCTCACCTGGCCCCAGTCAGACTGATTAGAGTCTGGTTGAAGCAGCCTCACCTGGCCCCAGTCAGACTGATTAGAGTCTGGTTGAAGCAGCCTCACCTGGCCCCAGTCAGACTGATTATAGTCTGGTTGAAGCAGCCTCACCTGGCCCCAGTCAGACTGATTAGAGTCTGGTTGAAGCAGCCTCACCTGGCCCCAGTCAGACTGATTAGAGTCTGGTTGAAGCAGCCTCACCTGGCCCCAGTCAGACTGATTAGAGTCTGGTTGAAGCAGCCTCACCTGGCCCCAGTCAGACTGATTAGAGTCTGGTTGAAGCAGCCTCACCTGGCCCCAGTCAGACTGATTAGAGTCTGGTTGAAGCAGCCTCACCTGGCCCCAGTCAGACTGATTAGAGTCTGGTTGAAGCAGCCTCACCTGGCCCCAGTCAGACTGATTAGAGTCTGGTTGAAGCAGCCTCACCTGGCCCCAGTCAGACTGATTAGAGTCTGGTTGAAGCAGCCTCACCTGGCCCCAGTCAGACTGATTAGAGTCTGGTTGAAGCAGCCTCACCTGGCCCCAGTCAGACTGATTATAGTCTGGTTGAAGCAGCCTCACCTGGCCCCAGTCAGACTGATTAGAGTCTGGTTGAAGCAGCCTCACCTGGCCCCAGTCAGACTGATTAGAGTCTGGTTGAAGCAGCCTCACCTGGCCCCAGTCAGACTGATTAGAGTCTGGTTGAAGCAGCCTCACCTGGCCCCAGTCAGACTGATTAGAGTCTGGTTGAAGCAGCCTCACCTGGCCCCAGTCAGACTGATTAGAGTCTGGTTGAAGCAGCCTCACCTGGCCCCAGTCAGACTGATTAGAGTCTGGTTGAAGCAGCCTCACCTGGCCCCAGTCAGACTGATTAGAGTCTGGTTGAAGCAGCCTCACCTGGCCCCAGTCAGACTGATTAGAGTCTGGTTGAAGCAGCCTCACCTGGCCCCAGTCAGACTGATTAGAGTCTGGTTGAAGCAGCCTCACCTGGCCCCAGTCAGACTGATTAGAGTCTGGTTGAAGCAGCCTCACCTGGCCCCAGTCAGACTGATTAGAGTCTGGTTGAAGCAGCCTCACCTGGCCCCAGTCAGATTGATTAGAGTCTGGTTGAAGCAGCCTCATCTGACCCCAGTCAGACTGATTAGACCTGGGGCTGGTGAGGCTGCACACCTGTGGGTCATTGGTAATCAAGGCCCCCACGTTAAACCAGCCACCACCACACACTGGAGACCACATACCAACACATCTACCTGTCCGGGTATCCTGGTGGTCAGAGAAGCTACTTGTCCCAGTGAATCCTGCTACACTTTCCATGCAAGTGTATTTTACGCCGTATTTAAGTGTTTTTCAGGTCACAGATAGCACATTATTAGTGGGACTTATTGGAGTGTAGTTATTCTACTGCATTTAAAGGGATATGGCGACAGATATGTAAATTGCCGTCTGCCTGTCTTACCCGCAGTTAGACAAGTTATTTCATTCCAAAAGCATCATTGTGTGTCCAGAAGGGGAGTTTGCAGTGTTAGCATTTGCTATCTGTTAGTAAATGCTTCTTTCTTAATGCTGATATCACTAACAATGAATAGCAATAACAATACAAATAATGAAGAAGAAGATAATGATAATAGTAAATAAATAAATAGCCTTTAAAATCGACCTTTGTGCAAAACATTTTTGATGGGTTGTTAAGCAACAATAATAGCTTTTGTGAGGGGCTCTTAAAGACATAGTACTATAAAATAGATCTGGAGCTTTTGGAACCCACCACTTAAAACCAGCAGGAGGCCAGTTTCTGAGGCTGTAGAAAACACACCCCTATGTGCAACAACAAACAAAGACCAACACGCACGCACGCACGCACACACACACACACACACACACACACACACACACACACACACACACCACACACACACACACACACACACACACACACACACACACACACACACACACACACACACACACACACACACACACACACACACACACACACACACACACACACACACACACACACAAATTATATTTTGGAATAGCTTGAGTGTTGAGGAAATGAAGTGTTTAGTTTAGTGTTTACTTTAGTCCAGTGTTAGAATGTAACAAAGTACATGAACTCAAGTACTGTAGTTGAGTATTCTATTCCACGTTTTTACTTTATACTTTTACTCCACTACATTTCCAATGGAAATAGGGTACTTTTTACTTCACTACTATTTATTTGCTTACTTTAGTTACAAGTTACTTGAGATTCTTAACGCTAAATATAAATCAGCGAATACATTTACATGTATTATTGGCAGTTAAGCTACCCAGCAGTAGTAAGCTCCACCATTACCAGCTGCAACATTACTGAGTGAGGCACATATTAATGCATCACTACATATATTGATTACACAAATAATAATACTACATCATTCTGAAATAGGCCCTTCAGCATGCCGAGTACTGACATACAATACGTAGGACATTTTACTTAAACGGTGGTATATGTAACAAATTGACTGTACTAAAATCATAAATTCACCACGATACCTCATCAGAGACTAAGGAAACATGCTACATCTAAATACTGTCTTCTCCCACAGCAACACTACAGCCAGTATGTTCTCCATTCATTTGTTTTGGTCTGTGAGAGGTGTGTGGGTGTGTGTGTTCCCTATTCTCCAAGTTCCCCGGGTTGCCAGATATGCATCACACGCGTTCTACAGCCATGGAAGAAACTTTATTGCTTCTATATTGTGCTCCAAGAGCTGGAAATACAGACAACTGATCAGTTACCACTCAGGGCCTACCTTTGTGTGGTACAGCCTACGGACCACAAGTATTAATACAACAACATCTTACGTACATTTCGACGAGTATTAATACAACAGCCTACATACCACCAGTATTAAAACAGTATTAATACAGTATTAACGTATAGTTAATACTGTATTAATGCAATTTATACTGGTGTTATGTAGGCTGTTGAATTAATACTGGTGGTGTATAGAGTGTTTCTGTATTAATACTGTATTAATACTGGTGCTATGTAGGCTGTTGTATTAATACTGGTGCTATGTGGGCTGTTGTATTAATACTGTGGGTATGTAGGCTGTTGTTGTATTAATAGTATATTAATACTTTATTAATACCGGTGCTATGTAGTCTGTTGTATTAATACTGTGGGTATGTAGTCTGTTATTGTATTAATAGTATAATAATACTGTATTAATACTGGTGCTATGTAGTCTGTTATTGTATTAATAGTATAATAATACTGTATTAATACTGGTGCTATGTAGTCTGTTATTGTATTAATAGTATAATAATACTGTATTAATACTGGTGCTATGTAGTCTGTTATTGTATTAATAGTATAATAATACTGTATTAATACTGGTGATATGTAGTCTGTTATTGTATTAATAGTATAATAATACTGTATTAATACTGGTGATATGTAGTCTGTTATTGTATTAATAGTATAATAATACTGTATTAATACTGTATTAATACTGGTGATATGTAGTCTGTTATTGTATTAATAGTATAATAATACTGTATTAATACTGGTGATATGTAGTCTGTTATTGTATTAATAGTATAATAATACTGTATTAATACTGGTGCTATGTAGTCTGTTATTGTATTAATAGTATAATAATACTGTATTAATACTGGTGCTATGTAGTCTGTTATTGTATTAATAGTATAATAATACTGTATTAATACTGGTGCTATGTAGTCTGTTATTGTATTAATAGTATAATAATACTGTATTAATACCGGTGCTATGTAGTCTGTTATTGTATTAATAGTATAATAATACTGTATTAATACTGGTGCTATGTAGTCTGTTATTGTATTAATAGTATAATAATACTGTATTAATACTGGTGCTATGTAGTCTGTTATTGTATTAATAGTATAATAATACTGTATTAATACTGGTGCTATGTAGTCTGTTATTGTATTAATAGTATAATAATACTGTATTAATACTGGTGCTATGTAGTCTGTTATTGTATTAATAGTATAATAATACTGTATTAATACTGGTGCTATGTAGTTATTGTATTAATAGTATAATAATACTGTATTAATACTGGTGCTATGTAGTCTGTTATTGTATTAATAGTATAATAATACTGTATTAATACTGGTGCTATGTAGTCTGTTATTGTATTAATAGTATAATAATACTGTATTAATACTGGTGCTATGTAGTCTGTTATTGTATTAATAGTATAATAATACTGTATTAATACTGGTGCTATGTAGTCTGTTATTGTATTAATAGTATAATAATACTGTATTAATACTGGTGCTATGTAGTCTGTTATTGTATTAATAGTATAATAATACTGTATTAATACTGGTGCTATGTAGTCTGTTATTGTATTAATAGTATAATAATACTGTATTAATACTGGTGCTATGTAGTCTGTTATTGTATTAATAGTATAATAATACTGTATTAATACTGGTGCTATGTAGTCTGTTATTGTATTAATAGTATAATAATACTGTATTAATACTGGTGCTATGTAGTCTGTTATTGTATTAATAGTATAATAATACTGTATTAATACTGGTGCTATGTAGTCTGTTATTGTATTAATAGTATAATAATACTGTATTAATACTGGTGCTATGTAGTCTGTTATTGTATTAATAGTATAATAATACTGTATTAATACTGGTGCTATGTAGTCTGTTATTGTATTAATAGTATAATAAAGATCATGAACCACAATTCATTCCCACGCTTTGATTAAATTAGTCCTACGTTTTGATGAATTTATTCATACGTTTTGATTAATTAGTTCCTACATTTCAATGAATTGATGCGCACCAACCCAGCAGGGTGTGGGGGGGGGCTCTGGGCTCCAGCAGGGTGTGTGGGGGGCTCTGGGCTCCAGCAGGGTGTGTGGGGGGGCTCTGGGCTCCAGCAGGGTGTGTGGGGGGGCTCTGGGCTCCAGCAGGGTGTGGGGGGGCTCTGGGCTCCAGCAGGGTGTGTGGGGGGGCTCTGGGCTCCAGCAGGGTGTGGGGGGGCTCTGGGCTCCAGCAGGGTGTGGGGGGGGGGCTTTTGGCTCCAGCAGGGTGTGGGGGGCCCTGGGCTCCAGCAGGGTGTGTGGGGGGGCTCTGGGCTCCAGCAGGGTGTGTGGGGGGGCTCTGGGCTCCAGCAGGGTGTGGGGGGGCTCTGGGCTCCAGCAGGGTGTGGGGGGGGGGCTTTTGGCTCCAGCAGGGTGTGGGGGGCCCTGGGCTCCAGCAGGGTGTGGGGGGGCTCTGGGCTCCAGCAGGGTGTGGGGGGGGCTCTGGGCTCTGGGCTCCAGCAGGGTGTGTGGGGGGGGCTCTGGGCTCCAGCAGGGTGTGGGGGGGCCCTGGGCTCCAGCAGGGTGTGGGGGGGGGGGCTCTGGTCTCCAGCAGGGTGTGTGGGGGGCCCTGGCTCTGGGCTCCAGCAGGGTGTGTGGGGGGCCCTGGGCTCCAGCAGGGTGTGTGGGGGGCCCTGGGCTCTAGCAGGGTGTGTGGGGGGCCCTGGGCTCCAGCAGGGTGTGTGGGGGGCCCTGGGCTCCAGCAGGGTGTGGGGGGGGCCCTGGGCTCTAGCAGGGTGTGTGGGGGGCCCTGGGCTCCAGCAGGGTGTGGGGGGGGCCCTGGGCTCCAGCAGGGTGTGGGGGGGGGCCTGGGCTCCAGCAGGGTGTGGGGGGGGCCCTGGGCTCCAGCAGGGTGTGGGGGGGCTCTGGGCTCCAGGGGACTCAGCCCTTCTAGGTGATTGGAGCATTAGAGCTACAGAAACACGTCTCCTGTTCAATCACCAGCCGTGTGATGAGGGTTTGACCAACCGGAAAATTAATCGTTTTACCGCCTGTTTTTTTCCCCATTACTGTGTCTTCAGTGTCCAAATGCATATCATTTTAATTTAGGGAGATCTGAGCTTCATGTTGCCGAAGACCCGGGCAACATGGAGGAAAGGTAGTAGTATAAACCTTGTATTAACCTTGTAGTATTAACCTTGTTAATTTGCATACACAACCAACATTGATACAAAGCCGGTTGAAAGGCTGAGAAATTCCCCTTTAAAGAGACCCTGTTTTGTACCACCAGTATGATTAGCCATTGCAGGCCATTGCCATGTAATTAAATGTAAAATTGTCATGGAACTAAATAGTCCACCCAAACCTATGATGGACGGATCAGTCTACCAGCCCACCCAGTGGACCGACTGGTGCAATGACACAAGTACAAGAGGTTCCACCACTGGATCTGAATGTGAAGGTGAAATAACTACTAATAACTACTGTGAATAACTGAATACTAAATGGAAACAACCGTGTAAATGACAAAACAATGACAAAAGTCGAATTTCACTCAGGCCAAGTATCAGTAATATTGTGTTTTATCCTATACCCTTTACCACTCGACGGTCGCCCTGAAGTGCAAATCACTCAACGACAAATCAAAACGACACATATTTAGGAGATGTCGAGCTATGGAAGGTTGAATCCAAATAATTATCCAAAATATATCTTTCTCTGTCAAGTGACAAGAATGTTCCTGACTCTTTTGTTCTGTCCTCGGTCATTTTAGCGGTCCGCCTACTCAGTGAGCAAGCTGTTCGCATGAGTAGGCTTTTGCTCGAATTCAGTAGGCCTGAACAAAGTTAATCACTTTACTGTGAAACACACTGAATGGATTGAAAGGCTGAGCGATGGAACAGCTGAGAAACGCGCTGTGTGTGTGCAGCTTCAGAGCTTCACATTTTCAGAGCTTCAGGCCTGAAAACACCAAGTGATTGCAAGCAGCAGCCCCCCTGACATGACCAGTCAGTAAGCACAGTTACTGACTGGAGCTCAAGAGCACTGCTGACAATTGTGAACCAGATTCAATTTAATTATTACATTGATTGGATGTTTTGGGAACATGCCTACATGCACGTTGTCGCTCTTCATACTATTTATACGACCCTATCACCTGACTTCCTAAAGCTTTTCCTACTGTGACAGTGAGTGCTGGGCTCGAACTCACGACCTCCGGCATTAGAGGCAACGCTCTAAGGTGAGAAGCTCAAACCCACGAGCTTCATCACTAGAACGTCTTTAAGGTGTCTGGGAGTGAGGTTTACTCACTGCACAGCGCCCCCTGCTGGGGAGTGAGGTTTACCACTGAACAGCGCCCCCTGCTGGGGAGTGAGGTTTACCACTGCACAGCGCCCCCTGCTGGGGAGTGAGGTTTACCACTGAACAGCGCCCCCTACTGGGGAGTGAGGTTTACCACTGCACAGCGCCCCCTGCTGGGGAGTGAGGTTTACCACTGAACAGCGCCCCCTACTGGGGAGTGAGGTTTACCACTGAACAGCGCCCCCTGCTGGGGAGTGAGGTTTACCACTGAACAGCGCCCCCTGCTGGGGAGTGATGTTTACCACTGAACAGCGCCCCCTACTGGGGAGTGAGGTTTACCACTGAACAGCACCACCTGCTGGGGAGTGAGGTTTACCACTGAACAGCGCCCCCTGCTGGGGAGTGATGTTTACCACTGAACAGCGCCCCCTACTGGGGAGTGAGGTTTACCACTGAACAGCGCCCCCTACTGGGGAGTGAGGTTTACCACTGAACAGCGCCCCCTACTGGGGAGTGAGGTTTACTCACTGCACAGCGCCCCCTGCTGGGGAGTGAGGTTTACCACTGAACAGCGCCCCCTGCTGGGGAGTGATGTTTACCACTGAACAGCACCACCTGCTGGGGAGTGAGGTTTACCACTGAACAGCGCCCCCTGCTGGGGAGTGATGTTTACCACTGAACAGCGCCCCCTACTGGGGAGTGAGGTTTACCACTGAACAGCACCACCTGCTGGGGAGTGAGGTTTACCACTGAACAGCGCCCCCTGCTGGGGAGTGATGTTTACCACTGAACAGCGCCCCCTACTGGGGAGTGAGGTTTACCACTGAACAGCGCCCCCTGCTGGGGAGTGAGGTTTACCACTGCACAGCGCCCGCTGCTGGGGAGTGATGTTTACCACTGAACAGCGCCCCCTACTGGGGGGTGAGGTTTACCACTGCACAGCGCCCGCTGCTGGGGAGTGATGTTTACCACTGAACAGCGCCCCCTGCTGGGGAGTGAGGTTTACCACTGCACAGCGCCCGCTGCTGGGGAGTGATGTTTACCACTGAACAGCGCCCCCTACTGGGGAGTGAGGTTTACCACTGAACAGCACCACCTGCTGGCGTCCGTTACACTAGCAGAAAGCTTTCTGCCGTTCTGGCAGAAAAGCAAACTTCTCCCAATGTGTGAGGGACAGTGCATCCTATCAGCGATGATCTTTGTTGAAAGGCAGTGCTGGACTGAAAATTGGTCCCTGGCATTTTGGGCCCAGGCGGCCAAAATAGGTCGGACACCACCCACCACCTCTTAAATATACGTATGGGCCCACTGCACCATTCCCCCAAACCACCAGAAAACTGTGGGTAGTAGAAGGTGCCGTGGACAAGTGGACCCATGTACTTACTCGCTCTTGATTGGCTGGGAACCACTGCATTAAGCCATAATTATCACACTGCAGGGACTTTGTATATTTGAAGTAAACTGGTTAACAATCTACAAAGGGAATGAGAAGATCAAACCAACTATTTCAATATTTACAAAATTCCAAAAATTAACAATTTATATATGTACATATCAGAAGAATCTGAAAAAAATTCTATACTGAGTTATGAATTATAGAGAGTCACTTCAACTATTAGTGCAACACTTTCTAGCGCTTCGAAGAGCACCAATCCAGAGAAAGTTTCAGCGCATCAACACAACCATAGAAACTATGACTCAACCAGAGCTGAACTCATCGTTTGCACCACGCGATTCCACATATTCACAATACAAAGTGAATGGTAGACGTTTGGGCCAATCACGAGGCGTTTGGTGGGGCCCGCCGGTGACTGCATGAGAGAACAGGGATGGAACCGCTGGACTGCGATTACTCTGAGCAGCATGAATGGGAATGAAGTATGACATCATATATTTGAATATATTTCCAGCCTATTCCTTGATGGCCTGAAAAAGTCGCTAAATCGAGTGAGAAAGTAGCCATGTGTTAACACTGAGGGAGAGAACAGAGGAGGAGGGGTTTGGCCGGGGAAGGGACGTAATTGGGCCAACCCAGTGTCCGTATAGAAAATGAACCAATAGGCCACTTCATGACCATCATTTTTTTTCTTATTATTAAAAATGATATACAAAAATATTTTGGCCCGAGGTGGTTGCGGCCCACTGGGAAAATTACATCTTGTGTTTTGCTATATGTGGTTGTGTTTCCTGAGCCATGGTAGTTGTTTCCATTTTGCCTTTGTGATTTCCGATTTTGACGTTGTGTTTTCCGATTTGTGGTTGTATTTTCTCTTTGTTCATTTGATTTGCATTTGTTGTGTGATTGTGATTTGCCGTTCGAATTTGTCATTGTGATTTCCTCCATACCGTTGGTTCCTACTTTTCCGTAGTGATTTGCACTTCAAGGCCACCGTAGTAAGGAGTTTCTTATAACTGCTGAAAAACAACTACCATCTCTATGTTGGTGTGGTGCTTTTTCATTCACTCTGAAGGATGTGGGGCCTGGGTTCTCAGCTCCCGTCCTCACCTGCATGTAGATCTTCTGGAGTCCCGGGACGTGGTCTCCGATTTTGCCAAAGGCGAGACGTCCCACCCCGGACGACGCCCCAATACACACCAGCAACACCCACTCCTTCTCCGTCTCCTTGAACTGCTCCTTGACGAAGCTCATCTGAGACAGAAAGATTAGGAGAATGTTGAAAAGCTGGTCTGGGCATTGGTCAGGAGGAGCCAACCCAACCTGCTCCACATAAGATTTGAAAGTTGTAAAGAGAGCTTAAAATAGCAGGAGAAAGATTATGAAACTTAACAACCAGAAACATGTCTCCCTCTGTCCTCCCTCCCTCTCCCTACGTTTCTCCTCCATTGAGAAGTGTTACGTTTCACACACTTGTGTTTGACAGGCACGATGCACTCCCAGAACCAATCACAGAAAAGATGCCCTGATTAGACACAGAGGCAGAGGCAGTCAACTCCAAGCGGATATTCTTACAGTCACACACATACCGGCTGTGTTCCGGAAATGTCACTAGGTCTTGACTTCAAACCCCATTCACACATGCAGGAAATGTTCCAGAACATTTTGGATGGACTGCGTGTCTGAGAGGGATTTAAGTGGGAACATGTGGGGACTTTGGGACGCCCCGCTCCACCCTCCGCCCCTCCTGCACCCCTGAAACCCTGCACCCCCTCCCTACTTCACACAAATCAGATTCCAAGGCGAGGAAAGCCCCCCCCCTATCCCTGGAAGTCTTGCTATTTTAAACAGAAGCACGGCACTCCTTAGTATTTGCTCAGCTTTGAAGGGCGCAGCTGCATTGCACAAGGGTGGGGTTTGACTTCAATGGCCATAGGGTCGTCATGTTTAGGGATACAGGAGAGGCCATACAGGAGAGGCTTCCTGAGGGGGCCGGAGCTGATGAATCTGGGCCCCAGCCTAAAACAACAGACCCGACTGAGGGGGCCAGCAACATCCGACACCTGGAGCACAGGGCTCGCGCTCTCTCTCTCGCTCTCTCTCTCTCTCTCCCTCTCCCCCTCTCCCCCTCTCCCTCTCTCTCTCTCTCTCTCTAACAAACAAAACTGCAAAAGTGTGAGATAATGTTTCATGAGTACAATACATAACCTTAGTACTAGTGTTCACAGTAGTAGTAATTAAATAGCTAGTAGTAGTAGTAGCACATAGCATCAGTGATGTGTTGTATGTGGCCCAGTTGTCCACGGCTCCTCTCCTCCTCACACAAAGCCCGTTATGTTGAAGAAACAGAGCCAGGCCTTAATCTTTAATCACTCCTTTACCCTGCTGCCAAACATTCCACTGGCCCTTCCACGGGCCCACTGAGGACTTGTGTCCGTAGACCACCCACTGGACTAAAAAACTGCCAAAACGATTCTTTGTGTCTACCTCTCTCTCTCTCTCTCTCTCTCTCTCTCTCTCTCTCTCTCTCCTCTCCCTCTCCCTCTCTCCCTCTCTTGCTTTCAGTATCCTACTCCACATTTGAGCCCCTATAATGTTATACACACACACACACACACACACACACACACACACACACACACACACACACACACACACACACACACACACACACACACACACACACACACACACACACACACACACACACACACACACACACACACACACACACACACACACACACACACACACACACGTTCTGCCAGCAACGTTCCGGTGTAACACACATCAGATGTTGCGTGGAAAATAACAATTTGTTTCAGTGTCCCAAAAAAAGGAATGAAAATAAAGAATAAAAGGGACCAGTGGCTCATCTTACCAGATGCATGTAGGGTACAAAGTACCCCAGCACTGCCGTGGTAACCCCGAACGCCCACACCCGGTAGGTGACCACGTGGAACACACGAAGGTTGAAGTACCTCCTGACCTGCGCCAGGGTCCGGCTCCACCTGCTGGCCTGAGCCACGGAGGCACCACCGCCTCCACCCTCCCCCACCGGTCCCGAGGCGGAGGAGGGCATGCCTCCCGGGCCGCAGCCCTGCCTGGCGGACAGCAGAGGTTTGAAGGTGAGGGCCAGCAGCGCCTGCACCAGCATGAAGATGCTGAGGATCTGGAAGGTCCGGCTCAGGCCCAGGGGCTTGGCCACCTCCTGCAGCAGCACAGGCAGTCCCATGGAGAAGAGGCTGGCGCCCGCCGTCACCACGCCATTGGCCAAGCCCAGGCGTCGGTGAAAGTAGTGTCCCAGGATGACCAGCGAGGGCTGGAAGGCGAAGGAGGAGCCGCAGCCGAATAGGATGCCGTAGGTGAAGTAGCGCAGGGTCAGCGAGCTGGAGGGGGCGTGGTGGGGGTGAGGTGAAGGGGTGGGGTAACGGGGGTGGTGGTGAGGAAGAAAAGAGGAGTGGATACGGATACATGTGGAAATGAATGGAAAACCAAATCAAAAAGTGGGAAGAAAAGTATGAATGGCACAAAGGACTGAGGGAAGGGACAAACGGTCAAATCATCTTGGACCTGTCTTAGTATCCTTCAGGGTGGGCTGCCATAACCCCTATCTGGGATGAACAACCCGTAAATGACCACGCCCTTTTTAAAATGACCACGCCCTTTTTCAAATGACCAGCCTTTTTTAAATGACCACGCCCTTTTTCAAATGACCAGCCTTTAAAAAATGACCACACCCTTTTTAAATGACCACGCCCTTTTTAAATGACCAAAGTGAAGTGCTACTTCCCACATAGCTGTAACTTCAAAACCTTTGGAGCTATAGATTTCCTGAGGTGCTCAACATGTTCAGAATGGCCAGAGGGTATTAGAAGACGACTATACAAAATGACTATACAACTATATACAGGAATTGCCATATATTTATTAACTTTAACTTTCCGGAAGCAAAGATAGAACATTTGTGAACACTGATCATCCTCCTCATCACCTCATCATTCTCATCCTCTGTTGTGTTCCTCTTCATGACTTAAGTGACACATAAACATTACTAATGTGGTGTAAAAAGCTGGGTTGTTGGGAAATTAGTTGGGCTAATCTTTGAAACATTTAAGCTCTCTAGATACTCCTGCCTACTAAAGCAAAAGTTGTGTTTAGTATTTTTCACTTTAAAGGATAACTTTTCATTTGCATTACACAACCCACATTGAAATGATTCAAAGCCGGTTGAACATAAATCCCCTTTGAGTAAACATTCCATTGATAATAGTATGATTTAAAATACAATTTCTTTATATTAATCAAATGCTTGCTCTTTCTTTTGTTTTAAATCCCTTGTATTGTTCAAACTCTGAATTGTCAGTTAAACTCTAGAAGACGACACAAACATTGTAACTTTTCTTAAATCCTGAAAGTTTAAGTTGAATATAAAGTAAATATGTTTAAGTAAGTATGTTTTAGTAAAAATATGGGAATTCCTGTATGTAGTAAGTTGTATGGTAATAAGTTGACCTAATGGTTTTTAGCCATTTTCAAGTATAAAAAATGTAATATAAAATACATTTTACACTCTTCAATGATATGAAAAGGTGAAGCACCTCAGAAAATTTGTAGCTCCAACAGCTTAGAAGATACAGCCATGTAGCACTTCAGATGAAACAGGGTGTGGTCATTGTAAATAAAGGGTGTAGTCATTCAAAAAAAGGGTGTGGTCCATTTTAAAAGGGTGTGGTCATTTTGGGGGTTGTTTGTCTTGGATATACATTTTGGCACACAAGTTGTGGATTGGGGTCCCAGTCACCTATACAAGTTGAGTTATCGTCTCCTAAATGATGTGCAAACAGGTCCTAGACTCAAAAGACAGGACCATTTTCGCATTTTAAATATTATATGCTCATAATAATTTTTCTATTCAAACGACCCAAAACAACCATTGTGACCCACAGAGTAATAACTGATGTGGTACCCACGTGCCAGTGGGTATGTAACACAGTACATGGATTCCGTTCATTCAGGCATTCATTTAGTTAATCGTCTCTCTTACGTTGCAAACGACGTGCTGAGCAGTCCGATGAAGGCCACCGTGGCTCCGCCCACCGCCGTCTTCCGGCAGCCAAAGTGGTCCGTGAACATGCTCACCACCGGGGAGCAGAGGAAGATCATCCCCATCGCTAGGGCCCCCACCCAGGCTGTAGGGGTGGTGGAGGAGGAGGAGGAGGAGGAGGAGGAGGAGGAGGAGGAGGAGGAGGAGGAGGAGGAGGAGGAGGAGGAGGAGGAGGAGGAGGAGAGATGGAGGAAGAGGAAGAGAGGAGGAGGGAAGGAGAGGAGAGGAAGAAAAGAGGGGGGAGTAGAGAACAAGATGATGATGATGAGTAGAAGGACAGAAGATGAGGGGAGAAATTAGGAAGATGATATTGTAAACAAAAAAACATAAAAATTGAAAATAAAACAAAGTATACAAAAATATATGCTTCAAATAGTTGTTTTGATGTTTGCAAGAAAATATCACTTTGAGTTGTTAAAGATGCTTTTTTATAGTTTTGCCAAATACTTTTTTCCTTTGTGTTTCACTCTTTTTGGAGTGGGGTGGGGTCAGTGGAGTGTCCAGAGAGGAAGAGGAGGGGTTTGGGAAGCCAACCACCATTAAAACCAAAACAGAAGAAGAAGAAGAAGAAGAAGAAGAAGAAGCAGCAGCTTGAGCATCGAGAGTGTTCTTACAGGGTGGATCACCGCCCGGTACGGGAACTGCACCGCACTCGAGCGCAGAGTGCTTCAAAGGGTGGTGCGGACGGCCCAGTATATCGTTGGAGGTGAGCTCCCCTCCCTCCTGGATATATACAACCAGCGGTGCGTGGACAAGGCCAAACGCATCATAAAGACATTGCCCACCCCAGCCACGAACTGTACTCACTGTTACCGTCAGGCAGGCGATACCGCAGTATCAAGTGCCGTACAAATAGGCTTAGAGACAGCTTCCACAGTCAGGCAATCAGGCTGCTGAACAAGGGCGTATAGCATATAACAATGAATATTTTATTACATTGATTTATATATACATATTGCTCTTTTCTGTGCCGATATTTAGCATTTTATAAATTGCATTTTTATTTTTTATTTTTATTTTTTAACTTTATTCTATTTTTATTCTATTTTTTATCTTATTTTATAACTGCTGTCTGTCGTCGGGTATTGCACATAAGATTTTCACACCACTGTTTTATACTTAACGTAAACTGTGAAGTGACAATAAACTGGACTTGACTTGACTTGAGCGCACAGCATGACATTGCTTTTCGAGTTTTGGGGATCTACGTTTTCTAGTATGGTCTGTATTGACGGAACGACTTAACTCCAATATACATAGCAGGTTTACCACTGACTACTAGGCTACTACCACCATCATGACTAGGAGATAAGACCAGGGGGGCAATTCAAATGGGACTTGAGCTCGCCTGAAAACACTCATTTGGAAAGATGTTTTGGTGGGGGGCTCTTTAAGATATGATTAGGCTATTGACACATCGTTGTGTATTGAACTATACTGTATATGTATGGGGCGGCAGTAGCTCAGTCTGTTGGGACTTGGCTTGGGAACCGGAGGGTCGCTCGATGAGTTAAGTATGGAGTGAGAACTGGTACTGCACTGCCGAGGTGCCCTTGAGCCAGGCACCAGACCCCTACACTGCTCCCCGGGCAGCTGGATATACAATAGCTGCCAACTGCTACTAAAACTCTAGGATGGGTTAAATGCAGAAAAACACATTTCACTGTGCGTGTGTACATACAGATTTAGATTTAGATTAAAATATAACAATCGTTTGGTCATATGCGTCGGAGCTACTTGTAACTATAATTTAATTAGTTTAATTGACTGAAGGGTTTAATTGGACTTGTGAGAAAAATGTTCCCGCTACACTGTGTATGACCGCAGTGCTGCCCAGTGATGGAAAGCTATTACAATAAAGCGGTATTAATACACGCCTGTTGGCAACATTGTTAAGCAAGTGGTGGAATCATGTTGTGTTGGAATCGGACAATGACAGGAAGCATGGTAACGTGTTAACTCAATGAATAGCCCACCCAAACAATTGGCGCCATTCTGACCGCCCCACAGACCCACTGCTGTAGTCCCAGTACGGCTCCAGTAGAGAGGTTTGGGACACACACACACAGAGGTTTGGGACACACACACAGAGGTTTGGGACACACACACAGAGGTTTGGGACACACACACAGAGGTTTGGGACACACACACAGGTTTGGGATACACACACACAGAGGTTTAGGACACACACACAGAGGTTTAGGACACACACACAGAGGTTTAGGACACACACACAGAGGTTTGGGACACACACACAGAGGTTTAGGACACACACAGAGGTTTGGGACACACACACATCTGACACACACATCTTATCCGTGGGAGCTGCTAAGACACCGGCGGAGGCTGCTCCCCTGAAGGCCTCGGTGTTGTTGACACACTGGATGAGACTATTTATCCAATTCCACAAAACGTATATGTGTACAGTCAGGGCTCACCATTAAGGGTTTTTTTCACTTGTGGGTCACAAATGTACTGGCCCGATGTCAGTATTTACTTGCCTGAAACCAAATGGTTTTATTTATGAGGAAATAAAGTCAAAGGCTAAAGCTAATTGTCATGTAAATAACAGAGTACTGCATATCAAAAATGGTATACAAGTTTGTTTTACCACTTGGCCAATCGGTCAAGTGTGTTGTAAGGTTTACTTGCCCAACGTGGCATTTTACTTGCCCAATGTATGAAAACAATGTATAATGAGTGATACTTTAATTATGTTCTGGTTACTGGCTGGCGTAGTGAGGGGAGGGACGTGTCTGTGTGTCTTGAGGAGCACAAACTACCTGGTAGTTCAGTCCATATCATGTCGAAGTCTCTTGTTCCAGTCTCTGGCTCAAGCCTCGAGTGGTGGGCAACCATGAACAAACTCATCTTTTTAACACACAACATTTGATTAAGCTGACACAAAGTGTAATCATTGAACAGCCAACAAGCAAAGCTAGTCAATCATTGTTCTCTTTTAACAGTGTACACAAATAGGTTGAGTGGAATTTGATCAATAACAAATTGTTAATTGTTACCAACGATACTAAAACACTCAAAAAGCTATGTTATTCCATGTGCTCAAGCTTCTTCTTCTTCTGTTTTGTTTAAAGGCGGTTGGCATCCTGCTGCTTCCTCTATGGACACGCCCACTTTGCCATCCCTGCCCCCATGTCAAAAGGTGGCCTGGTTTACAATACATCACTTACATTTACAATGCTTTCTGGCCTCAGTGAACACAAAATGTCAATTGTTATTGTCCAGTGGGAAACTGGATTGCATACAGTATGTTTGATTACATACAGTAGATGTATTGTAATAATGCATAATAATGCCTGTGCAATGTGTGCTGCATTCATGAGCAGCCAGTGATATAGGAGAAAACAGATTCATACAGCATTTTGCATGGCCTCGCATGACACACTTAAATGACAATCATTAATTGATTCATTCAATTCAAGCAGTTTGTATTTAATCTGTCTCTATTTTTCCGAAAAAACAAAGACAGAACGTTTAGCACATAATGCTAAAAGAAAGTCAGTTGACTGACTGCTATTGTGACAAAGATGACTGCTGTAATGTTAAAAGAGATGTTTCAAATGAAGGAAATGAAGAAGCTATTTTCAACGTAGTCTCCTGACTAACGTTAAGGAGAGCCTCTTTGTCCCGGTGATCAGGAATGTGTGCAGAGACCGTCAGACATACGCAACTCATTCAGCTCCATAGTTCAACCAGTTTGTCTGCATTGTCTTGCCTGGGGCTGTGAATTTAAATGGAGAGACTGAAGACTTCAGCAAAGTTATCTGTATGACTAACATGTGTTCCCGTCAGCGAAATTAGACCCGACACTTGCGTGAAAAAGCCTAAAATGTAATTTGCAGTTATATGGTAGTAGTTGATGTGTGCTACTCTGCTGAATGGGACTCTGGTTCTGGTATATGGTAGTAGATGAGGAGAGCTGCAGTATCTCTGGTTCTGGTTCTGGTATATGTGAGTAGATGAGGAGTGCTGCAGTGTTTCTGGTTCTGGTTCTGGTATATGTGAGTAGATGAGGAGAGCTGCAGTGTTTCTGGTTCTGGTTCTGGTATATGTAGTAGATGAGGAGAGCTGCAGTGTCTGGTTCTGGTTGTTAGTGTGAGGAGCTGCAGTGTTTCTGGTTCTGGTATATGGTAGTAGATGAGGAGAGCTGCAGTGTTTTCTGGTTCTGGTATATGTGAGTAGATGAGGAGAGCTGCAGTGTTTCTGGTTCTGGTATATGGTAGTAGATGAGGAGAGCTGCAGTGTTTCTGGTTCTGGTTCTGGTATATGGTAGTAGATGAGGAGAGCTGCAGTGTCTCTGGTTCTGGTTCTGGTATATGGTAGTAGATGAGGAGAGCTGCAGTGTTTCTGGTTCTGGTTCTGGTATATGGTAGTAGATGAGGCGTGCTACTCTGCTGAAGTCTCTTAGGTTCTGTGTTCCAACATCAAAGGTGGCACGTGCTCTATTTAACTCTTTTTCGCTTTTGGTCACACTTTGAGATCTTCACTTCGAATCAGACCTACTTCTAAAAGGGACTTTTCGCACCAGGGCGAGCAAGCAAAAAGCAACATGTGCTGTTTGTTCTTCTTTTGGAGGTAATTCTATATCCCCCAGGGTGTAAACAAACAACTGTCTGATCCCCACGGGACCAAAGGTAGCTTTAGTGTCTGCCGGTGTGTCTGCTGCACTCTGGGTCAAACAGAACCAAGGGTCGATGAGGCGCAATCTGGTGCCAACTAGCGCGCGCACACACACACACACACACACACACACACACACACACACACACACACACACACACACACACACACACACACACACACACACACACACACACACACACACACACACACACACACACACACACACACACACACACACACACACACACACACACACACAATGATTTGAATCCAGAGGCAAAGACAGAGCTATTAGCTTCACAAACACGCACACATACACAGACACACAAAAATGTGTGTCAATGTTCTCGCTTCTCTGCCCAGAGCTACAGCCCCTCCATGCCGCTCTCATTGGAATCTGTATTTAAACGTCCATATGAGGCCAGGCTGAGTCGAATGCTAAATGTTGGCTGTGCTGGCTCATTTCTAGAGCGTTCTCAGTCTACTTCCCATCCTCCTCCTCCTCCCCCTTCTCCCCCTCCTCAGTCTTTAAATCTGAACGTATATCAACACATTCCCAAAGGAAGGGACCGTGTCCCAGCCTTCCCTTTTAGATTGTTTATCCAAAGCCAGAACAAAAAAGAATGGAGTCCAGCCATTAAAAGGGGGCTCTCGTACACCATGCTGATGTCCCCGGCCATTTTGTTGATGTTTGCCGGAGCACAAAGGGCCATTAGGGGCCGTGTTCCCATACCGGACATGTAAACATATGAAGCCCAGTGGTGTCCGCGTGCTACGCTCCCTACACATGGCAGCAGGCCCAGTCAGGTCTACTCAATCTACTTCCATCAATACACTAATCAAATCAATCCACCTGAGTGATTGCATTATAGGAAGTTACATTACATTACGTTAAGATACATTGAGTTACAGGCGGGTGATGGCTATACCGTCGAGCAAAGTGCCTTCAAACACTAGGGTGCTTGAGAAGAATATGCTATTTATCGAGGAAACAGCAATGAAACTTTGAATTGAATATCAAATGTATTTGTTGTTCGACAGCCGCAAGGCTTTCCTCATTTTACTTTGAGGTCAAACAGAGCGAGAAATATTTCTTTATATCATAAAGAAATATGAAAAGTGTGAACCTGTGTAACCCTAAATCAGACATGCAAAGTTACCATAGAAAGAGTGCCATAGCCCTGCAATGCAGCACCTAGACAGGAGGGAAACCTACGTCAGACTGCTGTTCATTGACTACAGCTCAGCGTTCAACACCAACGTTCCCTCCAAGTTGGTCCTGAAACTGAGGGACCTAGGTCTGGGCGCCCCCATCTGTAACTGGATTATGGACTTCCTGACGTGCAGGCCTCAAGTGGTGAAGATTGGGAACAACATCTCATCCTCTCTGGTCCTCAACACCGGAGCACCCCAAGGCTGCTGCCTCAGTCCCCGGCTGTACTCGCTGTACACACATGACTGTACTGCCACGCACAGCAATAATCGGATTATCAAGTTTGCAGACGACACCACAGTCATCGGCTTGATAAGTGAGGGCGATGAAACAGAGTACAGAGATGAGGTGGTCCAGCTGACGCAATGGTGTGAGGACAACAGCCTCGCACTGAATGTCAGCAAGACTAAGGAGCTCATCATGGACTTCAGGAGCCACCGGGGCCCCCACTCCACCATCAGCCTGGACAGGACACCGGTGGAAGTCGTCAGCTGCTTCCGGGACTACAGATTTCCGATGACCTGGCGTAGACCCGCAACACGGAGGTCATGCTGAAGAAGGCACACCAGCGCCAGCTCTGCGGTGCCTCAGAAAAAGTGGTATAGGCCAGAGGTGGCTAGTGAACTTCTACCATGGCACCGTAGAGAGCGTCCTGGCCAGTGGCGTCACTGTGTGGTACGGCAACACCACTGCACGGGACAAGAAAGCCATCCAGAGGGTCGTGAGGACGGCAGAGAAGATCATCGGGTGTGTACTTCCATGCATTGAGGAGATATTTTGGACCAGATGTCAGAAGAAGGCCATGTCCATCATAAAGGACTGCAACCACCCTGGGCACCATCTCTTCTCCCCCCTACCGTCTGGTCGCCGGTTGCGCAGCATCCATACAAGGACTACCAGGTTTAAGGATAGTTTTTATCCACAGGCAGTGACCTACTGAACTGCTAGGAGTGCTGCCACTATCATAACATGTCATTAACATTACACTATCATAACATGTCATTAACATTACACTTATATAAACTGCTGGACTTTCTTGACTCATCACAGTTACTGCACTGTACGGCACTGTATTCATGATGCTGCTGCACTACTGGCACTTTAAATGCTTTTGAAAGATTTTTGTATAACAAAAAAAATAATAATAAAATAAAAAAACCATGTACATTTAAGTCACTTTGCTGCTCTTTTTTTGTTTCTTTTATTGTATATATTATTTTTATTTTTATGGTGTTGTTTTGGAGATTCATACTGCGGGAGGGAATGGGGAGTAAGCATTCCTATGTACTTGTTACAAATGGCCAATACAAATCTTGTATCTTGTATCTATAGAAAAAGCTACACAGAACATTCTAGCATGTCCCCTCGATGCTCATGGTGTACATAACAATATCAAACTCAAATGCATTATTTTCTATATACAAAAGAAATATTCCGAGGCACAAAATGAGTTACCAACATAGAATGTGGCAAACTAGGCGTACTTATACTGTACATCCAAAGGTCCACTCCTATTCCGTCTATACATCAACGTCCTGAAGTTGAAACCCCGGCAGAACAAAAGCAGATGTTGCAGATTAGTGCACCAGTTCAATGCCTGGGGTCACAGCATGGCTGAAGGGCTGCTTCCAATTGAATGGGTCCAAAGCAGTCCAAAGCAGTCTAAAGAGTGTTCCAATAGACGAATAGACCAATACTAGTGACCCCCATATATACCTGTAGCAGGCAAACAGCTACAGGTTGAGAGTGAATTCAAACATCTTGAGGTGTGGACTCTAACCTCTCCTTTAGGTCACCTGTAAGGGGTCAAGTTCCACCTTGCACCTTTCCGATTCATAAGAAACCACATGTCTGCAGAGGCTGCCATTATGTTCCTACGGTGTATGATTGACATCTGGTTACGGGCCAACCACAGTACGCCGGAACCACTCGAAGCGCTAAACAAACAAGCACTCAAAATCAAATCAATCATAATAAATAAAAAAATCTAAGCACTTCCATCGCTGCCCAATTCTAGTTGTTCTTGTAGCCTTTATCAACAGCAGCACCCATACTCATTGTGTCCCTAGGGAGTCTATCGGAGCAGGTTGCACGGAAGGTGCCTTCAGCCAGTCGGCCCGGTCTGTCCGAGGTTCAGCAGAGTGGAACATCATTCCACATCAGACAGCTAGCCACCCAGCTCTTTCAGTAACCAATTAAAACAATGGATGATTCATACATCCATGTCGGCACTCAACTCTCTTTTTGCTGCTGCTTTATGTATGATATATTTATATATGATATATTTATATATGATATATTTATATATGATATATTTATATATGTCCTGCTTGTTTGCAGTGTCGTGCTTTATGTATATTGTTCTGCATGTATATTTGTTCACGGTGTCCTATATGCTCTCTATGTGTATTAGTCTGCATATGTTTGTCTACATGTCAATTTGTATTGTAGGAAGCCGCTTTAACGCCTCTTGGCTAGAGACTACTGGTGAAAAATAGCCTCTTATTGGCCAATTCTGGCATGTTTATACCAAGTGTGTGGAGTGTGTGTGGTTGGTGTCTGGTTGAAGCAGCCTCACCTGGCCTGAGTTTGACTGATTGGCTGGTGAGGCTGCACACCTGTGGGTCATTGCTAATCAAGGCCCACAGGTTAAACTAGCCACCACCCCACACACTAGAGGAAGAGCTCTAGCATGTTTCATCTGCTCTGTTCAAAATTATTAAAACTTTTGCAATAAACCGGATTCCATCACCCTGTGTCCTTGTCTTCAGGAGGAGCCCTCAAGAAGCCAGTTTAATGGCTGGTGGCAGCGTCGACTGCTACAAAGTGTATTTATAGAATTGCACTCTCAAATAAAGATTAAACACCATTGTTTTATATATAAGGGAGGTTGATGATAACAAAACCATAGAATTACAGCAGCCCACAATTTGCTTTCACGGTATCCACGGTTGATTGAGTGGACGGTGGTCGACCGGTGACCCCCTTCATGTACCTGCATGCAAGTACATTCATTAATGTACAGCATGCAAATACATGCATTCATGTACTGCAAGCAAATCATGATGCGAGTGACGCATGCATCCTGGATTGTCGGGAACGCATATATGAATACTACACACGCAAGCATGCACAGTCTTGGTCTTCTAGATCAATCATTCCCCACTTGGCTGCATACATTTTGAACCTTGAAAATGACTACATTCCAAAATAATATAAGTCAATAATCCCAACGCAATTCCAACCAAAACATACAATTGTGGAAGATCTACAGAATAAATAATTGTGACCGCTGACCTTTCAAAGCTCGTCCAATGACATGACAGCTTTGTATTATGTACTAGAAGTAATGGGTCATAAACATCCAATGATATAAAGATGAAGAATATATATAAAAGATGAAGAAGCTCATAGTCAGTCTCAGAGTCACCAAACAATTCAACGTACACATTCAAATATCACAACCTCAGAATAAAGAGTATTGTATGGAACACATGCAAAAATGAACTATATACAATTAGTAATTATTATAATTATAATTACATATGATTATTGAAGATACAAAAAGGAAAAGCAGTTTGTTGGTTAGGATTACAGATTACAAAGTCTATTTTTATTTAGGGGGGGGGGGGGGGGGGGACCACTGGTCTAGGGGATGGGATCGTTAATGTGTCCATCATGTGTCAACAACTGTAAGACCAGACCCTGGGAAAGACACGTTGCAGTCTTACGTTTAAAGCTTCCCAGGCTCGTTCCTATGGAGATGGAGATGCTTACTACCACAGAACAAGGTCTGCAGTGATGTAACTACACCGTCATTTTTGATTTGCATTGATAGTTAAAAAAAACCCATTCAGGAGGACTGGACTGTAAAATGAGCTACTAGAGTAAAGCACTCAGTAAAGCACATACCTCCGGCACACCAACAAGTCTTCTGGAGCCGGACTCAGATCCAGGAGACAAACAGCCACAGCTGAGCATCTTCAGTGCTTAATTGGCTCAGGACAATTAAACCTCAAGACCAAGTTGATACCCGGATCTGCCACAAAATCGAACTGTTCCTTTGCCAAAAAGTAATTAAACCACCAAGTGTACATAACCTTTTGAGTGATCTTGCTATTATACCGTTTTAAGGACAGTTTTATCCACAGGCAGTGACCCTACTGAACTGCTAGATATATTACTACATATAACATTACACTATCATACACCATCATACTTTTGCTGGACTTTCTGGACTCATTACAGTAACTGCACTGTTCTACACTGTACTGCACTGTATTCATGAGGCTGCTGCACTACTGGCACTTTAAAAGGCTTTTTAAATGCTTTTTGCACAATTCAACTTTTTTTATTTTGTTTATACTAGTTTAGTTTAGTTTGTTGTTATTTAGTTTTTAGGTATTAGTATATTTTGTGTGCATTTATTCCCCCTGTTTCAACTGTTGCACCTTCATTTCCCTCGGGATTAATAAAGTCATCCTGAATCTTGAATCTTGAATTATTTTGTATTAGTGTATTTATCATCCCTCAGTCACTTTATTGTTAATTGCTCTTTTTATTGTGTACAGTATGTGTTTAGTATAGTGTTGTATAATATAAGTCTAGTACATAGTATAGTATATAGTGTTCAATTGTAGAAAATTCATACTGTAGGAGGAAATGGGGAGTAAGCATTACATTGTACTTGTATATGGCAAATATAAATCTTGAATCTTGAATCTTGAAACAGGGTCTGAAACATAACCTCCTCCCATCTTCCATGGCAGAGGTAAATAAAGGGGTTTTAGGACAATGGCACAAGCATCCCAGTTGCCTGCAGATCCAATAATAACCAAGCAGCGCTACCCTCGACCTACAGCCTCCCCCCACGTCCTCCACGTCATGTGTTGCCAGCCTTGTTTCCCTGGGAGGGATTCTAACAGAGGAGGCTGAAAGCACCCATTACACTAAATTAAGTCTGAATGGTTCAAAACAACAGAGAAAGTACATGAGGATGGAGACTAAATGTGTGTGTGTGTGTGTGTGTGTGTGTGTGTGTGTGTGTGTGTGTGTGTGTGTGTGTGTGTGTGTGTGTGTGTGTGTGTGTGTGTGTGTGTGTGTGTGTGTGTGTGTGTGTGTGTGTGTGTGTGTGTGTGTGTGTGTGTGTGCGTGTGTGTGTGTGTGGGGTGCGAAACCCCCTGATCCCAACTAAACCCGAATCCCTACACTGAGGAATGCAACATCACCCTCGATCTGCCATGGGAGGATTTATACCTGCGCTGCTGAGCAGATGCCAAAGACCTGGACATGGGGAACTAACTGTGTTGGACTAGTAATGATTAGAGAGTCATGCTTGCCCTCTCGGCTTGGCCCCCGCTTCTCGAATCTGCCCCTCTTACAATCTAATCTGGTGAGTTGAATCAGCCATAAACTAACGATTGAGTGCACATGTTAATCTGTTTGTTTCATATTGTAATCCTGTGGAAACAGCCAAAGCCTGGAGGTTTTGTCCCGTGTTGTTCATCCACTGTTATTTTTCCCTCTCACTCTCAGTCTATTATAAAAGTGTAATCATCTGTGAAAAAACATGACTTCCATCCATCGTCTGAAAGCCCCTCAGGCCTCCGCTCCGATGGAAGAACACTGCTTGGTTTTGGAATAGGGTTCTTCAAGTTTACACTCACACTGGCCCTTCGAGGTCAAACAATACGAGAAGTAATCCACCAATATAACTCCATGGACGACATTCAAACCCAGCATGTCTCCTCCGGCCGCGGCCCCTGCCTGCGTGCCTGTGATCAAAGCACATATTTGTCCAGGGGATTACCTTATGTTTACCTGATGATGACCTTCTGATGACTAACTCAGATCAGCTCATGAAGCCTGGCCGGCTAACGGGACTACAGACTGTGTGAATGAATCAATGGTGTTTTCACTTGGGCGAGTGTCCAAAAAACGTCCCAGAGAATCACGTTATTCTGCCAATGCTGTATCAAAAACAATAACATTGATCTGTAATTCATGAAGAGTTGGAGTCGTGTCAAGTTCAACCCATTATCCACCACGTTATATAGCAAAGCTGCAATATTGTCATGCGATACAGTACTATTGTGTGTGTGCTGCTGTGTGTATTATTATCCAGAAAGGTCATTGCAACGACCACATCCCAACTCATGACAGTAACAATACAATGCTGCCTAAAGCATAACCATACTCTTTTGTTACACATGAAATTGCGATCGCTGTATTGCGTCACACGCACTATATCAATCCCTCTCCCTTGGTGGTAACAGAGCTGCTATGCGGCCATCAGGGCATGGCACAGCCATGCTGCTGCAGTCTAGCCTACACCTCGTTGGCTTCCTCCTCATCACCATATCACCCTGCACGCTGCTCACCATATCACCCTGCACGCTGCTCACCATATCACCCTGCACGCTGCTCACCATATCACCCTGCACGCTGCTCACCATATCACCCTGCACGCTACTCACCAGATCACCCTGCACGCTGCTCACCAGATCACCCTGCATGCTGCACGCTCTCTCACTCTCACTGATCTGTCTCTCACTAGGGGGGCAGCAGAGCAGTATGAAGATCACAGGACCAATGACAAGTTCATCATAGCTCTCTTTCAAAAGGAGAGGAATCCTTTATGGACCTCCTTGTGCCTCCCCCACCTTGTACCCAGGTCCACCACAACAGAAGCATAGGAAAAGACCAAGAGCGGAGTATCTTCTCCTAGCCAATAGCATGCCACACATGCATGACACATGTATCATACATGTACCACACATGCATGACATGTATCATACATGTACCACACATGCATGACACATGTATCATACATGCATGACACATGTATCATACATGTATCACACATGTATGATACATGTATGATACATGTATGATACATGTATGATACATGTATGATACATGTCATGCATGTGTGGTACATGTATGATACATGTGTGGTACATGTATGATACATGTACCACACATGTATCATACATGTACCACACATGTATCATACATGTACCACACATGTATCATACATGTACATATCATACATGTGTGGTACATGTATGATACATGTATCACACATGTATCATACATGTATGATACATGTATGATACATGTATCACACATGTATCATACATGTACCACACATGTATCATACATGTACATATCATACATGTGTGGTACATGTATGATACATGTGTGGTACATGTATGATACATGTGTGGTACATGTATCATACATGTACATATCATACATGTGTGGTACATGTATGATACATGTGTGATACATGTATCATACATGTACATATCATACATGTGTGGTACATGTGTGATACATGTATCACACATGTATCATACATGTATGATACATGTATGATACATGTACCACACATGTATGAAACATGTGTGGTACATGTGTGGTACATGTATGATACATGTACCACACATGTATGATACATGTATGATACATGTATGATACATGTATCATACATGTATCATACATGTATGAAACATGTGTGGTACATGTATGATACATGTACCACACATGTATCATACATGTACCACACATGTATCATACATGTACATATCATACATGTGTGGTACAAAAAAATGCGTAGATGCGTTTTGAGACATGTGGGTACAAATGAGTAAACAATGAGTAAGAAGACACCAGTTCTATCCATGCTGTCAGACTTGGCACAATGACGGGAAATATTAGGCTACACATAAGCATCCTCCCCTCGATCCCAAGACTCTCATTTTAAATTATACTCATTGTTTTACTTTTTTTTTTTATCTATGTAGCTATTAAATGATTTTCCTGTGTGCAATTTTACTCTGTCTGTAAAGCGTATCCAGAAAAACGCTATATACATTTAATGTATTATTATTATTATTATTATTATTATTACATTTGAACATTTTAGGAAGAAGCTTTGCTTGATGCAGGTAGGAGTCGGTAGGAATCTTGCTCAAGGACACAGGTTCAGCCGACGGGATCAACCAGAAGATTTCCACTGGGAGTGGAATCCACAAGCATCCAGCCCCAAGCTATTACAGATAGGTGGTTGGTATGTTTTGAGTTAGTTGAGCTACAGCCTGGCCAAATGTGTATAAAACGCATGATTAGCTGAAAGAAATTTATTATTGGCTTTTTAACAGGGATTCCTAAGGTACGCCTATCTCAATTCTGTAAAATGGTGCATTTCCAAATAAAAAAAGTTGTTTTGCACAAAACATTGAAAACGTGACATGCGAGTGTAAACCTTCAGGAAAGAGCTTTAGTTGGACTGCTGCTGGTTTTACATGTGAGGGGAAATTAACTGCTAAGGAAGTACGCTTATTCGATTTGGATGTAAAACACAGACCCACATTCAAATACTGTTCATGTGTTTTGTGCCTACTTTGTTGAAAAGTGGTTAGCACTGCTGCTAACGAGCTAATGAGTCCTTCTGAATGTCCCAGTGTGGCAGCGATTGGGAGTTCTAATTTGCGTGAGGGCATTGATACGTGTTCCCTTCCGCTACAGACAATTATATTAAACATCTTTCTGACAACATAAAGGATGGGCTTTCCTTTTCCAATAGCATTCAGACATTTCTGGTGAAAAAAACCCCCATCTTGAACCAAAATAAATAACATACGATCTTTTCCAATAACGTCCAGCTATTTGTAGAGTCATCCTTGCGGGACAGTGAATAATGCGCCCTTCTGCCCGCATCAGTAACAGCAGAAACCCATTATGCCGTGGAGCTGCCCAGGGAGAACAGGGCCAGGACTCAACTTGTTAAGTCCTCTCCCATAGGAGAGCTGGCCTCCACCGCCAAGCCACTGCTGGGAGGTGGAGGAGCAGGAGGGAATGTTCCAGTACTGGGAGCCAGCAACACACGATTAAAGGCTTGGAAGTGTTTAATGAGAGTGTCGGGCACTAGTAGTTGGTTGTGTGCTTAATTCACTTGCGGCTTACGTCATTGTTGTGGGCTGTTGTACTGGTCAACATAGGAGCACTGAGCACAGGAAAGCAGGGATACATGTCGCATGGTGGGGCAGCTTTCTAGGAACAAGCCCCAGCCCAGTTGCTTGGTTACTTACTTATTAGATCAATGATGTAACAGGGCCACAAAATAACCATTGTGTTGAGCCTCATTATTCTGTGTTATTGGGAGTATTTGTACACAAACTGCTAGCAGCAGGTTATAAACAATTCATAATAATTTTTCTAGAAACATCCACACCTGAACTGCCATAACCCTCACCTCCCCCCATCTCACTCCCCTCACCTCCCCCCACTCACTCCCCTCACTCACTCCCCTCACCCCCCTCACTCACTCACTCCCCTCACCTCCCCCCACTCACTCCCCTCACCTCCCCCCACTCACTCCCCTCACCCCCCCCACTCACTCCCCTCACCTCCCCCCACTCACTCCCCTCACCCCCCTCACTCACTCCCCTCACCTCCCCCCACTCACTCCCCTCACCCCCCTCACTCACTCCCCTCACCTCCCCCCACTCACTCCCCTCACCCCCCCCACTCACTCCCCTCACCCCCCCCACTCACTCCCCTCACCTCCCCCCCATCTCACTCCCCTCACCTCCCCCCACTCACTCCCCTCACCCCCCTCACTCACTCCCCTCACCTCCCTCACTTCCCCCACTCACTCCCCTCACCCACTCCACTCACCTCCCCCCACTCACTCCCCTCACCCCCCTCACTCACTCCCCTCACCTCCCTCACTTCCCCCACTCACTCCCCTCACCCCCCTCACTCACTCCCCTCACCCCCCTCACTCACTCCCCTCACCCCCCCACTCACTCCCCTCACCCTCCCTCACCTCCCCCCACTCACTCCCCTCACCCCCCTCACCTCCCCCACTCACCCCCCCCTCACCTCCCCCCCCTCACTCCCCTCACCTCCCTCACCTCCCCCCACTCACCCCCCTCACTCCCCTCACCTCACTCACCCCCCTCGCCCCCCTCGCCCCCCTCACTCCCCCCTCACCTCACCCCCCTCACCCCCTCACCTCCCCCCCTCACCCCCTCCCCCCCACTCCCCCTCACCTCACCCCCCTCACTCCCCTCACCCCCCTCCCCCCCCTCACCTCCCTCACTCACCCCCCTCACTCCCCTCACCTCCCTCACCCCACTCACCCCCCTCACTCACCCCCTCACCCCCCTCACCTCACTCACCCCCCTCACTCCCCTCACTCACCCCCCTCACCCCCCTCACCTCACCCTCACCCCCCTCACCTCCCTCACTCACCCCCCTCACTCCCCTCACCTCACTCACCCCCCTCACTCCCCCCACTCACCCCCCTCACCCCCCTCACTCCCCTCACTCCCCTCCCTCACCCCCCTCACTCCCCTCACCTCACTCACCCCCCTCACCTCCCTCACTCACCCCCCTCACCCCCCTCACTCCCCTCACCTCACTCACCCCCCTCACCTCCCTCACTCCCCCCACTCACCCCACCCCCCTCACCTCCCTCACTCCCCTCACCTCCCTCACTCCCCCCACTCACCCCCCTCACTCCCCCGCTGCACCCACAATCCTTTTTAATCCACCCTTACCTTTCCTCTTTCTTCACATCATTTATAAGCAACATGTCGCCCACCTGCTTGGACACATTTCCTGATAAGTGTCACAACCGGTTTATTATCAGCCGGTACAAAACATCAATATAAAATAAATACAAATAATCATTTGAAAACGACACAAACCCTGAGTCACACGCCTCACACTCCTTGCGTGACTCTGACTGAGCTAATAAGGTCAAAGAGTCCATTTGAATTTCACGGCTGTGGCAGCGGAGGCGTTGGAGCTCAGCCTGGAGGCATGGTCACCCCTTCCCTTTCACTGCAGACATTTCTGGAAAACATCTTTTTAACAACATAAAAGGGTTTGCTTTCCTTTCCCGTTAGCATCCAGACATTTGTAGAACAAACAATTATTAAAAAATAGAAATATATTTTTCCAATAACATACAGACAGCTATTTTGGTTGCAGCATGCTTGTATTCCCAACACTTCCTGACACGTGTATGTCATAACCTGTTTATTATCAGCCTGGACAAAATACCAATACAAATGATAGTTGAAAAATACACAAACCCTGAGTCCATATGTGATATATTATATTAAGGGACACCAAGTCAAATATGTACCAATGTGGTACATATTTATTTGAAGGGACAATATACGTCTCTCACAATATATATATACATATGAATTCAAACTACCATTATGACCCCACCCAACCAAAGTATCCCCACAAATAAACACATTCACTTTCACATCCTATGTTAGCCCAACGATTTTAGAGAGAGAGAGAGAGAGAGAGAGAGAGAGAGAGAGAGAGAGAGAGAGAGAGAGAGAGAGAGAGAGAGAGAGAGAGAGAGAGAGAGAGAGAGAGAGAGAGAGAGAGAGAGAGAGAGAGAGAGAGAGAGAGAGAGAGAGAGAGAGAGAGAGAGAGAGAGAGAGAGAGAGAGAGAGAGAGAGAGAGAGAGAGACCACTGCTGGTGGTAATTGATGGAGTAATCCCTGACAGATTGGCCCAGAAGATTGAGGGCACAGAAGCAAAGCACAACTAGACACCAGCCGGGGAAACAGTCACTGAGCTCCTGCTTGTTATTTTACTTTGGTTGATATGTTGATATGAAGGTGTAACATGTCTGACACTACAGGCTGGATTCATCCATGATATACAGTAGCAGGTGCCACTATATATATGTATATACTACTACTACTATCCTATAGGGCCACTGCTTTTGTACTCTTTATGAAATATGAAATATAGGATATAGGTCAAGATATTGATTTTGATTAAACAATGGGACATACATCAACTGGATTAACAATATCTGAACTGTCCTACTCTTCCAACATCTCTACTTCTGGGGTGAAATACAACACAGCAGAACACATTTGACTTGAACGTCTATACAACAGACAAAGTGATAGTTAAAACTAAGAGATTCAATAATGTACAACATGTGCACAACATGTTTGCACACACATGACTTGATAGGGACTCTTTATGAAGCCCACATGAGTTGAGATGAGGGATTGCAATGCCCTGTTGACAGGCTAGTCTGCATGTAATACATGTGTATAAGTAATACATGTGTATAAGTAATACATGTGTATAAGTAATACATGTGTATAGAAACTCTCAGTACATGTGTACTGAGAGTTTCATAGAACTAATCTACGACATGCTTCGACATTCACTGACATGCACTTTATCAGCTGGAACACCTGCTGGGACGAGACGTGTCGGCTGCAGCCCAGTACTCACCCACTTTGAACTGGGACCTCTGGTCGTTGGGGTCGGCGTGTTCCTCCATCAGCATGATGTTGAGGATGCCGAAAGAGTTTTGAATTCCGAAGATCGAACCATTGCACCAAGTGGCAGCGAACACCACCATCCAACCGAACCCGCCGTCAGGCGGAACGAATCCCGCTCCAGCTCCTCCGTGGCCGGGGGACCGGGGCGACCGGGCTCCGGGGCCGGGGGACCGGGGCGGAGTGCACGCCATGTCTATCAGATGCACGGTGCTCTCCTCCGCCGTCTTTGTGTCGTCGTTGTCATCCTCGGCCGGTCGACTGTGGTCTGGGTCGCGGGGAGGAGCACCACCACCACCACCACCACCACCTTGATTCTGATCCACCTCCTCCGGGTCTACCGCCGCCGGCTGCTCGCCCCTGCCCCGAGAGTCCCCGTCGGACGGGTCCCCTCGGCGGTCCTCCTCCTCCTCCCCGGGGAGGACCCCCATCGGGCCGCCGCACTGCATGTGGAGGTGATCCGAGGCGTGGGCCTACATGCACCGATCACGGGGTGTCCACACACACACACACACACACACACACACATGGACGTCCCGGAGCACCGGGCTGGAACCACAGGGTGGGGGTTAGTGTGTAGTAGTCTCCTCCGTCTAGACAGAGTGTCCTCCTTCCTCTCCTCCTCCTCCTCCCCGTCAGACTCTCTCCTCACACCACCACCCGCTGGGAGCTCCAACTTCCAAAGCGCGGAGGGGACATGTGTCATTCACCACTAACTCACTAATATGATCCAAGTCCACTAACTCACTAATATGATCCAAGTCCACTAACTCACTCACTATTATGATCCAAGTCCACTAACTCACTATTATGATCCAAGTCCACTAACTCACTATTATGATCCAAGTCCACTAACTCACTATTATGATCCAAGTCCACTAACTCACTATTATGATCCAAGTCCACTATCTCACTATTATGATCAAGTGGTTATGAGGTTCTGTCGCGATGCAGGGACCCAGCGTGTCTCTCTCCCTGGAACGAGGGCTCCTCCTCCTCCTCCTCCTCCTCCTCGGTCATTTGATGAGGTTATATCGTGGCGGTATGAAACAGGTCGGCCTTATTGTGAGGCTCTGGTCTCTCTCGGAGGTCGTCTCTGCGTCTCCGCTCCGAATGTCAACACAGGAAAGAAGAACACGGCCTCCATTCAACATATCGACCCCGCCCCCTTTTTTTAACCGACAGGCCGGCTCAGCCAATGGCTGCCCTTGACCTGGTTATTGTGGGAGGGGCTTCGCCACACCAGACAGACTGAGAGGAAAGTCGTTGTTTCATACTTTTCGTTCCCAATAGGAATAGGGCAGCATTTATTATTACATAATTACCATGTTATAACGTAATACTACCCAAACACGAATGGGTTTCTGCCTCTTGAAAACTGCCTTCAACCCTAAAAGTGTCTCTCAACTCAAGATTACTACAAAATCTCTTAAGTCATTTTATACCTGTTTTTAGTAGTAGTTTTTAGATATTTTACATCTTATTCAACCACTGTACATTATATATTGCCATGCACTTGACTGTAACATGTGCACTCTGGTTAGATGCCAAATTCCTTTCTATGTACTGTACTCGTGCTGTGCAATGACAATACATTTGAATGTAATCTAATCTAAATCTGAGATATGTAGGTTCTCTCCTTTCAATATGACAATATATCAATCTGAAACATGGAGGGACTCTCTAACCCCGTGTGTAGGCTGTATTATGTGCAGGCATTATCTATGTGTGTGGACATGGTTACATAATCAATACACAGCCTCCTCGAAGGGGTTCGGCTGCCGGTCTTGAGGAGCATCTAAACCAAATATTGAATACTTTTTGATAATGTTTACAAAGCAGCTTAAAAGTGACTTTCGATATGCGTGCAGGCCTACGGTATAGGTGAGCTTACTTTCTCTGCTCAATTGGTCTAAAACGTATGTGTAACTACGTACATAATGTACAGTACACATCGAATATATGTATTAGAACCATGGGTGGCCACCCATCTGTTGAGCTCTGTCTGAGCCTCACAAATCAACAGACGAATGAACGACTGCCTGTGCAGTAGCAACCATCGGCCGCCAGGTGGGGCTAGAGCTCAACTCAACACGTGGAAGCCAGATCGCTTAGCAGTCGAATGCATTTAATAAACAGCCTGAACACATTTGGTAAAGCAGGAATTGGTGTGAACACTCTTCTATTGTTCTATTATTAAATATAAATATTTACCATTATAATACATACCATTTTTTTTTGTAGTAATATTAGTGCTCACACACTTTTTATATTTTTTGTATTTGTTTTATCATTATTATTTTTATGAAAAGTGCAATTTAAATCAAATGCATTATTTGTATTATTACAATACATTTAATGACAGATTAATGATTTGTCAACTGAAATACTTAAGCTTGACTTTAATCACTGTCAGAGCCAGGCCAATGGATATGTTGCGTTGCCCTGGTGACGCACCATGTCATTGAATGCAGTGCAGGTGCAGCTCGTTTTGTCACATTCTGCTCCTCTCCGCACCGACCACATCAAATGGGCTTTGTCCGTCGATGGCTCCAAGTCTGTGTGTAATGTGTCACTTGTGTCACTTGTGTCATGTGTCAAGAAACAAAGCGTTAGACAACCCGCTCTGAACCTATATCTGGACCTATATCAAAAACCTGTTTGGAAAGGGCTACTTGAATAAATGTTGATATAGTTACACATGTAATGGAATAGCTACAAATGCCCCAACAGCTGAATGAATGTTTGCACAGCTATCCAAACATATTCCACTGCACACTCTACTCTGAACTGTAGGCGTTTTCTCTATGCAAGTATTACATATGTAAGCATCACATCACAACAGCCTTTTCACAACAGCATTAGTCGTCAGATGGGAGTGGGAGTCGTCAGGATATAGTGAGGACACTTCCTGGGTGTGGGTAGCAGAGGGAATGACCCCCTAACCCTAACCCTAACCCTAACCCTAACCCTAACCCTAACTCTAACCCTAACCCTAACCCTAACCCTAACCCTAACCCTAACCACATAACATGAGAAGAATGCTTTGGTGAGCTGAGAGATTAGTGGATTCATAATGTGTGGAGGAATTTTAATAGGGGCGAACACACCCACGTGATTACAGTGGATACAATACATCACACACGTCATCGAAACACACAGGTTTCCCGGCCTGGTACCAGGTTATCCTGACCGGTGAAACTGGCAATTTTGGCTCAATTTTTGCTTACGTACCTTCAACAGAGTCTACGTGCGCTCTGAGTCAGATTAGGTCTGGCACGCTCCGACTTGCCGCGGTGTTGATAGTATGTAGTCTTCATGGCGTAACTCTTACTGCCGTTGTCACGAACGCTGATGACTCACCATCCAAAGGGTTTACTCTTCATCCTACCTGGGGGCCTTGATGTCGCTGATTGTGGAAGAAGAAGAAGATAAGCACATCACTATACATCTGCCATTAGTTATGTGTGTTGACAGTAGCGTTTGATTTATGTAAGCAAGTAGTATCTAGCAAGCCTGAATGGTGTTGTGTTATTAAATATGAAAAAAATCTTGGCAGCCATGGATGGCGGTAATAAAGATGAACATGACGGTGGAGTGTGTGTGGTTGGTGACGGTTGAAGCAGCCTCATCCGGCCCAAGTCACACTGATTAGACCCTGGGGCTGGGTGAGGCGGCACACCTGTGGTGCGGTTGAACAAACAAGGCCCACAGGAAAAGCTAGCCATCACCACACACATTTTTCCAACTTGCCAATAGATTGGTGTCACAACATCTGTCCTGAGGCCTATACTATGAGCTTGGATGTGTGGTTAGCGAGGTGAGTTTAGGTTTAACCCTGGGTTTACAACAGTGGTTCACTTTTATTGGGGTACATCGCCATGGTATCGATCGCCATGGTAAAGGTTTTGTTCGATCAACACGTATTAAAGCACCACAGATAACAGATCAACACGTATTAAAGCACCACCTACTGACCAATTATCTTGGAAAACACATTTATTAAATGGGATACACAATTGAAATGATAGTCAGATCTACTCGCGTCTCAATGAGACAGCAGTGATACTGAGCCTATTTTTTTGGCCAGCATTTCTTGATGTTTTTTGCCTAGATTATAATATCATCATATTTCTTTAAAATTATAGTTTGCTCATCTTGGGTCAAACATGCGGCTTGAATACTTATCCAAGCTTGTTCGATTCGATTAGATTCTAATGTATTGTCAGTACAGTACAGCGAGTACAGTACAGCGAAAAGAAGTTGGCATCTAACCAGAGTGCAAATCTTGCAGTCAAGTGCATGGTAATATATAATATAATTTATGATTTGGTTAAATAATATGTAAAAACTGTCTGCTAAAAAACTACTACTAAAACAGGTAGAAAATAACTTATAGAGTAGGTATGAGATATGTGCAGAATGATATGTATATATATATATACAGGTAAGTATGCAAGTATAAACAAACACGTATAAATATATATAAATGTATATACAGCAGGTAGTGAGCAGAGGTGTGTAGTTATATCAACAGTTGAAGATTCATATATATATTTATATATATATATATATATACGGTATGTACAGTAGAAATGTACATGGCTATCATACAGGTATGTAAACAATAAATATGTCAATTGTGATTGGTCATATGGTGCAAACCCCGCCCCTTTTATGTGAACACACTCATAGCTAGATTGGGAAAACCCGGCTTGACCTTACATGTTGATAACCACTGTTGATAAACCAGATTATATTATAGATTATATTATATTATACGTTATTACGGTCCCCCACCCACCCCCCCCCTCCTCCCTTACCACCAGCCTATTCCCCCCCCCCCCCCACCCCCCCACACACACACACACACACACACACACACACACACACACACACACACACACACACACACACACACACACAAAAGCTAACAATGAGTGCATTTCACAAGCAGTGCTCCACATCAACTTTGTGGGCACATGAGGACTGTGGAAAAGACACCGAACTAGACCAAACAACGCCTCATAGATAGTGACCATGATAAGTCTGTCTCGTGTCCTGGAGGGGGGGTTACCTGAGATCAGCCCACACACACATCCACACATAGAGCCATCAGTGAATAACACACCTTTTGCTAGTGGTGTCATACTGAAAAATCGTTTGGTGTTCTGTGAGAAGGGAAGTAGAACACTACGCCGTATATCCTGACAGATTATAGTAATATTTAGGTTAAAATGTTCACCCCTGTGGCTCTGAAACGAAGAACACAAAAGACGTAAAAGCCTCATGTAAAATTATAAGATAAATCATCTAATTTTATATAAATTAAGATAAGATATCTGACCTTTGTCCACTGCAGTTGTCTGCACTTTCTCTAATGACGTCTTGAACTGAAAAAAAACTGTGTTTTATGTACGATGACATCATTTTGGGGGACTGAAATGTATTTGATATTATTCATAATAATTTGCTATTTGTTTAAAGTATGTAATGTTAATGTTATGTGAATGAGATCAAATGTATGAAAATACATATTTCTCAATCAGAAGTTTATGGCTCGTATGATCAAAGTGACAATTCCTTGAACTTGGCACTTTAAATATATATTGCTCAAACATAACTTTAGTTGACATTAGATAAACACACTTTGTCATTACAAGGACAAGGACAGTTTATTTATTGAATACATCAAATGAATGGGATTGTTAAATCAGAGGATTCAAGGATTTTGGGTCTTCCCCTGCTTTGGTAGAATGACCCTAAAAATGATGTGTGTTTGAATCGGCATTGGCTTACGTAAGCAAGTCTATTCAAACAAGTAGTCACGAATAGCTAATGGAGGTGATTCTAACGCAATGTGTCAAGCGTGGTTATCTCAAAGCTAGCGTTCCCTGACTAGGTCAGATCTATATGTTGACTATGAAACAATGGTTAACCAATTTGAAAGGCTGAAGATCAAACACACAAATTGAATGAAAACAGAAAAGGAAAGGACGATTGCAAAATAACGATCCCTGTCCTGGTTTAATCCCTCTCCCCCCGTGAGTGGGAGCTGTGGAACGAGTGGGGACTTGTTCTTATAAAGAGGAGAGATGGGACAGCAGCCTCTGCCTCTTCCCCTCATTCCTGACACAATGGGGGATGGAGGCCTGTGATAAACAAAAGTCATACATTCTTAATTCCGGCAAACACACACACACACACACACACACACACACACACACACGTGCGCACACACACACACACACACACACACACACACACACACACACACACACACACACACACACACACACACACCACACACACACACACACACACACACACACACACACACACACACACACACACACACACACAACAAGAACAAGCATGCCTACTTAGGAAATTAGTATGCTATGCAGCAGATGGGCAAACAGTGAATGCCCCCCCCGCCACTACTGTCTCACACACACACACACACACACACACACACACACACACACACACACAAACACACACATTTAGAAGTAGAAGTGAGCAATGGGCAGAGAGAAAGAGGAACAGAGAGAAAGGCTCTGGGGGAGGACAGTGAGGGGGTGTGGGGAAGGAGGGGTGAACTTCAGGGGAGCTAAAGGAGCAGACGATGAGGAGAGAGCAGACTGAGTGAGCGTGCGTATGACCAGACAGTTTACAGAGAAGAGGATAGGACCATCACACTCCCGTTCATCACTCAACAGGTACGTCAGCCTGCAGTAGTATCCAGGCCGATTGGAGGGATATGGTGATATTAACCTCTGTGAAGACATGCTCTTGAGTTGTATTGGTATACTTGTGTGATGGGTAATGTGCTCCTTAACAAACACAGACAAAACAACAAGGTTTTTCAAACATAGTTTCATCTAGATGTTACAATTTACATTGTATCCTTCCTTAAAAGGAGAGGAGGACCAGTGGGTTAGATTTAGCTTGGGTTCCCACAGAACCCAAGCTGGCCTGCTGCCAATCGAGAGCATACCGCTGGGTTGTTACCTCATTTTAACTTATCATCAAAGACTTGGTCCAATTGTTTCACAGTGAGAATGCTTCTCATGCTCATGTGCGACCAGGGAGGACCATTGATAGACAGTAGTTTCTATAGAAACCAGCACATACTTTTACGATTAGACTACATGCTTTCACTTTAGACTTAATGTGACATATTGTTGTTTCATATTGGGACAAACCCTGGGCAGTTAAGAATTGCCACGAAACTAAGTTATAACTGAGTTGCCCAACGAAAGAAATGAACTTTTAACGGTAGGTTTATGAACACACCAGGGGAAAAAAGGCAATGGGAAATAATTAAGGGAGTCCAGTAATCCTGGAGAATCGTCGGGTCAAGAGCTGGCGATAGTTCTGTGATCCAATTAATAATCCAAACACACAGCACAGCAATCCAATCGTCTGTCTGTCTGTCTGTCTGTCTGTCTGTCTGTCTCTCTCTCTCTCTCTCTCTCTCTCTCTCTCTCTCTCTCTCTCTCTCTCTCTCTCTCTCTCTCTCTCTCTCTCTCTCTCTCTCTCTCTCTCTCTCTCTCTCTCTCCCTCCCTCCCTACTCACTTCCTTCAGTCGTTTTCTCTTTGTAGTCCAACCACTCAGCTCCGTTATCACTTTCAGATGTCTCTAGGGCATACAAAGTCCGCCTGTAGGTGATGTCATCCAGGTATGCGGCAGGGTAGGTGGGGCCTGAAGGACCCGATCCATCAATCTCTGGGACGTGGGCGAGGCCCAGTGTAAACTGAATGACATCCAGTACTGAAATAGGCCGTTGGGGGTGAGTGAAGGCCGTCTTCTCTCTGGCCTGCCAGGAACTGCCCCTTTTGTGAGGTTCGGGGTGCTGATGAACCAAGCCCTTTCCAGCAGAACACACAGAACCTTATGGTGCCCTCTGGTTTGGGGACTAGCGCAACAGGGCTGCACCCCGGACCTTCAGCATTTGTTCGGACGGCCTCCCTCCTTGACTCAAGGATGCGGTAGGGCCGCTGTTTCACCTTATCCTGGACTGTTTGAGTATCAGGTGGTTTACCAGCTCCGTATGCCACAGACTGGGGGTCAGTGGAACAACTCCCCCCTCTTTTCGGTCCAATAGTGTTCCTTGGGTCGCGTGGCCTTGCCAGTCAGTGCGTAGCACGCCCTGCTTGATATCCCTCCACCAGCTCCACAAGCTGGTCTGGGCTCTGGGGTCCATCGTCTTCGGCTCAGAGAGCAGCCAGCCCTTCGTTAGCCGATTGAGATCATGCATCTGAGCCCTGGGGATGCGGTGGGGTCATAGGGCCAGTCCTGAAACCATTGGGCTCTAGTGATCTCTGTGTAAGCTGTACCATTTTTAAGGGTTTCCTATGAAACTAAGCCAAGTAATAACTGAGTCTCACAAAGGAATACATTCACTTTTCAATGGTAGGATTATTAACCCACCAGGGGAATGGTAAATGGTTAAGGGGTTTGAGTCCGTTATCCTAAAGAGTCGTCAGGAATCGAGAGCTGGGGTCGGTATAAGGAGGTAAATTATCTTATGGTCCAGGACGGGGCTTTTAGCAGGGTGGTCAGATGGTCGGGGTTCAGTACACAAGGTGGGTTTTCATCCAATTAATAATCATGGTACACAGCACAGTAATCCAATCTACTCTCTCTCTCTCCGATATATCGGCCATCAATTACCCTACCCTTCACTCCTCCCTTCCGGCTGCCACAATATATAAATATATACAAGCATATATATACTGTATATATATATATATATATATATATATATATATAACTAATCTGGCTAATCCATTGTCTTGTAATATGAATCTTAATTATGAATCTTGTCAATTCTATTTGCAGAAATGACAGTACTCACGGTGTTCCTCTACAAGAGCCTGGCCATGCTCCTACTCTTCCTGACCCTTGACCTCACCCTGCAGCTTACTAATGCCCTCTCCACCTCATCCCCCACCACCCAGCCACACATCCGGTTTGTGTCCATCTATCCTGACTACGACACGGACTACGCCGACAGCCCCAGCGACCCCCCCAGCGTGGTGACTCCCGCCGGGCGGACTCGCCTCCTCCACGAGCTGTGCCAGTATGATCCCTGCCAGGAGGACCAGCCGCCTTGCGCCGACCTCTCGGCCCGGAGCGGCTGCCTCTGCCCCGGCCTCAGCGGGGCTCAACAGACCCCTCACCCTCCCAGGCTCCAGGGGCTGCTGCCTCCAAGCGGCGACGGTGAGGGAAGCGAGGTGCGGTGGTGCGCCCCGTCCTCCGTGGTGTCCGGATACAGAGTGGTGGTCGAGGGCGACAGAGGCACGGCCCTGGAGTTTGGGGCGCAGGCGCGTGGGGGCCGGGTGGGGCCCCTGGAGGCCGGGGCCCAGGTGTGCGTGGAGGCGGTAAACAAGGCGGGCCACAGCGCAGCGTCAGAGTCCTCCTGTACGCACTACCAGCCCCCGGCGCTGCTCAGCAGCTCTGTGAAGGCCGGGCTCATAGGGGGCGGAGTTGCACTTCTTCTGCTGGTCGTCATAGCGATGATGATCCTGTGGAGATGGCGAGCGCGACGGAAGACAACAGAGGGCTCTGCTGAAGGACTGGGGAACCCTTCCTTCAGCACAGAGGGACATCTGTGAGCCAGACTCATCGACCCATTCAACAGACTGAAGAGGGACCCATGCTAAATGACTCTATATGGCATTGTGTCAGTAGGATGTTTGTTACAACGTAGTTCTAAATATTACAATCATGGTACTGTTAATATAGTATGCCAGCACATTTCAACTTGGAGGATGTTATGAATTAAAACGTATGCACAAACAAACGAACAACAAACAAAGTGATCGATAGGTGAAACTGCAGGTTGATTTGCTGGCAAATCCTCTGGCATAATATAGGACACAAGTTATATGGCAGGCAAATTGAATTATAAATAATATTTTACAATGTATTAACATAGCTTATGAATAAAGGTCCTCATTCCAACAAGGGCTCTGTTAATTTGTAACGTGGATACAGTTGAATGGTGCACGTACACGCATGAATAGACACAAAGGTGTTTTACTTGTCCAGCTTGTCTTACTTTGAAAATTCCATATGGGCGGTCACTAAAGGCGGAATCTTTGTAATGATTGGTTATGTATCCACGCTAGATCCCGCCTCTCTTTGGTGTCTCAGCCAATCAGATCTCTCCACAGAATGTCAGTTGGGGAAGCGTCTGAAACTTGAATTTGCTTGGACGTCGGGAATATTGACAATCCATCGGGACTATTGATTATACCGATCGAGACTATTGATTATACCCATCGAGACTATTGATTATACCCTTTAGCAGTCACCTACTGGAGTTGGCATGGCGAACACAAGTAAGTAGTGCTTAAACGCTATTATTTTGTCATGTTTTGTCTCATGTTTTGTGGATGTGTCTGTTTTTGAATACGCTGATAACAAAATGCGTAAACTTTTGACAATTGACAATATATTTGTTATCGGGAAGAAATGACCAAGGTGGATCGATGCAGTTACATCTTGAAACGCTGCTATAGCTCCTCTTCCATATATATGAAATATGAAACGTGATGTGAAACGGACATTGTGAAAAGGAAAGGCTGGAGGATACTTAAAGTGGATGACATGTGGTGACTCCATCAGCCTCCTTAATAATAATAATAATAATCAATAAGTATGGGCATACTCCTATCTTAGGTTCGGTGTTGTGTTGTGTGTGCTTTTTCCAATGTGGTGACCAAATATACATTGTGCGTTGTGTGAAGATGCCTACTGTATATTATCCACAATAACTCCACACTAGCAGTCCTGTGGACACTGTTAGAGAAGTGTAGTGTAGGCGACTACACTACACTTCTCTACAGCACCATTTAGGGATGGACATCCATGTCTTCTTACTAAAGAATAGTTCGAGTTAGGAGCTTCAACTGGTCCTTGGTGTACTTGCAGCGCACCTGTCGAGGCTCCCTTTGGTAATCATTAATCATTAGTCATTAATCATTAAACGTCTCACGTTTAAACAATGTCGACCAGTAGACTATGATTTGTTCCATAGGCCTACTATGTGTGTTTCATGAGTCTTATGCAGCTTCCCTTTAATATAGGACACCTATAATATATATAGGATACCTATATAGGACAATATATATAGGACACCTTGCCAACATAAGACTCTTAACCTGGCTGTGACACCCCTACTTGTTGAGTAGTGCATTGTATTTATGTAGTGCTATAAATACAGATTAATACAAAGGTGTTACACAATCATGCATGTGAACTTGTTTCACAAACTTTTATTTTAGTTGATGTATGGCTACCATGGGGGGGTAGTGATCATCTTATCGGTCGTGATGAATCTCAGATCTCAGTTCAGGTTGGCCGCCCAACAGTGTTTACATGTACCTTGGTAACTAAAAGTGGTTCTCCTTCTCCGTTTACAGACACACACCAGATCTCCTACGCTGATCTCAAAGCTCTCCTGGAGAATAGCCAGAGTCTCCTCCTGGTGGACGTGCGTACTAAAGAGGAGTTCGACAAGGGCCGCATCCCGGGATCCATCCACGTTCCTGGTGAGGTGAAATGGATCAGTGGGCTGTGGATGTATTCTACATTTATTACAAAGCATCATTTGTTGCATTTACACAGAACTGAACATCATTCTTTACCTGGACTACCTTTATCTGGACTCATTACAGTTACTGCCCTGTACTGCACTGTATTCATGATGCTGCTGCACTACTGCACTTTAAATGCTTTGAAATCTTTTTGCACATTCAACACATGTTCATACCATCTATCAGTCACTTTGCTGTCCTTTTTTTGTTCATTTTATTTCTATTGTATATATTATTTTGATGGTATTGTTTTTTTAGATAGGTTTACTGCGGGAGGGAATGGGGAGCAAGCGTTCCAATGTCCTTGGACATTACAAATGGCAAATAAATATCTTGTACCTTCTCTCCTTTACTCAATTTCCTTCCTTTCTTCCTTCCCTCCATAGTTGATACTGTGGAAGCTGCTTTTGCCCTGGACCCTGCAGAGTTTGAGGCTAAATACGGGGTAGCCAAGCCCCCACGAGACGCCCCCGAGCTGGTGTTCCACTGTCAGATGGGCCGGCGAGGCCAGGCCGCCACAGACAAGGCCCTTGGGTTGGGTTTCCAGAGGTAAATATATACGCTACCAGTACACATGCATACACCTACGGTCAGACAAGCAGCCATGAGTCCTTTAGGAGTGTTATTTTGCTTGAATAAACCCTGCCTCTTGGTAACATAGCATTTGCTTACAAACATATGATGTATGTCTGTCAAACCATTAACTCAGACTTAAAAGGTGAGTGTGTAGTTATAATCGTCATTTTGTATTTAACCAGTGTGCTCTCTCTCTCTCTCTTGCAGTGCACTCAACTATGCAGGTGGATACAAGGAGTGGTCTGAAAAAGAGGGAAAATGAGTGTGATTTGAGAGATTTGGTTTAAATCAATGCCTACATTGAAGAATATACAAGCAGACTATTCATTTATTTGCTAATTTTATTTCTAGGAAAATGTGTGTAATATTACTTTAATATAATTATTTAGACTATGAATTAAATAAATAATGAAATCCTATGAATTTCCATTATTTCAGTTTAATTTACGAGCTACATCTTGTACTGAAAATGCAGTTTATTGGGACATAGCAATCAGGCCTCTCAAATAGGCCTACAGAACATGTACCTTGTACAGTTGCAAGAAAAAGTATGTGAACCCTTTGGAATTACCTGGATTTCTGCATAAATTGGTCGTAGAATGTGTTCTGATCTTCATCTAAGTCACAACAATAGACAAACACAGTCTGCTTAAACTAATACCACGCAAACAATTAAATGTTTTCATGTTTTAATTGAACACACCATGTAAACATTCACAGTGCAGGGTGCAAAAAGTATGTGAACCCCTATGCTTATGACTTATCCAAGAGCTAATTGGAGTCAGGAGTCAGCCAAGCTGGAGTCCAATCAATGAGAGGAGATTGGAGGTGTTGGTGAAAGCTGCCCTGCCCTATAAAAACACACACCAGTTTGGAGTTTGCTTTTCTCAAGAAGCATTGCCTGATGTGAACCATGCCTCGCACAAAAGAGCTCTCAGAAGACATAAGATTAAGAATTGTTGACATGCATAACGCTGGAAAGGGTTACAAAAGTATCAGTCCAGTCCACGGTAAGACAAATAGTCTATAAATGGAGAAAGTTCAGCACTGTTGCTACTCTCCCTAGGAGTGGCCGTCCTGTAGAGATGACTGCAAGAGCACAGCGCAGTATGCTCAATGAGGTGAGGAAGAATCCTAGAGGGAAGCAGTAAGAGGTAAAGATAACGACTAAAGGGAAGCTGAAGAGTTAAAGATAAAGACTTAAGGAAAGTTGGAAGAGTTAAAGGGTAAGATATAAGAATTAAAGATAAAGCCTAAAGGGGAGATGGGAGAGTTAAAGATAAAGAGTAAAAGGGAGATAGGAGAGTTAAAGATAAAGACTAAGGGTAAGATGGAAGAGTCAAAGATAAAGACTAAAGGGAAGCTGGAAGAGTTAAAGAAAGACAAGGGGAGATGGGAGAGTTAAAGATAAAGAGTAAAGGTAAGATGGGAGAGTTAAAGATAGACTAAAGGGGAGATGGGAGAGTTAAAGATTGTTTGTTTGTAGCCTTTATTTAACCAGGTGAAAAGCCCCTTGAGATCAAAAGATCTCTTTTTCAAGGGTGACCTGCAGATTAAAGGGAAGATGGGAGAGTTAAAGATAAAGAGTAAAGGGAAGATGAGAGAGTTAAAGATAAAGAGTTAAGGTAAGATTGGAGAGAAAGATAAAGGGGAGATGGGGGAGTTAAAGATAAAGAGTAAAGGGGAGATGGGGGAGTTAAAGATAGAGTAAAGGGGAGATGAGAGTTAAAGATAAAGAGTTAAGGTAATATGGGAGAGTTAAAGATAAAGAGTAAAGGGAAGATGGGAGAGTTAAAGATAAAGACTAAAGGGGAGATGGGAGAGTTGAAGATAAAGAGTTAAGGGAATATGGGAGAGTTAAAGATAAAGAGTAAAGGGGAGATGAGAGAGTTAAATATAAAGAGTAAAGGGGAGATGAGAGAGTTACAGATACCGAGTAAAGGTCAGATGGGAGAGTTAAAGATAAAGACTAAAGGGGAGATGGGAGAGTTAAAGATAAAGAGTTAAGGTAAGATGGGAGAGTTAAAGATAAAGAGGTAAGGTAAGATGGGTGAGTTAAAGATAAAGGGGAGATGGGAGAGTTAAAGATAAAGAGTAAAGGATAGATGGGAGAGTTAAAGATAAAGAGTTAAGGTAAGATGGGAGAGTTAAAGATATAGAGCTAAGGTAAGATGGGAGAGTTAAAGATAAAGGGGAGATGGGAGAGTTAAAGATAAAGGGTAAAGGATAGATGGGAGAGTTAAAGATAAAGAGTTAAGGTAGGATGGGAGAGTTAACGATATAGGGCTAAGGATAGATGGGAGAGTTAAAGATAAAGGGTTAAGGTAAGATGGGTGAGTTAAAGATAAAGGGGAGATGGGAGAGTTAAAGATAAAGGGTAAAGGATAGATGGGAGAGTTAAAGATAAAGTGTTAAGGTAAGATGAGAGTTAAAGATAAAGAGTTAAGGTAAGATGAGAGTTAAAGATAAAGCGTTAAGGTAAGATGGGAGAGTTAAAGATATAGGGTTAAGGGGAGATGGGAGAGTTAAAGATAAAGAGTTAGGTAAGATGGGAGAGTTAAAGATAACGAGTTAAGGTAAGATGGGAGAGTTAAAGATAAAGAGTTAAGGTAAGATGGGAGAGTTAAAGATAAAGAGTTAAGGGGAGATGGGAGAGTTAAAGATAAAGAGTTAAGGGGAGATGGGAGAGTTAAAGGTAAGAGTTAAGGTAAGTGGTACCCAGCACGTAAAGCGGGTCTGTTGTCGTTCATTTTCCCGTTGGAGCAAACAAACACAGCAGCGATGAAGATACTGAATGAGATTCAAAGTGTAACAATAAGTTGTTTCTTCTTATCTTGACACATTAACAAATATGAATTCGAATTGTCATTGTTAAGAAATTTAAATCGTCAAAAAGTTGTTTTTGTCTGTCTATCGACAAGTGTATGAAGTTAGCTCGCAGGAGTTAGCTCGGCGATCGACGTGTATTAAACACGTCGATCACCGAGCTCCTGCGAACTAACTTCATTGTTTTACCCTTCATATTATGATTAGAATATTAACGGTTGTTAATATTAAGGGTATTAACGCGTTGTGTTTTTAAAATGTCCTTTCAGGTTATTCGGTTGATTCTGCTTTTAAAGAAGCGAAGAGGACCGAAGGGGACGAAGTCTGGAGAGGGAGGCCTGATGGTGGCGCTATGGGACGGCACAGGCCCGTCCTACAGAAGGGACCAATGGAGGACCACCGGTAAGAAGAGGAACATGAATCTATTACAGAACAAATACAGTATGTTTAACGTCGTGTGTGTGTGTGTGTGTGTGTGTGTGTGTGTGTGTGTGTGTGTGTGTGTGTGTGTGTGTGTGTGTGTGTGTGTGTGTGTGTGTGTGTGTGTGTGTGTGTGTGTGTGTGTGTGTGTGTGTGTGTGTGTGTGTGTGTGTGTGTGTGTGTGTGTGTGTGTGTGTTTGTTTTGGGTGTGTGATAACCCACGTTATTAACCCCATGTTCAATAATGTGGTAAATACCTTTTGGCCATGTACACTTCGATATAGGCGTGGTGGTTCCAGTCTAACAAAAGATGTAATGATTTTGCAGATGTTGCCGGTGGAGCAGACACAGTGTATGGAACCATCGCAGCTGCTGGTCCATGGTGCGAAGGTGTCACCACAGGGGGGCTCAATCCTGGTGTGTGCGCACACCACACACACCACACCACACACACCACACACACACACACACGCTCACATACATATACACACACAAACACATACAGTATCTATATAGCTTCTGTATGTGCTTTTTGACCTTTGCTTTTATATGGCTCCTCAGAGCTAGTTGGGTTTCCTTCTGAAGAACAATGTCCTGAGCCTGACCCAGAAGACCTCTGTTGCTTCACTGACCTGCATGGCCCCATCCATTTCCTCCTCTCATTTCAGGTAAAATGGGAATAAAAAAGGTAAAAATGGACTGCCTTTTTATAGCGCTTTACAAGTCATGCCTCACATTCAGTCATTCATACACACATTCAACCACCGACCATGAAGTCGAGACAGCTAGCACGTCAGGAGCAGTTAGGGTGAGGGTGTCTTGCTCAAGGACACCTCGACAGCTTTTTGCTAGGATGAGCCAGCGATCGAACCAGCAACCTTCCGGTTGTGAGGCGACCGCTCTACCTCCTGAGCTACTACCGTCTTTTTATTGATACCCCAGAAATAATTAATTGTTATGATCTCTAACTAACTAACTAACTAACTCACCAAAAAATGTTTTATCGTAATTTTGCAATCTTGGATATAGGCTAAGAGCCTACCATATAAGAATGGTCAAATGTCTTGTGTAATACAGGTGAAAGAGGTGGCCCAGCCCGATGGGGAGTGGCATGCCCATGTCGAGGCCTTCCTACACAAGCTCAGCTTGACCAACGCCAGGGTATGAACAGATCTCCTCTTTCTCTGACGTCCACGCAGCACTTAGCCCGTCAGTCACCAGACTTATTATGTCTCACAACAGGTGAAAATACACCTCAGTTTTAAGTCCTATCAAAAGAGCCTGCAGAGGATTTTCAGGTACGACAGCAGTATTCTATGTATTAGTATCTGCCTCATAACATGTACTGTTTCATAAGTGCGTGTATTATGTTGAATGTGTGTGTTTGGTTTGTTTTTATGGGCTGTATTTCACAGTGTGAAGATGGCGCGTAAACTGACATTGAAAGATCAGTGGTCATCATTCTTGGATGTGAATCCCTTCAAGTCAGTCCTGTACAACACACGGTGTGGTGTATCCATACCACATACTCTCCTTTTTCAGTCCTGTGTTGCTCTCTTGCTTAACCAAGCAGTAGTTACCTTTCAGAAGCTGCCAGGCTTCCTTTTGTGTGTTTGTTGCTTAGCAACGTTTACTGTGTTTCTTCCCGACTCTCCGGCTGTGTCCTGAATCACTCCCTACTCACTACAATAGTGCACAGTGCACTATATAGTGAGTTTGCCGTTTATTTTCTTCGTCATTCAAGATGATTTTATGTGCAACAAGTACAATAGAATGCATACTACTCCTCATTCACTCCTGCAGTATGAATTTCAGCTATACTATACTATACTATACTACACTATACAATCCTATACAATACTAAACAATACAATAATATAAACAACACTATATATTATACTAAATACTATAAACAACACTATACTTTAACAAAATGATACACAATAAAATAATAAAGTGACTGATGGATGATACAGTATATACATATGGCGAATTGTGCCAAAAGCATTTTAATATACCAGTAGTGCAGCAGCAGCATTTTTCATTTAGCCGATAGTGAGCTCACTATATAGTGAGCTCACTATATAGTGAGCTCACTATATAGTGAGCTCACTATATAGTGAGCTCACTATATACATACACTGAACTAGGGAATGAGTGAGTGATTGCCAGCTTATTGAACGTGTCATTATGGGGGAATTTTGTTGGCCTATTCATCAGTATAGTCAGGACATTTGAAGAGGGAAATATGTGTTTGCATAGACATATAACCTTTCTATTTAGTCCCATAATCTTCAATAAGCTAATTGTATCCACCAGTAGAACAAAGAGTGTGGAGCTGAATGTCTACGTGGTCCTCTCTATCTAAGGCCCTGGGTGAGCGTGGGGGAAAGGCCTTGGTGTCAGGGAGGACACCAAGTGACCGGAGAGTGCTTGTCTCTCAGCATCCCCCCTGAAGCCATGGAGAGAGGCCTCTACGGGGAGCTCAGTCTCCAGCCGGTGGCCCTGTTGGCCCCCTGTGTGCTGCAATACCCCAACCTGGCAACCTGCCTCACGCACATACAAATATCCTTTACCGTGTGTTGTCGGATGTCAGATGGAGGCACACATACACATATACACACACGTAGACATGGGAATACACACGCATGCACCAGGTGGTTTCTTGACCTGTCTGTGGCCAGGTGGTGGTGTACAGTCCCAGTAACGTGCCCGTAGCCAGACCCTCGGACTTCCTCCAGCAGCTGCCTGGTCATCTGGACTGTGAGGAGCTGGGCATCAATGGCGTCCTCCGCTGCCCCCCCCCCACTGGTAACCAGGAACACATGCAGCCATACCTGACTTACCAGGTGTTCAGATATGTGCCATGTTGTCCGCATGAGGAAGTGATTCAGTTCGATCCCATCATGCTTTATTCCATATAGAATAATCAATAACAAACATCCATTATAAAAAGCAAAACAACTCCATATTAGTGTGCTCTAAGGAGAGACACTTGGTCGTGTTAATGCTAAGCTAGCCTTGAAAGCAGTGGAAAACAAATTAAAAAAACGTGTATGAAAAACATCCTGTTGTTTCTGCATTGTTTGTTGCATTTTTTTATTTCTCTCTTATGTTAGAACTTAGTGTCCATATGTCCATGTATTCCATGCAGATCTCCAGCACAGAGGGGCGACCACCCTGACAGTGGGTCGTGAGACCGGGGGAGAGGCAGACCAGGGGTGTAGCCTGGCCTTGGTGGAGCAGAGACTCACGCTATTCCTCTTCCTGCAGCACACAGACCCTTTCGTCTCAGAGCTCTCGGATGTTCTAGGTGAGGGCCAGCTGATTCTCTCTAGAGACTGATGTTACTGGTTTAGACCAGCTGATTCCCTCTAGAGACTGATGTTACTGGTTTAGACCAGCTGATTCTCTCTAGAGACTGATGTTACTGGTTTAGACCAGCTGATTCCCTCTAGAGACTGATGTTACTGGTTTAGACCAGCTGATTCTCTCTAGAGACTGATGTTACTGGTTTAGACCAGCTGATTCCCTCTAGAGACTGATGTTACTGGTTTAGACCAGCTGATTCCCTCTAGAGACTGATGTTACTGGTTTAGACCAGCTGATTCCCTCTAGAGACTGATGTTACTGGTTTAGACCAGCTGATTCCCTCTAGAGACTGATGTTACTGGTTTAGACCAGCTGATTCCCTCTAGAGACTGATGTTACTGGTTTAGACCAGCTGATTCTCTCTAGAGACTGATGTTACTGGTTTAGACCAGCTGATTCCCTCTAGAGACTGATGTTACTGGTTTAGACCAGCTGATTCCCTCTAGAGACTGATGTTACTGGTTTAGACCAGCTGATTCTCTCTAGAGACTGATGTTACTGGTTTAGACCAGCTGATTCCCTCTAGAGACTGATGTTACTGGTTTAGACCAGCTGATTCCCTCTAGAGACTGATGTTACTGGTTTAGACCAGCTGATTCCCTCTAGAGACTGATGTTACTGGTTTAGACCAGCTGATTCCCTCTAGAGACTGATGTTACTGGTTTAGACCAGCTGATTCCCTCTAGAGACTGATGTTACTGGTTTAGACCAGCTGATTCCCTCTAGAGACTGATGTTACTGGTTTAGACCAGCTGATTCCCTCTAGAGACTGATGTTACTGGTTTAGACCAGCTGATTCCCTCTAGAGACTGATGTTACTGGTTTAGACCAGCTGATTCCCTCTAGAGACTGATGTTACTGGTTTAGACCAGCTGATTCTCTCTAGAGACTGATGTTACTGGTTTAGACCAGCTGATTCCCTCTAGAGACTGATGTTACTGGTTTAGACCAGCTGATTCCCTCTAGAGACTGATGTTACTGGTTTAGACCAGCTGATTCCCTCTAGAGACTGATGTTACTGGTTTAGACCAGCTGATTCCCTCTAGAGACTGATGTTACTGGTTTAGACCAGCTGATTCCCTCTAGAGACTGATGTTACTGGTTTAGACCAGCTGATTCCCTCTAGAGACTGATGTTACTGGTTTAGACCAGCTGATTCCCTCTAGAGACTGATGTTACTGGTTTAGACCAGCTGATGGCTGATGGCTGAAGCTGAAGCAACTGGCCCCCATCGTCCTTACTAATTATTATCTCTCAAAGTAGGTTCCATAAAAGATTCCAAAAAGATTTTTATTTGCCATACGTAACAAGTACAATGAAATGCTTATTCTCCATTCCCTCCTGCAGTATGAATTAATAAAACACAATACTGTAAAACATACTGTACACAATAACAATGACAATAAGACACTCAAATGGGGGAAGTGGTTTCAGCTCATATTTTTGGGACTGAAAAGGACATTCTCAGCCTATTCAAAGATATAAACTATTTACCCAGAATAGTGTTATGCTATACTGTCACCATTAATAAAGATGTGGAACCCTGAGTCAGTATAACTCATCTAGCACTAGAAGATGGAATGTAAACAAAGTTGGTTTGCATTCCTACGCTCTATGTAGGGGTGGCAGTAGCTCAGTCTGTTGGGACTTGGCTTGGGAACCGGAAGGTCGCCGGTTCAAGTCCCCAAAACACCACTGCCGAGGTGCCCTTGAGCAAGGCACCAGACCTCACACTGCTCCCCGGGTGCTGTATATAAAAATAGCTGGCCACTGCTCCTAATACTAGACTGGGTTAAATGCAGAGAAACACATTTCACTGTGCATAAATAAAATGTACCAATAAAGAGGATTCAATCCTCCAGATTTAGATTCCAATTATAGAACAGGATCAGCCTAAAGTATGTGTGAATGTTCCTACAGCTACAGAAGAGCTCTTAGAGCACCACCTAGAGGCGATACTGAACAACAACAGACAGGCGGTGACTGCGGCACTGCAGAGGGAGATGAAGAACGTTCTGAAAGCTCATAGACAGAGAAGCAAGGCAAGCCATCTCAGATGCAAACACTAGCCTTTAACGTATCTACCAATACCCTGATGTGATGTTACATTCAAGATCTTTATTTAGTCACATACAAATGCAGGATGTGCAGTGAAATGAAAGTAATATGCATGTAGGCTATGTACAATGTATTGTGCTATGTGCAATTCATATAGTGTGTTTTCGGGTGCTCTTTATCATGCCAGGCCAGTGAGAAGATGTGCTCGGCATTTGATGTGATGTTAAGCTCTGCTGTCAGCATCGTGAGCAGCAGCAGTAACCTGGAGTTCAGGACTGCCTGTCTCACTGACATGAGAGTATGTAAGACCCTTATATGTGAATCTTCCCTGCATGAATGACCTTGCTTTTACATTTTTCTGCTAGTGTCCATTGAGATGTATTGTCAATGGGGTTTCATACGTAAAGTTGAACATTGAACATCTCATCTGTGGTTAAAAGAACAAGCTAGCAAGTAGCTATCAAGTAGCTACAACCCCCATACAAAAGCCCTGTCTGTCCTCCAGGTGTATGACACCCATGGGCTGTCACTGGCACTGCGTGAAGCACAGGGGAGGGTCACGTCATGGAGGTCTGTTCCCAAGAGCAGGTGTCACTCAGTACAGGTACGGTACAGATCACCAGACCATAAGCCCCAGGCTGTGTTCCATATCTCCATAATTCCAAAAATAATTACTCGTCTTGATTGCCTTTACAGGAAGACACACAGAAATGAGAAGAAAGAAACAGGAGTGTCAACTAAAACATTGATACCATTGATTGGTGCATTTGATAAATAATATTCTAGTGTTTGGTGCTCTTCAGATACATTGAAAAGAGACAATTGTACATTGTGCATGCATTCTTGTCATTGTTATACAGAGTAGAGCACTGATTAAAAAAAAACTGGCTACATATTTGTATGTACTATCTGTCGTCCTTTGAAAGGGTAAAGCTATGTAAACACTGCGTATGGTATCTGTTGTGTAACTGCCTAACATATCTACGCATTAAACTTGAATGCAAGGAACAGGTCAAACAAGTGTTGACAGCGTGGCATGTATAGGTAACTCACAGGCCGTGTTCCATTCCAGAGTCTGCAGCCTTAAGGCTGCAGCCTTCGGCTGCATCCGAAGGCTGCAGTCTTAAGGCTGCTTCGAAGGCTGCTTCAAAAACGTGTTAAATGGGACGGTCTAGCCTACGGAGTACTTCCTGAATGCGTCACCAGCTGCGTCACGAAGCGCCACGCCCACCGTCGTCGCGCGCTGACCAGAGCCGCGGAGATAGTCCAACTAGAAGCCTCTTTTTGAGAGTTTAATAATACGAGGGAAATCAATTGCGTGTTAAAATGGATGATTTGTATTCAGTATTCTTTTTAACTAATGAACTTAAGGAGCTGGAGTTTCACCGCCGGCGTCGACGTTTGATGTTATTTCGGCTAAGAGAGAACCATGGGTAAATAAAGATTGGTTAATATTGGTGAAGTTATAATTCCTATTAATATATATATCTATATCTATATATATCTATATATATATATCTATAGATATATATGTGTATATATGTATATATATATATATACATATATATATACATATATATATATATATATACATATATATATATATATATATACATATATATATATATAGATATACAGATATATATATATATATATATATATATATTATATATTATATATATTATATATATTATATATATTATATATATTATATACACACACACACTGGCGGCCTGGGAGACCAGCTGGCCCGCGCCAGCGCTTCCCATATGCGGCTCCCGACATCTCCGAAATCGCCGTAGCATATTTCTAAACAGGCTTTATTTGGATAAACCGAAAAAATATGTATAATCTACATAGGTATATTGTCGCGTAATAAAATAATAAAACTTAATAAAGTGACTGAATTACAGTGCTACAGCGAGATCTAAAACAGCTTTTAGCCGGGCTCAAATTCTGTCCTGAAATTGAACACGGCCCACAATTCTGTTCGGTTGGTGCGAAATGCATTCTGGGATATTCTGGCACCGAAGGCTGCAGAAGTGTGCATCGATGCACACTTCAATTTCGGGAAATTAAGGCTGCATTTGAAGGCTGCATTTGAAGGAGCCTACGGAATGGGACAGCCTTGTCGCGGCGGCTGTGACGTATGCAGCCTTCAAATGCAGCCTTTTAGGCTGCAGACTCTGGAATGGAACACGGCCATAGTATGTGCAAGAAGACTCAAATTGGACTGTAGGGGGCAGTGTGTCTTTATTTGACGCACTGACTTCCGGCGCTCTGCAGCTGCAACAGTGTTTGGGCTGTGACGTAGTTTCCGCCCGCCAGCACGGACAGTTCGGCAGGTTTTCGCGGTAAAATGAAACTCATAGAAGAGACAGTTCTTTAGTTTTGGTGTTTTTCTTGAATATTAATCATATTCTCTTTATAGTTTTGCTTTAAGTTGCGTTATTTCCAAGCAGCGTTAGTGTACATTTATCTATCTATAATATATCTTATCTAATCTGAACCCGGTGGTGTTTGCCTGTCAGAATAACAGCGTTAATAAGAAGAAGAAGAATAAGAGTTCTGCAAATCAACGTACTAGGATAGATAAATACAATTAAATATATATATATATATCACACAATGTCCGCTTTAAATCTCGAAAGAATAAAGTCGGAGCTGGAGACGTTTTACGTCGACTACGACGACGACACCGAAATCCTGGACAAGAGTAAGGACCATTGACCAGGGAAGACCTGGATATCTTCATATCTCTTGGGTCGACGTGGTAGTGAACCAGAACCCTCTTCCTCCTCCTCTCGTAGTGCTGGAGCAGGCCATGTGCAGCCGGCTGCAGGCCGACGAGCTGGTCCTGGAGTGGGTGGCCTTCAGCGTCACCAAGAACGGACTGAGGCTGAGCATCGACACCCTGGACCAGTTCCAACACGAGGTGGGTCGGGGGTGAGGAGGATGATCGGACTGGTTATGGGTGTGGGATTAGATTACATTACATTCGATTATAATGTATTGTAAGTGCACAGCAGCACGAGTTCAGTACAGAGAAAATAATTTGGCATCTAAAACCAGAGTGCAAACGTCACAGTATAGTGCCTGGTAATATATAGTTTAGTCTACTTGGTATAAACACAGTTATGTATATGTATATATGTATATGTGTGTGTGTATATATGTGTATATACAGGTAAGTACATTTACATTTAGGGCATTTGGCAGACGCTTTTATCCAAAGCGACTTACAAGGTGTACATTAGTTGAAGCAGACAATAGCATAACACTGGGGTACGCGAACATGAAAATAGAGCAGTTCACAAGCATTCATATTAACAAGATGAATAACACAATGTGGTACTGCAGGTCACCTGCTTAAGTAGCTGTGATAAGAGTGTGTTATCAACATTAAGGATATACACTTGGTAGAATATACAACATGCTAAGAGCTATTAAAGTCAGGACTTAAGCAAGTTAGGGGTTCACAAAGGAGAAGGAGCGTTCATGGAGAGTCCAGGTGGACTCTCCTTGTATTTAACTGGTAGTGAGGGGTATGCAATTATGAAAAGCACGTGTGTATATACGCCCATGTTTGTCGCTTTAACACATATCTATTGTCTTTTACCTTTTTATACTTTTACCTGAACTTATTGTACTTTTACCCAAAGACTGTTAAGTGTCTATGTTCATGTCTTTCTCTGTCTCTAACGCAGGTTTTAAACAAGAAGAATAAATTCAGACAAAGTTCAAAGAAGGAGGAACAACATAATAGAACCAGAGACATCCACTCACTGCAAGACTTGTATCCTTTGTGAATGCCCTAAGAAGGCTATTATCTAATGTCAGCCCTTACGTGAGCCAAACCTGTCCTGTTTAATGGTTATATGCCTTAACATATTTCAACCAGAATCAAAGCAGAACAAGACGAGGATAATCTCCTCGATTCCTATTCTACTCCTAAGGTACGCTGTATTTGCCATACTTTGGTATGCTGAATTGCGTAATAATTCAAGTATTAATGTTGACTAACAAGTGTTGACAAGGTTCACTGTGACTGATGTGTTCAGGGTTCTCAGAAACGCTCGCTGAGCACCCCAGAGCACCCGCAGTCCAAGAGGAGCGCAGCTCTACTCGCCAGCCCCGGGCTGCTGCTCTCCCCGGCAAGCTTCTCTCCCAGGTGCACGCAATCACAGATAAAAGCTCTCTCTCTCACATATACTGTATGTGAGAGAGAGAGAGATGCTCCCTCTCTCTCTGTATATCTCTGCCATTGAGAAGTGTTGCATTCACACCCCTGTGGTGTAGCTCTGATAACGCCGTGGTTGAGGGGGAAGATGGATTCCCTGAACCAATTGATACAGATGTTCTCCCAGAGCCTTTCACTCGCTGATAGCTAACGGATGGCTATGGCATTTCTAACACATTAACAAATGACTGCAAAAATAGCAGTTATAGCTTAATTATCAAATGATAACATAAATCTAACCTATAGCATCTTAAGCATTAATCTACACCTCTATGAGAACCCCACACAAACAGACCCTTAATGTTCATTGACTTAAGCATTCTCCTATTTTGAAGGTTGTCTCTCTGTGTCTTTGCAGTGCAACCCCTTCCCAAAAGTACAGCCAGCGTGGAGCAAAGGGGGAGGTGGTGGTGAATTTTGGGTCCATCGAGGGCTCCGAGTGGGCCAGAGGAAAGGGCCGAGGGGCGGGTGTCCGACTGGAGCTTCTGGAAGGGCCTGAGGATTCACTGCGCTGCAGCTACAAGTTCATGTTCCAGAGGCTGAGGGATGTGCGGAATGGTGAGTCGGAGATGGGCCTGAGCGGCTTGGTGGACATGTGTTCATTACCCTCAACCCTAAACAGCTGCACTACTGTCTGCACTGGAGCTACACTACAGTCACTTTAAAATGCTTTTTGCCCCGTCCAACTTATGTATATATTATCCATTAAATACTACACTTTATTGTTTTATATCGTTCTTTATTGTTCTTTTGATTGTGTATATTATTGTTATAGTGTGGTTTATATTAGATGGTATATAGTGTTGTTTATATAATAGTATTGCATAGTGTAGTATAGTATTGTTGTAAGCCTTCCACTGTACTTGTTTCACATGGAAAATAAGGAATCTTATATCTTGAAGTTGTTGGCTATATGGCTAGCACCGCACTGAATTTGAACTAGATACGATTTGTCATCGCCAATCTGCATTGGTGGCCAGGCTTGGGTGCCAGGTATGACTTCATTACAGTATATTATTAAGGAGAATGTGTGGTATTAAGTGAATTTAGGGACATTTTTATTGAAGAGCAGGTAGGGGATCAGGTTGGCTGCAGACACTGGGGACCCCTTGTTGTTTCCAGTGAGGTTCAAGTGGAGCGTCCTGTTTTGTCCCAGTGCTGACGGAGAAGATCGAGGAGCTCGGGGAGGAGCTGAGGTCTCACTTCAACATCGAGGAGTTCTCACCTGTTGCGCTACCTGCCCAGGTAAAGGACCCTCTGTTGTCATGAGTGTCATTCTCACCTGTTCCATGTAAACAACACTCTCCCTTATGAGTAAAAGCTGCTGACTGTCTTTATTTGGTTCCAGGTTGACAATTAATTGTGCCCTTCTTCCAAATTGACAACAAATTAAAAATAATGTAATCATAACACAATATGATTCTCAAAATAAATATGGAAATCATAACTTTATTTTTTTTTTATATCTACTTCACCATTCAGGACAACATCACGGTACTGGGTCAGATATGTTGTGACAGTAAGGGCAAGCTGAACGCCCAGTCCGTGGTGCTGGAGGCCAGCCCCGAGCATGGGGGCCAGCAGGTGCCTGTGGACCTTTCAGAGCTCAAGGAATACTCTTTGTTTCCCGGCCAGGTGAGTCACACATACCGTGTGTCATATAATGGGACTATTGTATGCCCATGAGTATTATAGATTTAATGTGTGTTTTGTTTTTTGTCAACGTACGTGCTCAGAATTACAGGAATATACAGGTTACAAAAATGACAAGAATTACACAAATGTACATATTTGCCTAATTGAAGTATAACAATAAATATAATAATATTAACTGTATAAATGTCAAGTGTGTAGTGTAAAAGTCTAATGTTATACAGTGCTATATTGAGTCTGTAGCGTAGATGACGACAAGTGACGACTATGGTAGGAGCTACATGCTCTCGGGGGTGGCGTCTCCTTTGCCTCTGTGCTGAGGTCCGTGCACAGCAGGTTACAGCGCCACCTAGAGGAACAGAGCTTGCCAAGGACCTGGGAGCTAAGACCTGCCCAGCGTCTGACCGAGACCTCTGACATTTCCCTGGGACACACAAGCACAGTGCTCAGCCTTGATCTGTGTCTAGATATTTCCCTTTGTCTAGCGCCTGCTTCACCTCTCTCCTCTTGGCTCAGGTGGTGGTGATGGAGGGCTTGAACACCACAGGAAGAAGGCTGGTGGCATCAAAGCTCCACCAGGTTAGTGGAGGTGGCTGGTCAACACCCAGGGGATTTTTCTCCTAGAAATTGTTCATTGCGGTCCACTTTGCTCCCCATGTGGGAAAATTCAGTTTGACTGTCTTTTGAAAATGATATAGCCATAACTGTAGCTACAACTCAAGCCACTAGAGGTTGCTAATGGGAAAATGTACTTGCTTACCATAATATATGTGATGTCTTTTTGGTAGGGACTTCCCCTTCCTTTCTACACTCCTGAGGTGAAGCAGGAAGAGGACGAAGGTAAGCGACTCTACCGGTGCCATCAATGCTCTGGTGTGTGATGTTGTAGTAGACGGTCTATCCCTCTTGATAACATGCCGATTAGACACCAACACGTGTTGTCGTTCTTTAGTCCCAGAGCCTGTGAGTGTTTTGGTGGCCTGTGGGCCATACACTCCTTCTGACAGTCTGACCTTTGACCCCTTGCTGGACCTGATCATGGTCATCGTCAGGGACCGCCCCGACGTGTGTGTGCTGGTAAATTAAAAAATAACATAAAGACGCTTTTCTGTCGCTGTAATTATTGAACTTGTTCTTAAGTCTCCCTTTTGTCTCTCACCTTCCAGCTGGGGCCTTTCGTCGATGCCAAGCACGAGGAGATAGAGGTTTGTGTGTCTTTATGGGTCCTTCACTGTGTGTGTGTATTAGGGTACTCCTATGGGCACTCTATCACGCTATTAAAATGGCAAACCCTTAATAGCCACAGGAGAGTCATTACTGGCACTGGCCTTCACCCCGCTGTACCAATTATCTGTGAATCTAAGAGCTTGTTTCCCTTTCACACCGACCTTCTGTATTGGAGGGGGCCTCCTGGATTATGTGGAAAGTGCTTCTCTTGTTTGGAGGGCTGCTGTGCCACCACTCAGTGTTCCACAGGGAGAGGGTCAAGAGGGTTTTACAACATTCATATCCACTTGAGAATGTGTCCAGTTGTTGGCTGAATCCTGGTGGTGTTGAAGCTGACATGTTCATGTTCCCACGGCCTTACTGAGTGCTGCGTGCTCCCCACAGAAGGCCCAGGTCACTGAGACGTACGAGGCCATTTTCTCCAGGTGTGTGGAGAGCATCGTGGAAGGCACCAAAAGGTAGGATCCGCAATAAACGCCTTTTGTACAAAACTGAATTAGATTCAAGATTTGTATTTGCCATAAGCAAGTATAATGACTTGATTCAATTCAAATGTTTTGGTAGTGCACAGCACAAGTACAGTACAGCAAAAATAAGTTGTCATCTAACCAGAGTGTAAATGTTACAGTAAAGTGCCTGGTGATATATCATATACAGTGGTTAAATAAGATGTAAAGACAGTCTACTAGGTATAAAAACTGTATAAAATATCTTGAAGAGTATGTATTAAGATATGTGCAGAAATTTTCATGTATATATATTATACAGGTAAAAATATGGAATGGAATGCTTACTCCCTTTCCCTCCCACAGTATGATTTTCTAAAGCACACTTAATCAATTTGATACACAATCAAAAATAACAATCAAATAACTCCCAAGTTATAATACTCCCAAGTTGTTGTGGTCCTGTGAGTGTTGAGCTGTGTGTGTCCTCCAGTGTGGGCTGTGGCCTGGTGTTTGTCCCGTCTCAGAGAGACATCCACCACCACTTCATCTACCCCCAGCCCCCCTTCACACTGCCTAAACTCAGCAAGGACCAGGCGCCGGTGAGCCCCGTCACCTCTTGCGTATCTCGCTTGCACTGGGAACTAAAAACTAAATATCTTCTGCATGCGCATGACTCAAAATAGCATGGTTATCTGGGGGTGTATGGAGGAATGCATCCACATAAGAATTTCCGGTCTCCTTTTCACGATGACCTCATGTTCTCCTATGTTTGTATACAGCGTGTGACCCTGGTCCCCGATCCGTGCACCCTGCTGATCGAGGGCGTCACCCTGGGTCTGACCTCCACCGATATCCTCTTCCACATGGGAGCCGAGGAGATCAGCAGGTGAGCGGCTCTGTGATGGTCACAGGATCCTGGTGTTCCTAAACTAACCAGAACTAATCCTAAATATATCAGCAGCTTATCCACATCGGGTTTTGGGTCAGCATCACCCAGCTCTACAACCTTCTGGCTTCCCCAACCATAGTGCCGGATGCATTTGTACACTGTTAAGAACCGCCCAAAATATCTTAATTCTCTATCTCTATTGGCCAATAATATCTCAATGATTCATTAAAGGGGCAGTGAACCAAAAATATGTGTTAATTTTAAATATGAAATGTGTCGTGTCTTCAGCATAATAATCGGTGCCATTTTGTCACTAGTACTAAAATAAGATGAAGATGAAGATAAAATAAGGTAAAAAGGAAAGAAGTAAGAGCAAAAATAATAGATGGAAAAACATTTTTAAGAGAGGATCCTGTGTCAATCCTGTGTTTTTGCCCCTTCTGTCAACCAGTTGTTGAATGTTCGACTCTTCTCCAAACTCAAGTTGTGTTTTGTTTAATTGGAGCTGAACCCGGTGGGGGGGGGGGGGGGGGTTAACACTGTAAAATACCAGTATAGTTGTTATGTACAACAATATTGTTTTGATCTTCAGCGCTGCCGGCTCAGACAGATTCTCACGCATCCTGAAACACCTGTTGACTCAGAGAAGGTAAGAGCCCTGGAGTAGTAAAAGAGAGTCAGAACCATTGTAAGACGGGGGAGGGCTTTTACTTTGAAGCTGACGCTGTGTGGTTTGTGTAGCTACTACCCCCTCTACCCGCCCGTGGACGACATGAACATGGACTATGAGAAGTTCCAGACCTACGGCCAGATGCCGCTGACCCCCGACCTCCTGGTGGTCCCCTCGGAGCTGCGCTACTTCGTCAAGGTGCAGAACGCAGTCATGCACGCACTCGCACACACACACACACACACACACACACACACACACACACACACACACACACACACACACACACACACACACACACACACACACACACACACACACACACACACACACACACACACACACACACACACACACACACACACACACACACACACACACACCTGAACACACACACACACACACCTGAACACACACACACACACACCTGAACACACACACACTCCTGAACACACACACACACCTGAACACACACACACCTGAACACACAAACATCTGAACACACACATACACACACACACAAACATCTGAACACACACACACACGCACACACCTGAACACACACAAACATCTGAACACACACACACACACACACACATCTGAACACACACACACTCTCACACACTCATCTGAACACACTCACACACATCTGAACACACACACACACTCATCTGAACACACACACACACACCTGAACACGCCTCTCGTTCCCTGTACCATTCTAATACGAACCAACCTTCTCCCCCTCCAGGAGGTGAGTGGCTGTGTGTGTGTGAATCCCGGGCGTCTGACTAAGGGCCAGGTGGGTGGCACCTACAGCCGACTGCTCATCCAGCGCAGCAGTCAGTCAGAGGGCGGCGAGAGGGCCACGCCTTGTTTAGCCTGTCAAGTGGTTAAGATCTAAAGAGGGTTGACTTGATGCATTGTGGTTCAGTGACGGGCACGACTGCACTGACGATGGTGTGCTGATGTATAAAGAACAATATAAAGAAGCATGTAACCCTTTTTTAATTTGATAGTGTGGGATTTAGGTGTCTGTCACACATTGTATATTGTTAGTGTACCTGAATTACCATCAATCATAATGCTTTCTTTTTCAATAAATTATTTTCTTTAATTGTTCTGTATTGTTTGTTACCAACACTGAATTGCATAGAAATGCTTCTCCCAAATATCCATGTTTCTGTATCGGTCAGATAAACCTAAAAGTTTTTCTTTTATAAGCTTTTTCTTGTGATGCTGAATGCTAAGGTAAACCCACCTACATATTATCCCTATTCCCAATTATAGCTATATCTAAGAGGACTTTTTTTTAATATTAGAACTTGCGCTACCCAACCAAACCAATTCTTGCCGTCACCTTTCTCCCACGTTTCACCCAAACTCCACCTTCTAGTCAGTGTTTGGGCCACAGGGAGCCTCCAGGTCATCCACATGGATAGACCCGGGCCTCAGAACCATTGTTCTCCTGCCACACACCAGGGTCAGTTATCGTACAATGGAAAAGGTTGAGCCTGGTGCATTGACTTGCATTATGTTTACATGGCTTATGACTAAACAAGAAATCTGGATATATTAAGAAGTTAAGACATTAGACATATATAATTAGGCCTATAGGCCTGGAATAAAATGCCATAGCATTTTATTGAAAAATATCTAGGGGGTCCCTGGGCTGTTTCTCCATCAGGGGACCCTGGGCTGTTTCTCCATCAGGGGTCCCTGGGCTGTTTCTCCATCAGGGACCCTGGGCTGTTTCTCCATCAGGGAACCCTGGGCTGTTTCTCCATCAGGGGTCCCTGGGCTGTTTCTCCATCAGGGGACCCTGGGCTGAAGAAGGTTGAAGACCTCTGTAGTACGAGGATCATGGAGGACTGTCCACTGGTCTGATGTGCTATGAATCATAGAAGTGGTCAAACTCATCATCCCTGTCTTCAGCCATCTTGTCTTCTTTGTCTGACGAAGACTCTTCAAACGGAGAGTCTTTCTTCATCATCACTGAGAAAAGCCAGAGCACTCGTCAGACACCACTTAGTAGATGAAGAATATGTTGTAATACATACTAGTACAGTGTGTGTGAACTTCAACATACCTTTGGTGTTGTCAAGGGGCTTCTCTTGAAGGGGTTCATTTTCTCTGAAAGACATGTCTGGGGTTAAGTGTATGCAAATGAGGAGCGAGTGAAGGGATGGGATTAGATTAGATTAACATGTATTGGCATTGTACAGCACTAGTACTACAGTGAACACTAGTACTACAGTGGTTGGCATCGAACCAGAGTTGCAGTAATATATCATTTACAGTGGTTAAAAGACAGTCTACTAGGTATAAAAACAGTTAATAAAATAACGTATGAGATATGTGCATAATAATATATATATATATACAGGTAAGTATACAAGTAGTCAACAGGAAGTGATCAGGGGTATGCAATTATGAAAAACAGGATAAATGTATATACAGCAGGGATATGCAGTTCTATCAACGCTATCATACAGGTATGTTATCAATAAATCTGTAAACTATTGGTAGAAGTAGGTGGTTATGATTACAGTGCAAGGCAGTCAAAGACATTGATGGTGATGTATTATTATCATAATTATTATAGGATATATTTTTGCAGAGGCGTGGCAGCAGGGGGGGGGGGGTGGGGGCTGTCTTCGTAGTGCAGAGTTCAGGGAGATGACAGCTGAGGGGAAGAAGCTGTTCCTAAGCCTGCTTGACTTGGAACAGAGGCTTCTATAGCGCCTCCCGGAGGGGAGGAGGGCTGAGTGAGAACGCCTCTTACTGCTTCCTCTGCGTCTCCTCTTGAGGTGCGAGCAGACGCTCTAAGTCTTCATCCTCGTCATCGTCGCTGTCTGACAGTCTGCCCCTGCTCCTTCCTCCCTCCTCCACATCCTCATCACCGTCTGCTTCATCCTCCTCCTCTTCCTTAGAGATACTTTGTATGTTCTTTATAAATCTGGAAGCAAGGAAATTAAGTTTTCTATTCTGTCCATGTCATCGTTTTCAATCTTTTTCACTCAATCATTGTTATTTTTAGAACAAGACACAAGATGTTGGCCTCTGCATCTCGATGACAATGCATTGGTTGTTATCATTAGGTACTTAATGTATGTAGGCCTACACTGACCTGTGTTCCTGTGGTGAGATGATGATGTCATCTGAATCACTGTCCTCCGACTCCCTTGCCTGTGAGCCCTGCCTTGCTTTTTCAATGTCCACTCCTCCACTCGCCACCTCCTCCTTCTCCTCCTCCACCTCCTCCTTCTCCTCCTCCAGCTCCTCATCCTCTATCTCTGCCTGGAGTTCTTCTGCCTTCTGTTCCTCTGCTTCATCCTGGGACACGGCAGCGCTTTCACTGTCTGATGCTCCCGGCTGCTCCTGTCCTTCCTCTTCTCCGCTAGCGTCCGACGACTCCTCTTCTCTCCCATCGTCCTCCACTTTCGGTGATTCCTCCTCATCCCCACCTTCCTCCGTCAGGCGGTGTTCTTCATTCTCACTACTAGTGTCTTCATCCGCGTGCTCGTCATCTCCGTCGGTTTCCCCCGGGTCTTCCTGGACCTCGTCTGGCTTCTCTCCAACCCTCCCCGTGGCTTCTGCCTGTCCTCTTTGGCTCTTTGGGCTGACACTCCCAGAGTCCTCTTCCTGATGTCCACGCTCCGTCCTGCTTCTCTCCGATTGGTCGGCGTGATCTTCATCCTCTGTCATGTGACTGGAGGATTCTTCCACCTCACTCTGGGACTTCACTCTGAGAGTTGTGCAGCTGTTCTCTGTGCGACTCCCAGGTCGGTCCAGGTCCCTCCTGGTCTTCTTCTGGGCTCCATGCTCTTGGACAGACAATCCTCCACATCTACTTGTGCTGTCGCTTTCTGTCTCCAATGACACGCTGCTTTCCTTGCCTTTGGTGGTTATTTTTCCTCTGGTCGCAGAGGTGGTGCGTATGACCTCTGAGTCTGCACTCGAGGTGCCAGCAGACCTAAAAGTGAGAATAGATGAGTTGGTTGTCATTGCATTGAAACATGGACCATGGATGAGGTAACTATCGTTGGAAGCACGTTGGTGGACCGGTATGATAGCTTATCTGTAGTATTGCACATTTTGAGATACAAAGTAAGAAATAAGGTAAGGTAATAAGGAAGATGCGATGGTAAAGACCATAAGTATAAGTCATAAGGCATAAGTACTACATTAGTAGGTGGGTTGATGTTGTCTAGCAAGTTGATGGCTACATGTAAAATGAACCACTCGTTTGTCGTTATGTAGAATAGTTTGACAGGAGAGGGAGTGAGAAGCTAGGAGGAAGGAAGAGGTTTTACGAGTTCACGAGAAATGGAACTGGAAGAACTGTGAAGAGCTGTGAATAGTAATTACTCCCGGGAGCTGCTCCCCTCCTCCCTTCTCTTCCTCCTCTCTCCATGGCTCCTTCACCTTCACAATCCCTGCTACCATCACTGCTGTCTATGTGGGCACTAGGCAGACAAACTAGACACACATACGTTGCTTATGTAATGCTTCAAAAACGACACCTGCCCAACACATGCACACACACATGCAACACTTGCAGATGGGCTTGTTTGAATGGTTTTCTATAGTTAACCTCTTGCATTTTAATGCTTTACCTGGTTTAATATCCAGCTCTCGGGATAAGCAACCCCCCACAGCCTCAGGCCCTCTGCCCCTCACCTGGCCACAGCCTGAAGGCCCTATACCCCCCACAGCCTCAGGCCCTCTGCCCCTCACCTGGCCACAGCCTGAAGGCCCTATACCCCCCACAGCCTCAGGCCCTCTGCCCCTCACCTGGCCACAGCCTGAAGGCCCTATACCTCCCACAGCCTCAGGCCCTCTGCCCCTCACCTGGCCACAGCCTGAAGGCCCTATACCCCCCACAGCCTCAGGCCCTCTGCCCCTCACCTGGCCACAGCCTGAAGGCCCTATACCTCCCACAGCCTCAGGCCCTCTGCCCCTCACCTGGCCACAGCCTGAAGGCCCTATACCCCCCACAGCCTCAGGCCCTCTGCCCCTCACCTGGCCACAGCCTTAGCCCAGGCTGGGGACCAGTGGGTCCGCGGGGCGTCCCAGGGTGGAGGCCCTCGCTGGGGGGATGTTTGGTGGTGAACCTGGGACAGGTTCCCAGGTTGAGTGAGCCAGGGTGAGGAAGGCGTGGCTGGTGGGCCGGGCCCAGACGCTGCTCTCTGAGGCCAACGGGGGTTCTCCAGAGCCCAGTTAGGATACAGGCTGGAGTAACGGTGCTCCGAGGCGGCCTGTTCCTCTTCCCTCCTTTTCAGAGAGTCTTTCAGACACTCCTCCATCCTCTGTAAAAATGAATGTCAGACGACACAACACACTGTGTAAGGAAGGTCAGACATCAGCTGCTATATAGCTTCTACACATTCCCTGGAACATACTCAGGCCTCAACACGGATTGCAGCTGAAGGTTTTCATTTGCTCATCTGGGTTGAGAAGAAGGTAACCAACATGGCTCCTATGAAAGTCAAGTTCAGGCACCTTGTTGTGGGCGGCCCGGGTGGTGTCCTTCAGCTGTTGGTGCCAGCGGGGAGAGTTCTCCTGCAGGTACATCTCATACTCCAGCTGCAGGGGGGGGGGGGGGGGGTCAAAGTTCACTGAGTCCATTTATGAAAATAAAATGAATGCAACAGACAGAGGAATTGAGTTTGCATGCAAGACCGTATGTCATCTTAGCCCATCATGAACCCATAATTGATCTGCCTTAATCCACCACCAAAACAGAACCTTGCTCAGCCAAGGTGTGTGTGCGTGTGCGTATGTGTGTGTGTGTGTGTGTGTGCGTGTGCGTGCGTGTGCGTGTGTGCATGTGTGTGTGTATGCTGGTGTGTTCCCTCCCTCTCACCCTGATGGTGTTCATGGTGGCTGTGCGGGCCACCATGTCCCCCAGTGTGTCCTGGGCCCTCTGGAAGTGCAGCAGCAGCTGCTGGTTGTTTCTCCGGGCTCTGCCCTCTCGCTCTGCCAGCTCCTGCCAACGCCGCTCCAGACGCACCGCCCTGCTGCTCACACAACCAGCCAAGAGGTCGGAGAAAGGCTTAAGGTTCGTGGGCTTGAATACGATAAGACATGAAGGGTGCAGCGATGGGTAAGCTTACGATCACAAGAGAGCCATTCTAACTAGAGGGTGTGTGTGTGTGTGTGTGTGTGTGTGTGTGTGTGTGTGTGTGTGTGTGTGTGTGTGTGTGTGTGTGTGTGTGTCTGTGTGTCTGTGTGTCTGTGTGTCTGTGTTGCTGTATACTTACAGGTGTCTGTCCCGTTGAAGGTTCACGATGTGGCCTTGCAGGTCCATCCGGCGGTTCTCACTGTACAGGACATATGAATTAATCCAACATGTCCTTTGCCTCCCTTACCAGTCACATCAACAACCACACATGAGGGCATGGCCACCATCATCCAATTGGTCATTTGAGGACATCTATCAGAATGAAAGTTAGTGTTCAAGTGTTACAACTGTGTGTTTCTTTTTTAGAGACTAACACTTATACTTTCACTTTCATAACATGTCATTAACATTACACTTACATACTTTGCTGGACTTTCTGGACTCATCACAGTTACTGCACTGTACTGCACTGTATTCATGATGCTGCTGCACTACTGGCACTTTAAATGCTTTTTAAAAAACCATGTACATATCATTTAACTTTGCTGCTCTTTTTTTGTTTATTTTATTGTACATATTTTTATTTGTATGGTGTTGTTTTTGAGATTCATACTGCGGGAGGCAGTAAGCGTTCCTATGGTCTTATAACAATCTTGTATCATAACCTTCCAAACACGTACACATTACAGGATGAATCAAATCAGTCTCACCTCTTCCTCAGGGCCTCTTCTCTGTCCATTGTAGGCCTTTCTCTCGTTTCTTTATCACGCCAGGGAGACGGCAGATTCTCTTTCAGTGCAGCATGACGGCAGGCTGTCATTGGACGGAGAGATTAACAGGGATTAGGAAGAGCCCTGATAAACCCAGAGCCGTCAGCACAGAGCACACAGCCATGTGCACTGCAACCATTTCGTCACACAATAGCATCCTTAGTCAATACCCCTTATATGTTCAATACCAGGGTTGGTTTGTATTTACTGAATGAACAATTATCCCTGTGTGGATACCTGTGTGACCTATTGACCCTGTGTTGTGTATAATACAGTATCATATACAGTATATTCAGTTATGTGTAGCTAGCTGCACAGTAACTTAATGTAAGTCACATTAATACTATGAAATAAATATGAAAATATAAAATAATATAATAACATGAAATAAATATCATGTTTAAGTGTGAATACCACCTTTTATCAGAAGATAACTATATAGTCCTATAAGGCCAAATGATGAGTAGGCCTACATAGGTCAAGATATGATGTCAATAAAGTACAGCAAAGAAGTACAGCAAAGATGGAAGAAGTAGAGGTAGGTTTAGGAGTATCCAAATAAAAACAATATAAATATAAATTATATCAATTCAAGTTGTTATTATCTTATCGTTTTCGTCAGTAAAAAAAGTGTGGTTAACGAAAATTATGATTATTTGGCATCCAATTAATGTAAATTAATCACATAAAAAGACGCACTGCCACTTAAGGTGCGTTTACGATAACTCCAACTTGTTAAAACACAGTTTAACGGTTGTCCAACTCGGAATTACAGGTCGGAAGGTGTGAGGGCACCGATACTGGAGCTGCAGATGAACGAGAATTATATTATTTGTATTTTTTACCAGAATGTTTCTCTCTGTACAATCAATCAGGACAAAGATACGTGTTTTTTGAAATTATCATTAAAATCTAAACCTTTCGTTCGATACTTGAACATTCCCCATTTGGCAACGCTGATACTGAGAGCGGAACCTTTGTTGTGCAGCTGCTGGTGTCGCGGGATGCATTAAACAGTAACACACTCGGTTCAATTCGTAAACCAAACAACACACAAATCAGTGGAAGAAACAGACACGTGCTTTAAAATCCCTTTATGTCAAACTCGATCAGTTATCAGAATGTGACGGTTTGGTTTATACTTTAGACACCGAGCCCCCACTGTAGGGAGTACAACGTTTAGTTCGTCTCTGAAAGCCGTCCTCTCGATTGGTCTCTTTCTAACTGTCACTGAGGAGGAGGAGGAGGAAGAGGAGGAGGAGGAGACCCTATCGAAGGGTCATTCCCAAGAAAGATGGCCAGCTACACCAGTAAGGCGTTTAGTCGAGTTGAGCGAGTGTGTCGCCACCTCCCCGTGGTCCTCAACACCGTGCTGGTGTTCTCCATCACGGGGGAGGTCAGCTACCTGGTCCTGGTGGAGGCTCCGAGGCTGGAGGAGGCTGACCTGGAGCCCACGGGCTGGCTCAGCTGGTGGAAGGCCTTCCACCTGCTGGCCCAGTACTTCATGTTGGGGAACATCTGCTGGAACGCCTCTCTCTTTGTGAACACCAGCCCCACGATCAAGGGTGTCTTTCTGGGGGGAGAAGGCATGATCGAGGGATGGAGGTAACCAGGGCGTCCATGCTGGGTTTATATCTGTGTCCGAATGGTCACCGTGCTTTGATTACGTCCCACAGTATTTAACATTTTGCATACACCTATTTATACAAAATAAATGTGTCCGTTCAATACTCAGGGTGGTCATAGGGTGTGAGGTTTGTGCCCCAATCTCCGCAATCTACCTGCAGGCATCCTTGAGCAAGAAGGCGACTCCCTACCTGCTCCTTTAATGACATTTATCTGAATTAAAGTCACTAGAAGACCCTTTGCTTGGAGAAAATTATCTGCTGAATGACTGAAAAGTAAATAGAAATGAACATCCAGTTGGCCCTTCTCCTTCTGACTGAGTGTCTCTCTCTCTCTCTCTCTCTCTCTCTCTCTCTCTCTCTCTCTCTCTCTCTCTCTCTCTCTCTCTCTCTCTCTCTCTCTCTCTCTCTCCCTCTCTTCTCTCTCCCCCCTCCCTCTCTCTCTCTCTCTCTCCCCCTCCCCCTCCCAGGTACTGCTACACCTGTGAGAGCCACACCCCGCCGCGCTGCTCCCACTGCTACGACTGCAAGGTGTGTGTGCTGCGCCGCGACCACCACTGTGTTTTCTTCAGCCGCTGCGTGGGCTTCCGGAACTACCGCTACTTCCTGTGCTGCCTGCTGTTCATGTGGGCGGGCTTGCTGTACGCCGTGGTGATGAACGCCGAGGTGTTCCTCGTCATCCTGAAGGAGGGCCTGACGCCACACAGCCTGCTGCTGCTGCTGGTGCCCTGGATCATGCTGGTCTCAGGTGTGTGTGTGTGTGTGTGTGTGTGTGTGTGTGTGTGTGTGTGTGTGTGTGTGTGTGTGTGTGTGTGTGTGTGTGTGTGTGTGTGTGTGTGTGTGTGTGTGTGTGTGTGTGTGTGTGTGTGTGTGTGTGTGTGTGTGTGTGTGTGTGTGTGTTAGGGTAAAGGTAGGTGATGGTGGGGATGCACACATATCTACTCTTGCATGGTGTATGTGTGGATGTATATGTGTGTGTGTGTGTGCAGGGTTCCTACGTAGGTCTGGACAATATGGACATTTATGTAATTTATGGTAATTACCAGGTCTGGATAAGTGTATAAAAAATATATAAATATATTTGAAAATACAATTACAAAGATTTTATATATAATATTTTGACCTCCCTGAAAACAACCGGCATAACCAATTAATCCATCTTATTTAAAGATGAGAAAGGTCTGTAGGCCTATGATTAGCCATAAACGGACGGTGTTATGATGAGGTTATGAACACACTCTTATTGAACTGATACAGACAGTTGGTGGAGGACAGGATCAACTATAAATTACTGTATTTAGGCTTGGCCTTCATGGCTTATAAAATGATAAAACCCTTTGCCGTACATTTAGGCAGCAGGGTAGCTCAGTCTGTTGGGACTTTGCTTGGGAACCGGAAGTTTGCCAGTTCAAGTCCCTGAAACACCTGGGCACTGCCGAGGTGCCCTTCAGCAAGGCCCCAGACCCCCTGCTCCTCATACCAGGATGGGTTAAATGCAGAGAAACTCATTTCACTGTGTGTGTACATGTATCAGACCAATAAAGAGGTTTAAATCCTTCAGATTGAGATTAAGATTACCATAAACAGCAAGCATTTATTGATTGCACTAACAATATTGTGACTTAAAAGTTAAAGTAACACTTGAAGAGGTATGTATGAAATTGCAATGAGAAATGTGTATGTTTCTGTGTATAAGGCAATAGTAAATATAACAATTATACTAACAATAATAATAATATCATATGCAAATAATAGAGGTGATTTTCAATATCCTTTATTCATAATAAACAAACATAAATCATGTGGTCCTTTGAATATTGAAGTGCTAGCAGAAGTCCCAGAAGTCTGAGCATGAACACATACAGATGTCCCGTGACTCATGGCTGTACCAGAGCCGGTCCTCAGGTCTCCCCCTCACTCCCTCCCTCCCCCAGGCCAGGTGTCCCCGCGGGCCTTCGCCTTTGCCTTCATCGCCGACACCTGCGTGGTGGGCCTCCTGCTGGTCTCCGCCTTCCTCTTCTTCCACGTCCTCCTGCTGCTGCGCGGCCAGACCACCAGGGAGTGGTACTCGGCACGGCGGCCCTACAGCCAGGGCCTGCTGGGCAACCTGCGCCACGGCCTCGGCTCCCGCTGGTTCCTCTGCTGGCTCTCCCCGCTCGTCCCCTCGCCGCTGCCCGGAGACGGCATCCACTTCCAGGTCACAGGATCACTGGAGCCCGCCGTCGCTGGGCGGTAGAGAGGGAAGAGCTCATCGCAAATGAGGGAGAGAGAATGATGTGTGTTGGGGGGGAATAGCGGGAGTGTCACGAATGTTGTTCCAACTCCACACACACACACACACACACACCACACCACACACACACACCACACAGCACCAAAAGCCTTTGCTAAGAGAACATGATGACTTCTCAATAAGTCATCTCAAAGCCACGTACCAAGCGGAGACTTTGACATTTATAAATGACAAGAAATGACTATTAAGAAATGTATAACGAACAAGCTAGTGGACAGATGGGATGGAATTGGTTAAACAGGAAGTTTCCAAGAAGTGGGGAAATTGAGTTGCAGTGGGGGGGGGGGCAGTAGGATGATGTCCACCCTGAAGTGTGTCTGAAGCAGGGGGCTGGGAGCAGGACTATACACAACAGTACAACAGTACTCTGCATTGGCCAACGTATTGGTCTTTTATTACCACTCATTGTTATGGCCTTGAAATATAATGTCCATTATGAGCCTTCAGTTCAATATGCATAAAATAATATATATGGTAATCTTAGCTGGATTATTCGCTGTATCTGTTGTGATTTGTAACATGCTTAGTTGTTGATTTGTGTCAAAAGGGTTATGACTAAAGTCAAGTATTTGAATACTTATTTTTTTTATGTTGATGTTCTCTGCAATGTGTTTTATAGTGAATTATAAAGCATAAACATTGGGAATTAGTAGGATATCACCAGGCACATATGTTTACTAATGTTTAAATTAGACATTGTCTGAAAATCTAATTTGCGGTGTCTGCACTGTCAGTAAATGTTTCATAGGCTTCATGCAACGGAGTCGCCGTTTTAATTTGAATATTATGAAAAATGAGACTATTCGATTTTAGGAAAAACTGGTTATGCAAAGCTAAAGGACATTCTTTATTCTTCATTTTGCAATGACAAGCTTTGTCTCCGATTGTCTTTTTATTTGGAGAAATGTCAGCCAAAGTAGACTGTTCTACATTGGCTGCACTTCTACACACACATCATATTTTACACACACACACACACACAGTGGTGTCATTGTAATGGAAATATATTCTAACTCTAAAATGTAACTACCAATGTTCTTGTTATCCTGTTTTTCATTCCACCTTTAAACAATACAACCATTGCCGGCCACTCGAGTCTTCCTGGTCCGCATATTAATACTAGCTATGGTTAGTGGGATGATGGTGGTAAAAAAAGCCACCACAAAAATCCTACATGCTAAATGATCATAATCAAACCAATGTTATAAGCCTTTTAGTTTAACTAGATTCCGTTTTCAGTGAATAACCTAAACCTCAACCTGTGATGATGAATGAT
>CM051001.1:3251485-3263985 GCA_027704905.1 Muraenolepis orangiensis | reverse complement strand
TTAGACCAGGGCTCTTCAACCTTTTTCACCCCAGGGACCATATATATATGTATATATATATATATATATACATATATATATATATATATTCAATAAAATGCTGTTACATTTTATCCCAGGCCTATAGGCCTAGTAATATATTTATAATGCTTTATTCACTTTTTAATATATTCAGCTTTGATGCTTAGTTATAAGCCATGTCGACATAATTAAAATCATGGCTCAATCAGGCTCACATTATTTAATTGTACGATGACCCTGGGCAGGAGAACCATGGTGACCCTGGGCAGGAGAACCATGGTGACCCTGGGCAGGAGAAACATGATGACCCTGGGCAGGAGAACCATGGTGACCCTGGGCAGGAGAACCATGGTTCTAAGGCCCGGGTCCATCTAAGTCAGATCAAGACCACTGGTTTAGGCTGTTCATGTGTCACTCCTAGTGGCTGTGATGGTGGGTAGGGTGGCAGTAGGTTGTGATGACCTGTGATGTTTATGTATCAAACAGAGGCAGAGGCTGATCGAGGCTCGGGGTACGGAGGACGGCCCGGCTGGAGGAGAGGAGATGGGTGGCGGGAGTGCCGGTGAAGGAGGCCCGTGGGCCAATGAGAATGGGGCAGCAGCGGAGGGAGAGAGACAGCCACTGGAAGGGGAGAGAGAGAGAGCCAGAGAGCGGGAGAAGGATGTGGGAGGGGGCGGAGAGGGGGCGGGGGGAGCACAGCCCAAAGAGGAAGAGGAGGAGGAGGAGGATGAGGATGAGGACGAAGAGGAGACTGTCCCCTTCAGACCTTTCACCTTGCCAGGTGAGTGGGCGTGGCCGGAGAGACAAACACACAAAAAGTCATCTTTAATCTCACCTAGCAAGCAATTAGAGACGCTTCTCAGAGACAAGCCTGATGTCGTTAATCAATACAAGATCATCTCCACACACACACGGCCTACTTCATATCACTTTTAATAGGGATAACGGTTATTATACGGGTGTGTGATGCACACCCCTATGTATTATGTGTTTGTGTTTGGCTATGTCTGTATATATCTGCGTGTGTGTGTGTGTGTGTGTGTGTGTGTGTGTGTGTGTGTGTGTGTGTGTGTGTGTGTGTGTGTGTGTGTGTGTGTGTGTGTGTGCATATATATATATATATATATATTCAGTCTGTATCTGTCTGTACCTGTGTATCTACTTGTATGGGTGTGTCTATATATATATATATATATATATATATATATATACTGTATGTGTGTGTCAGTTAGTGTAATGGTAAGTTCAAGTTCATCCAGGATATCTTTACGTTAGCGTCACTAACCCTAACAATCCCAATCACACAGAATCAGTGTCACAACATTGGAGATCAACTCGTTAAGTCAACCCAGGTGTTACCAATCTAGCACATTCACGTAAAAGGGGCGGGGTTTGTACCAAATGACCAATCACAAGCATGGACAAGTACCAGAGACGCATAGATGGGCAAACTATAATATTAAACAAATATGACAAATAAAAAAATATTCAAGCTAAAAGCAGCACAGCTGCTGCTGCCAACGGCAGGAAGGAAAGTTGCTGACTGTTTGCTGACTGTTTGAGTACGTCATTTAATTAACTATCACTGCCCCATCATTACAGCACACGTAGATTGTGTATCCCACTAAATTAACGTGTTTACATGTATTCTATTGGTGTGTAAGACAATTTTAGCCTTATTGTTTCAGCTGCAACCCCTGCAGTGTTAAACAGTCTTGGGAGCAAAGAAAGACTATTGCCTCTCCCTATTGGCCCACCGAGATCCACATGATCTTCAGTGGGTGGTGCTTTAATACGTGTTACTCTCTTCCAGTCCCGTTTAACCACGTGTCCCTGGGTGTCCCGTGTTGCTCCAGACGGCGGCGGTGCCCGAGCCAGGTGGCTGATAGCCTGGCCCATCAGCCTGCTGCTCTACTGCACCGTGCCCAACTGCCGGCTCCCTCGCTGGCGCCGCTGGTACCTCATCACCTTCCTCTCTTCCACGCTGTGGATCGCCTTCTTCTCCTACCTCATGGTCTGGATGGTAGGACTCCGCGCCCCGTCTCCCGCCAAAACCTCGCGTTTCACCACTCGACGGCTTGAAGCAGGCGTGCCAACATCATTCAGATTCAGATTGAACCAACTTTGTTAGTCCGAAGAACGGCAATTCATTGACAGCTTACCAGTCCTTACACACACAACTCAAACACTCAGAGAAGTTGTTTATAATTATATGTCAGAGGCAGCCATACAACAACGAGCAGCAGTAGATCATATAAAACCATTGTTTTATAGGTCAAATATATATTAAATAAAAAATTGACATTGCCAATGATTACTGTCTGCATTTAGCACACACACCCAGTGTCCTGCCTGTGTGCCCTACAGGTGACGGTGGTCAGCTCCACTCTGGGGATCCCTGAGGTGATCATGGGCATCACCTTCCTGGCTGCAGGGACCAGCGTCCCCGACTGCATGGCCAGCCTCATCGTGGCCCGGCAGGGTGAGCAGAGCTCCTCCCACATACACACAAACCTGATAGGATACATGGCCCGGCTTTACTGTTAATGTCCATTGTGTGTGTGTGTGTGTGTGTGTGTGTGTGTGTGTGTGTGTGTGTGTGTGTGTGTGTGTGTGTGTGTGTGTGTGTGTGTGTGTGTGTGTGTGTGTGTGTGTGTGTGTGTGTGTGTGTGTGTGTGTGTGTGTGTGTGTGTGTGTGTGTGATAGGGATGGGGGACATGGCTGTGTCCAACTGCATCGGCAGTAATATATTCGACGTGCTGCTGGGTCTGGGCTTCCCTTGGGCCCTGAGGACCCTCATAGTCAACTATGGATCAGTGGTGAGAGCCTCTGCTTCCTGTAACACAGACTGACACCATATCTGGGCTTCCTTTCCTCCTGATGCAACGCTCACATACAAGCATCAGACACAGTCTGATGCTTGTATGTGTAACTCGTGTTTGGCATCAGACACAGTCTGATGCCAAACACGAGTTCATTAAATGCTTGTCTGGGATGTTTGCTCAGTTTTTCTTGTGTTGTTGTGGTTGTTGTTGTTGTTGTGTCTTTATTTGCTTTAGGTTTACATCAACAGCAAAGGTCTGGTGTACTCTGTGATTCTGCTGTTGGCTTCTGTCATACTGACCGTAAGTAATCCCGTCCACTACCGTCATCAAAGCCACAGTGGGCAGAAGGTTAGAATGACCCCATGGGAACCTGTCATGATAGCTGCCATCAAGTGTCTCAACGTATCCCTTGTTTAAAGTAAAAAGTATCTCCAATCCAGTACAAAATGCTTTTCAGGCCAATCTCAGGAGTGACAGGAGCTAAGACCAAACAGGCCAGCTTCTGTTAAACAGCAACTAATCTGGTATCCAGAAGTTGGCCAAACATCTGGGGGGGAGACAGCACAGCTCCTAGTGTGGTCAGTGATGGCCAGAGAAAAGTTTAGCTTGCCAGTTTAGTTTGCCGAGTTTGTACTCGCTGACCAAAGAAGGATACCGACACTGGGAAGACTATGCTATCGTTTGAGGGATCAGTCCTCTTCTGGATCTGAGATTCTTGGTCAGCCATAGTCCCGATTGTTGTGGTTCCGTCGATCACAGGTTGTTTCCAGTCGAGACCCATGCCATGTGACCCGTGTCTACAGATCCCCGCCCCCCAGCAACATGATTGGCCGAAATACAAAAGCGAAAGAAAGTGAAATGCCACGTTCACCCAGATTTGAGCTAGTCTGCCATCTGACTTTAAGAGCCACCAATAATACAGATAAACCTCAGGAATAGCGCCACCTCTAGTGACTCACTAGTTACTACAGCCCCAGTTCCAATTCCCACATTGTGCCTGTAGAAATGCTTGTGCAGAACTCCTACCTGCTCATTAATAATGAATAGTTCAACAAAATAGTCAAACAAGTTTACAAGTCAGTTTATAAGCTTATCAGCTACCTGCCGCAACTCCATATGCATATCAGTGGGACCCTGACCCAGAGGTTGGGAAACACTGATCTGCTCTCCCTGTCTCTCTTCCCTCTGTACCTCCACCTCTCCCACCAGGTCCTGAGCGTCCATCTGAACCGCTGGAGGCTGGACCGAAGGCTGGGCCTCAGCCTCATGGCTCTCTACGCCATCTTCCTCCTCTGCTCCATCGGCTTCGAGAGGCTCTAGAGAGCACACCCTACATACACACACCCTACACACACACACAACACACACACCCACACAGCACACACACACACCCTACACCACACACACACACACACACCCTACACACCACACACACACCCTACATACACACACCCTACACACACACACACACACACACACACACACACACACACACACACACCCTACACACCCGCACACACCACACCCTACACACACACAACACACCACCCACACACACACCACACGTACACAACCATACAAAACACACACACACACGCCACACACAAACCTAACATACACACACCCTACACACACCACACATACAAACACACACACACACACACACACACACACACACACACACACACCCACACACGCACACACACACATACAAACACACACACACACACCCTACACACGCACACACACCCTATACACACACACACACACCCTACACACGCACACACACACACACGCACGCACACACTACACACCACACACACACACCACACACACACACACACACACACACACCATACACACACACACACACACACACACACACACACACACACACACACACACACACACACACACACACACACACACACACACACACACGTGATCAAAAGTACTACGAAGGATTTTACAATTTGAAACAATTTGAAAATAGTTAAAATTCAATACATTGCATTAGCATTTAAAACTGTATCCACAAATGTAAAATGTGTTGTTGTTCTTCTTCTTTATTCAAAGACACACACACACACACATTTACTATACCCCATGCTCATCATTACAAACAAAGACCAGTCTGCTGCATTTTGTTACCAGTCTGTACCTTCCCACTGGCTGCACTTCTTACCTTTGATAAAGTCAGTATTTTGCAGTTTTATACCAAACAGCTTGAGCCCACATGTTGTGCCATTAGCCAAACACTTTGACACACACACCCAAACCTTACAAAGTATTGATTTTGTAATGTACCGTTACCACTGCCCTTTTAGTGCGATACGTTGTTGAGATATTGTGATAAAAAAAACGTAGTATATACATATTAAATGATTGTGACGACCAGCGACCTCAAGGACTTCCTCAATCCTCATGACTAATAATGAGTTACTTTTCTGTGTATATCGCGGCTTTTTGTGGAGTTAGGTTAACGTACAAGTTCTATTGCAGATATGTTTGAATCAGGGCCTTGTGTGCAGTCCTGTATGATGTAGCATGGCTAACCCACACTGATGATTGCACTACACCACTGTTGTCTAAATATACAGAATCCCAATTTATTTGTTCTTATTAAGATTTACAGCTTCCTTTTAGGGCTATGTCTGTCTGGAGAAAAGACTGAATTTATGTGTGTATGACAAATAAAACAAATGACACGTTTCCTGTTCCCCCCCCCCCCCATTTCACAGTTTAACCAAACAAGAACTGCTTAATCCAATATATCTGATTAAATTGTATCCAATAAAGTTAATGGTGAAATGTCATGGTTATAGCCATACATTGGGCGAAGGGATTATAGATAGTCCACTTATAATTAACATTTATTGTTTACATACCTGTATGATAGCCATGTACATTTTTACTGTACTTACCGTATAGATATATTAATGTTCAACTGTTGATATAACTACACACCCCTGCTCACTACCTGTTATAAATATATTTATAGATATTTATCTTGTTGATACAACTGCATACCCCTGCTCACTACCTGTTTATACTTTATACTTACCTTGTGTGTGTGTGTGTATATATAATATATATATAATATATATATATATATATATATACACACCTATAATTCTGCACATATCTCATACCTACGCTGTTATTTTATACCTGTAGTAGTAGTTTAACAACTGTTCATTATATATTATAATGCACTTTACTGCAACATTTGGACTCCGGTTAGATGCCAAATTATTTTCGCTGTACTGTATTTTTGCTGTGCAGTGACAATACATTAGAATCTAATCTTGGTGGATTTTGCAGAGCTTTAAATGCATTTGAGTTGGTGGCAGTGTTCTCAGTCCACTCTAAAGAGTCAGTGGAGCTCATTGCATCACTGCTGTGATACACACCATTCTTTAAGTAGGACAGCCTCTAGTTAGCTGTAATATGTATTGATTCACTCAGTTATAGAGACAAGAAGAACAACACAACAGCTCCTCCGCATGTGACTCAAATACATCAGGACTTTTTAATTATTATTATTATTACACTGGAGCGCCGTCATCAGCTTTGATACCAAAAAAGAAATGTAAAAAAAAAAAAAAAGACAAGAAAAACATCAGAAATGATATCGTCGAACCGTTACAAATAATGGAGGTCGATGAGGTGAGAAATGTGAAAGAAACAACTCACGTCATAACAAAATACAAAACATCAAAACACAACAACACACCTGTGTTAGTAACTACACTTTCCCCTCCCCTCCCCCAAAATTGTTAGCTATACTATATACTTTACAAAATTCTACTAGAAAAAACTCCCAATACCAGTGGAATATCAAGTTATATATATATACTGTGTGTACAAAATATTAAAAATATGCTGTGTGAGTTTTTTTTCCATGTGCATCCAAAACAGCTCCTGCAATCTGCATGCAAATCCGTGTGAGCGTGGCCCGCTGGACAACTGAGAACCCGGGGGTCCCTGGGTTGCTGGTCGCTCTACCGCAGTGCCATTGGGCCGGGGGGGGGGGGGGGGTGGGTCAGATGTGTAACACACAACCACCGCCAGTTCACAACTACACACACACACACGTCACTGTTGGAAGATGGTCGCTTTGAAACGTACGTGTGTGTGTATTTGTGTGTGTTGCTCCAAGTGGAACTTGGAAGAGTTCACCGTAACCGATGGCTTATAACAATAAAAAGTCAACAGAAAAATGACATGTAGCTCAACGCTGTTTGTTTCAGTATTTTTTTTTCTTTGCGGCAGTGAGTAACAAACGGCCGTGGAGACGGGAGGACGTGGGCGCATCGCTAGGCAACTAAAAGACTAAAAGAGGAGGTTTCTGCACGTTGTGGCAAAGAGACATCTCCCAAGACGTCTGCAGAGATGCAGCGCGAGAGTCTGCGTCTTCAGCCCTCCGGTCGTCGAAGCTGCCGTATTTAAACACAAATCACACAAAGGCTGCTTCCAGCGATGAGCAGAAGACTAGCAGAGGCCAGGGGACCGTGGGGGTATGGCGTGGGAGGGATGGTGGTGACCCGCCCCCCTCCAAGTGGCGACACGCAGGCCGGCGTGGGTCAAATGAAATACTCTCTCGATGGGACAGACTCCACGCACACAGAAGTCAACTCGTAATAATTAATATCTCTTCACAAAAAAGGATCCCTTTCTGATAACTCATTTAAAGGTGCCCTCCCGTTCCCATACAAAGGGAGGAAATACAATAATAGCAACTATATCATTTTGGCTGTTTTATTTATTTATTTATTTTTAAGAAAGTATTTACCGCATGTGTGTGTTTGTGTGTCTTATATTTAATTAGCTGCCATGCTAATCTACTCACTCCAAAGAGCTTCCATGGAAACCTGGGTTACCATGGTTACCGTGCTCTCTCCTCTCCCCCTTCATCTTTCCTGGAGATAGTTTGGTAACGTACATATTTTAAAAGGATGGATGGTATCGCAGAGGGGCTGACGTTTTCCCTCTTTGGTCTAAGGAGGGGAGGAGGTGTATGTATGTATGTATGTATGTATGTGTGTGTGTGTGTGTATGTATGTATGTATGTATGTATGTATGTGTGTATGTGTGTGTGTTCCTTGTTTAAGACTGCACTCCGCGGTGGAGGGGAGAGGGGTTGGCGGATTTCCCATAGCTCACTGGAAAATGGGCGTGGCCAATCAATCTGAGGCGGAGCTCTGGTTCTGCGTGTATATGGACGCCTTGTCCTTCAACAGGGCCAGACATAGGTGACAGCTCCAGCTGCCTGCAAGCACAAACAACAACAACAAACACTTCAACCACGCCTGTCTGTCGCAAGGATGTCTACAAACAGTTTACACAAAACCATATCCTATACAGCAACATTGAAGAATCATCCACATATTTTATGGCCATTGTGTTGTATTTAGTCGGGCCGAATATTGGTAAGACCCATTGTGATAAGTCACCACCTCAATACCTTTGACTGGAGGATGATCTAAAGGTCTGGTCTACTTGGGACTCACCTTCAGGAGGCTCAGTCATGGGGGGGCTGAGGCAGTACATGTGGTAACCTCGGTCACAGTCATCGCAGAACAGCAGCTGGTCCTACACACACACACACACACAGTCAGGGTACTGCAGCCCCTTCATGCTACATATGTAGCAGACTGCCGTCTTGCTGCCTTGTGCCGCTAGGCCTCAAAGAGGCGTGTGGATATCAGTGGTCCGATAACGACTGAACCAGGGGTACTTGAACAGGAAGGCAGTGTCATAGTATAAAGCAGGGCTGGTCTCCAAGGGATACCAATGAATTATTATACATCACGTTGTTTCTAATACTCTCCATAAGGCGGGACTGCGTTTAAAACATTTTAAAAAAGATACTCCAGCCCTGGTTACCAATGATTATTCGATTCTATTTCCCTTTCAGGTCTCTGTTAAGTGGGGGGCGTGTCCTCACATCGTTCTCCGAGGTTCCGCACACGTTGCAGCACTTGCACTCGATGCACTGCCAGCGGTAGGTCTTGACGGCGGCCATCATCACGGCGGTGAACTGCAGACACGTCGGGTGGCCTAGAAAAACATCCCATAATGAACACTGACAAAGTTAAATAAAAAAAAAACTATCTTAAACAGAAAAGGCCTTAGGACTGGCGAGAGGTTCAGCTGTAGACGAGTGGCGGGTGAACCAAGCGTACCTGAGCGCCCGCAGTCGGAGCAGGACACCAGCTCCTCTGATTGGCCGGTCTTCTGGTTGAGGGTGGAGTCTCCCAGGCAGAAGTCACAGTAGTCGTTGGGCAGGGCCAGTCCGTTGGGACCCTTCTTGGGTGCTGAGGGGAGAGGAAGACTGGTGCTCAGCACAGGAACCACAGGGGGGACCCCAACACAAACGTAGGCCAGGTGGACGGCCTCTCTCTCTCTCTCTCTCTCAACACATTCATATTAGAAAAAAGCATTGATTATAATAAGAGATATAAAAGGAGGTGTGCAGGTTAGCTAGGAAGGGAGAGGCTGGTTGGACATCAGAGTGAAGAGACGCTCATGCAGGGTTCAGGAGATCAAATCAGTGACCCATACACCCATCACCTCAGTATAATGGGAGATTGTAAAAAACAACAAAAAAAACAACAACAAACAAACAAATAAACGAAAAGGAAAATGCATCAGAGCGGTGTGACTCACTCTTGGGCTCCTCCGGCTGACGGGGAGCGGGGGGGGCCTCGACCTCCTCTCGGTCCTCGCCCTCCTCCTCGGCCAGGTGAGAGTGTGTGTAGTGGTAGCTCAGGCCTGGGCGGTTCTTGTAGCGCTTCCCACAGACTGGGGTGGGTGGGTGGGTGGGTGGACACACACACACACACACACACACACACACACACACACACACACACACACACACACACACACACACACACACACACACACACACACACACACACACACACACACACACACACACACACACACACACACACACACACACACACACACACACACACACACAACTAAAGGTTTACAAAATAATTCCAAATTTTAAAGTCTCTCTTTAAGGGGGATGTGGGCCAATGATACAGGTCTAACTCAGCTTGCAACTCATTAGCTGAAACTAATTCCCTGGCTAATGTAAATTTGCAGGTAAGCAGAGCATTAAGCAAAACGGTTAACCTAAACAGTTATACACAGGACTTCTAGCAGGTTCGAGATAAGAGGTTTGAGCTTTAAGCATGCAAAGCGCCCTTCTCATCTTCGCAAGACATTAAAGACATAAAAGACATTGCCCACCCCAGCCACGAACTTTACTCACTATTACCGTCAGGCAGGCGATACCGCAGTATCAAGTGTCGTACAAATAGGCTTAGAGATAGCTTCCACAGTCAGGCCATCAGACTGCTGAACAAGGGCGTATAACATATAACAATGTATATTTTATTACATTGATTTATATATATATATTGCTCTTTTCTGTGCTGATTTTTGCATTTTATAAATTGCATTTTTTATTTTTATTTTATATTCCTTATTCTATTTTTTATTCTATTTTTTATCTATTTTTATTTTATCTTATTCTATAACTGCTGTCTGTCGTCGGGTATTGCACACAAGAATTTCACATCACTGCTTTATACTAAACTGTAAACTGTGAAGTGACAATAAACTTGACTTGACTTGACTTGACTTGACCCTTACCCCTTGGCCCAATTCCCACACCACAAAGACAGACAAACTAAAATGAGCAAAGACCAGCTCTATCCGTGGCGTGCTGCAGGGGGGAACTCACTGTCACAGGCGTAGGGCTTGTCCCGCTCCTCCAGCGCTGCCGCTGCAGCCTCAGACTTCTTCTTGCTGTTCCTCTCGCTGCGACTCTGAGGACCGCAGAGAGAACAGTCCGGTGGTTAAGATGTGAACTACTCCACACCAGCGAAAACGAGAAGCAAAGTACGGAAGCGGAACTTCATCAATTGAAAATCAGGAAGAATTGCTAAGCACAGAGTTGAGACACAAAAGGTTTATCATTCATGAGTCGTCCATTTTTCAGAGAAAAGGAATGAAGAGCCACTTCAGCAGTAGAGACGTGTGTGTGTGTGTGTGTGTGTGTGTGTGTGTGTGTGTGTGTGTGTGTGTGTGTGTGTGTGTGTGTGTGTGTGTGTGTGTGTGTGTGTGTGTGTGTGTGTGTGTGTGTGTGTGTGTGTGCAGGTGACTGAAGGATAACATGGTGAGGGTGCACAGCTTTACCTTGGACTTGCTCTTGCCTCGTCTCTTCGGGGTCTCGTCCTCAAAGTCTTCATCGTCCAGGTCGTCCAGGTAGTCGTCGTGGTCCAGCACCCGCTACAGAAACAACAACAGAACTGGATATTGAAGGTGTTCGCCATTAACTCAAATTTACTGTGAGGGACACAAACCCTGTGTGAACTCCCAAATAGAGAAACTGTCTAAATCTAGAGGATTGAATCCTCTTTATTGGTCACATGTACACACACAGTGTAGTTAGTTTCTCTGCATCTAATCCAAGTATAGTATTAGGAGCAGTGGGCAGCTATTGTATAGACAGCGCCCGGGGAGCAGTGTAGGGGGTCTGGTGCTTTGCTCGAGGGCACCTCGGCAGTGCCCGGGTCTTTCGGCAGTGTCTCAACAGACTGAGCTACTGCCGCCCCTACAGCCGTTTCCAAGAGCTGATTGGTTGCAACTATCTGGAGGCGGGGCCAGACCTTTCGTATGCGTCCAGAGGAGGTGTGGGTGGAGGCGGAGGCAGCGACGGGCTCCGGTGCCGGGTCTTCCTCGGGGCCACGGAGATCGGACGCGGCGCCTCCTCTCCTGTCCAGGGGCTCGCCCTTCAGCAGCGCCTCCAGGCTGCTGCCGTCCACAGGCCCCAGGGTTTCACGCTTCAGACCCAGCTCTATATCAGCTGCACACCAAACACCCACATGTGTGCACGTTAACAACTGACAACACGTGTCTGTTTGACAAGTGATGAGTTGTGTACGGCTCTATGCTTGAAGGTTTCCATCTGCATGAATATTAAAATGTATACACACAAAATCCTAGAAATATACAATATGAGAGGTCAAAACCTTAACAAATATAGAGGAAAGGGACCCAGCCCCTCGATGGACATTGTTCACCTGCTTTGAGAGGAGGGAAGGCCAGGCGGGGGTCCTCCGGGGGGTGGGCACGCCGCTTCTTCCTCCAGCGCCGAGCGGGGTAAGTATACAGCTGGCCGGGGGAGAGGCCTGGTGGGCAGAGAGAGAACCAGTCCAAAGGAGAGACAAAGTGGTTAAGTAAGTCAACTGAGGCAATTCGCCCTCTTTCTATTTACATACAAAAACTGGGACACTACTGCAAGTGTTAACCTTTTGCAAACATTATGGTTCATGTGGATGAAACAACTGCAGTTAGTTTTAACACCTTTTAGACCATTTAGGCTAATAAAATAACCACTGGGATATTCTTTATGGTCAACCATAAATGGAGCCATGGTGGGAAGCCTGACCTGCACTTCGGTGTCTCTTCTCCATCCAGATGTAGCAGTTGGACTGAGCCACGCCGGTCTGGGAGTCCAGGAAGGGCATGAGGATGCTGCGCTCAGCACACAGACGGGCGTTGTAGCTGTGGCACTGCTCCATAGCATCTTTGTAATACTGCTCCCCCAGCCTGCAGCCCAGGGATATA
>CM051001.1:3238985-3246485 GCA_027704905.1 Muraenolepis orangiensis | reverse complement strand
TGGAACAACAGCCCTAGAGAACTGGTTCTTAATGACTAGAGAACAACAGTTGGAACAACAGCCCTAGATAACTGGTGCTACATGACTAGAGAACCAGTTGGAACAACAGCCCTAGAGAACTGGTTCTTAATGACTAGAGAACAACAGTTGGAACAACAGCCCTAGAGAACTGGTGCTACATGACTAGAGAACCAGTTGGAACAACAGCCCTAGAGAACTGGTTCTTAATGACTAGAGAACAACAGTTGGAACAACAGCCCTAGAGAACTGGTGCTACATGACTAGAGAACCAGTTGGAACAACAGCCCTAGAGAACTGGTTCTTAATGACTAGAGAACAACAGTTGGAACAACAGCCCTAGAGAACTGGTGCTTAATGACTAGAGAACAACAGTTGGAACAACAGCCCTAGAGAACTGGTGCTTAATGACTAGAGAACAACAGTTGGAACAACAGCAAAATGTGGCACCTGGCAGACTTTTCTCTACCAAACAAATGTGCTAAACTGAATGCTGGTAAAATGGAGAGGAATTGATCATTGTTCCTGTAAGTCCTGTGCCCTATCCTGCCACACAACCTCACCTTCTTTCTTTGTCGTCCAATGTCGATCTTTCCCAGCCTGTTTGCTCCAGAAACAAAGTGTTAATTATGCCCGTGTCCAAGAGTACAGCCTGCGTGTGTTGCAGAGACGACCTGCGGATGCCAAAGCGCTGTACAGGGCAGGGGTCGCGACCCTGGAGCTGGGTGATCTTCATACTGCCAAGCAGTATCTCACCCAGGCCTGCAGGGGGCAGCCTAAGGGTAAGACCACATTGTGTCATAAAACATACCTTAAACAATTATTGTGGTGCTTTATTTTAATGTCAGCCTATTTCACAAAAGGGTCTGGGTCTACATGTCTCTTTAACCAAATGGACTTCAAACCACATGGTGTCTGCAGCATCCTCCACTTTCGTGGTCGTCTAGCTTTCTATCTTTGGTGAAAGCCACCTGTTTGACCTCCTGCCCTCAGGAAAGCGCTACAGGCCAATGAAAACACACACCAACAGACTCTTGAACAGTTTCTTTCCCAAAACCACCCAGACTCTCAATATACATACAGTAACTCTGCAGCCCACGTTATAAAAAAACTGTTTTTATTCATTTGTAATGTACTGTAATGTTCTGTTCATGTATTATTGTTTGTGCTTGCGATGCAGTAGGTATTTATGTTGCTATTTAATAGTATTATGAATAGAGACAATAAAGGCATCTTATCTTAGCTATTTTGGTAGCCATAAAGCATTTTTCACTTGAATGGTTATAAATATACACTTGGCTATAAATATACACTTGGTTTTCATCGTTGCAGATGCCAATGTGAAGAAGCACCTCCTGAGGGTGGAGGAGAGGCTGAAGGCCGAGCTACAGAAGGAGAAGGCTAGGTACCGCGGTATGTTCGCCTCCAGCCCTAAAGGAGAAGAGTCTGACCAGGCCACTGTGACCAGCGACTAGTCTCCTACCAGCCAACACTCCTGACACTACAAGCCAGGACTCCGGAGAGAGACGAACTGCGTCCGACTAGAGCTGATCATACAGCAGGGCCTCTCATGGCTCATGAGGAGCGCTTACGGCTCTCCGTGATGCAGTGCATTGTGTGAATGGACCAAGTCGTTGAGTGCATGCTGATTTAGACACTTCATTGGAAAGTGAGATGACAGAAGGAGAGTGCAAAGTGCAGGCCCCACTGAACACACACCATAGGAAGAAAGAAAAAAAAGTTCAATGTGTGTTCAATTATGAAGTTGTAGAAGTGCGTCTGGACAAAAGCTCAAAACTGCATGGCAACCGCCTCGATCACTGCCGTCTTATGCCTTCATGGTTGCCGTCTTTGGTCAATTCCATGACTGTGTTGCTTTAATCTGTTTCCGTTGGCTGTGTGTGATTCAATAAAACACTTTTTGTTAGTTTGTCAAGCTGCTATGCCTTTTTTAATACACTAGAAATTATGCCATACTGGGACACAATTTTAGTTATTAGAAGTTTATTTGATTAATTACAGTCTGTTATTTTTCTCAAATACATCTTAGGACACCATTCAAATCTTAGGATATACAGTTCAAAATCCTGAGCACAATATCGAGTTAAAGATTATTTGCTTGATTTCGGTCAATATCTGGCCAATATGATTGTACTTTTCGGGCAATATTGCCTAGAAACCAAAATAACTTCACATCACCACTAAAGCCATTGTCACTGAATCACAGAAATACAGAACAGTATGCAGAGTGCAGCATGTACATGTACATCATTCGTGTGGTAAATGTTTTCTTTATATGTAATTCATCATAGAATACTGACTTTTTCTAATATTTCGAGGACAAAGGCCTCCTGCTTCACTTTCTTGATGATTTTCTCTTGAGGCTCAAGGACCTCATGGACCCAAACATTCTCTTTCCGAGGTCTCTGAGCGAGCGAGAGCGCTGGAGGGCACGAGGCGGCGGGGATGGGGAGAAGGAAGGGGAGGAGAGGGGCGGCGAGAGGGACTGACAGCTGCCCTCCAGGCTCTGAGAACGAGAGAGGTTGAAGAGACTGGTGGTGGATGAGAGGTGTTTATCCACTGCCCCTTCCAGAGGACTCACGCCTTCTTCCATCTCGAGCCCCAGCCCGGGCCGTGCCACGTCTAGGGAGGAGACCCACGGCATGGCCCTCATAGGCTCCTGGCGCCGGGCCCGGGGCACCAGCAGGCCCTGAGACTCGCTGCGGAACAGAGTCCTCCTGGAGAGCCTGAGACTGGAGCTACGTTTCTCCCAGGCGCCTTTGCCTTTGGTCCTGGAGGAGCTCGGGGAGCTGTCCACCGTTGGCCTCTTGTCTTTACAGCTTCCAGTCATGGCCTGCTGCCTCCGACAGTCTTTCCTCCAGCTCCCGTTGCCGTTCCTACTCAATCCGTAGCCGTACTCGGCTCTGTCCATCTCCTCCCTTTCGTTTTCCGACTCTTTGCTCCAGAAGCGTCCATCCCAGCCCCTCCAGAGTCGGCCCGATGTCCTCTTGGACGTGGAGGCCTCCGTGTGCCTGGATCCGTCCTCTCGCTCGTCCTCCCCCCAGGTAAAGCTGTAGTTCTCCCGATGGGCGTAGCTGCTCACCGACGCTCTGATCAGCTCTCGCGATGCATGTTTCCCTCTGTAGAGGCCTTCTCCTTCCGACCTCCTCCAACCGCCACCACTCCCTCCTCCTGCTGCTTCTGCACTCTGTCGGAGTGAGCCTCCCCTTGGCCGGATCACTGGGGCAGGGGCACTAGCACTGCCGCGGGGAAGGGAACACTGGGACGGGGCGTCCCGTCTGAAAACGGAGAGAGGAGTGGAGCCTAAGGGGGATGGCTGGAGAGGGCGGGGAGGGGAGTGGCCCCTGGGAAGGGGACGGGATGCCGGGGAGGAGGCTGTGGAGGATGGCAGGTCGGCGGGAAAAGGGACCTGCTGGTAGTTACAGTGCGGGGAGGGGTTGTGCAGAACAGGCGCATGGGTGGGGTGGTATGGGTGTCTGGGACTGTTTGCGTGTGAGAGGGGAGGGGTGAGACTGGCCTGTGACCGCGGGGAGTGAGAGAGCGGAGGGGTGAGACCGGAGTGAGACTGTGGAGAGTGGGTGACACTGAGAGATAGTTGCATGGGCCTCTGTGGATTGATTTCCGTGTCAACGGACGTGCAGTGTACCTTGACCCTAGGGTGCGAGTGGTCAGCCTGGGACACCATGCGGTACGGGTATCCCGGCTGGTGGCCCTGGCTCCTGGGCCTAGTTCCAGGTTCGGCCTTGAAGCAGTCCACATCAAGCTCTACACCCTGCTCCATCAGCCCCACCACCACGGCCCTAGAAAGGCCGGAGAGGCGTACGATCTCCTCCACCATAGCAGATTCCTCACTCAGCTTAGGGCTGGAGCTAATTGCTTTGGTGAGGCTGCTGCGCTGGGAACCAGGGGCTGATCCAGAATGTATCCCCAGCCCTGCTGCCCCTGGTGGAGTGCTACTGCTCCAGTCCAGTGATCGGCAGAAGTTCTGAGATCCGAATGTGGGAGTTGCTACGGTACCTGGCGCTACCTCCAGAGAGCTGCGGTGGCTCAGGGTGGAGGGGCAGGTGGAGATGCGGGACCGAGCTCTAAGCCCTGGGGTTGTAGACGTCAGTGAGGTTGCCGAAGTAGAGGAGGCCGTGGAGAGGTCGTTTCTCAAAGCCCCACAGCTGCCATTCTTAGTCTTTTCCACCAACCCCTGGCTGCCATTCACTCTGGGAGCCTGGTTGAGGTTGAGATGCTGAATGTTGAGGTCTTCTCCGGTGGCAGAGGGAAGATTTCCCAGGTTGATGGAGTTCCTGCTGGGTTTTTTCCCGATGCTGCTGAGGCTGACTTTCGCTGAGTTCCCCATCAGGGATTTGCAGGGCGTAGCGCTGCCCACTAGCGGCTTGGGGGAGAGCGCCATGTGGCTTTCAAAGGCCGAAAGGGACTGTGTCGAACCGTGGCCCTTGCTAGGAGTGCGGAGGGCGCTGTTGGCAGCCGGGCCAGTTGTGGAAACTAGAGTAAGGTCCAAGGTCGAGGCTGAGGCACGGCTCCGGTACTGGTGAGCCAGCCGTGAAATGTACTGCTCCAACTGAGTGAGTGAGGGTGGGCTGGGTAGACTCTGGGCAGTGGGTGTGACAGGGTCAGAGGCTGGAGATTCCTCCAGTGGGGGACCGTCGGGGCTGGTCGAGACTGAGGACTCATGGCCCTGTGGGGTGAAGAGGGGGCTCTGGAGGGCCACGGCATGCAGCGGACTGGGGTAGGAGTACACCTCCTTGGTCCGTCGGGACACCAGGTCTGTGCAGTAGTGTGGATCCATTTGAGCCCTCAGGTGAAGGGAAGAAGACGAGGAGAGGGGGTTGAGGAGAGAGACCAGGGTAGAAGTCTGAGGGTCGCAAAGGGATGAGCAGAGGTCGGATAAAAAGCTCATACCGACTGTTTCAAAGTCCCCTGCAACAAACAAACGTTTTTTAAGAAGACTTTTCTAGATCGGTTTAAACATAAATGTTTAAACCCTCCATCCATCATGACAAGTTATAGCTGACAATCATCACTGAGTTGGGCAATGCACTGCATTTATAAAAGACCACAGCACTTAAAACTACATATTAACATAACAGATATATCTTACATATCTTACATTCAGAAATGGGTCTTCCAAACCTTGGAATATGTCACATGTATACAGAAAGAAGGTGGACGGAAGGTGGACGTGCTACAGAAAATACTACTCTACATTCCAAGCAAGGTCAACTTTCAGCTCAAAAGGCTTTCCAAGCAACCGCAGGACGACTGCTGTGCATCAGATTGGAACACTGTTAATTCCTTTAATTGTCTTGCTTTATGTAGCCCATGTCAAGTTGTCCAGCAGACGGTTGCAGATTGTACATGTTTCTATAGCGATGACCCTTACATGCCTTGCGTTGGTTCACTTGATCCTGATTGAATTGCAATTGTCAAGTATTAACTGAAGTAAGTGTTCTTTATATATACAACCAAAGCCCCCAATGGATGAAATATATTCTATCTAATTCCTGGCACAGAGGTTGTGGACCCACAGCATTGCGAGAGGCTCACCTGAGACAACCCGCCTCCCCATCACGTCCGACATGGTGTCCTCCGGGATACTCTGCTCCACAGGCTGGTGACGCCCCGCGCCCTCCGCCCACCGGGGGTCACTGGGGTCTCCGGGGACGGAGGTCTGCTCCCCGTGCCTGGGGGGCTTGGCCTGGGGCGGCCCGGGGAACCCCAGAGCCACTTCGCTGGACACCGAGTAGCAGGAGTCTGACAAAGAGCTCCCGCTTACTGAATAGAAGCCTAGAGAGGACCAATCAAAAGAGGAGAGGGGGGGGAATGGACCAATCAAAGAGGGTGTGTGCTGGTCTGCATGCAGTCTACACTTTGAAGGCTGGTAGGTACCGGTGGTGGTGAACCAGGTTGTTATGCGGTGCATAACAACCTTAATGTTATGCGGTGCATAACAACCTTAATATATTTGTAACAATGTTTTTTACCACCAAATGGCAACTGGTAAAGACTAGACTGGATTTGCAAAAAAACATTTTTTCTCAAGATCACACGTGTTGATTTCATCATGAACAGTGTGAGTGGATGAGACAAAAGAGTGGAGGATTTAATCTTCCTCTAAACACTAAAACGTCATGAAAGGTAGATAGTATCAACGTTTCTACCCGTGGCGTGTACAGGCGTGAGGGCGATGGAAGAGCAAGACGCCGGTGAGAAAAAGGTCAAGCTGTGAGATAATAGATTGGTGTGTTGGGCAAGCGGAGGTGAGGGAGGTTAGAGTTAATGTTTAATAGCACTCTGCACACATGGGAGTTAACAGTATCAGTAGGTGACTGAAGATGCAGGGTGACCCATGGGAGCTGGTGGGTCTTTGTGTAGAAGCACATCTTTATGAATGTATGTATTTGTTTGTGGTTTAGTGCCATACCTGAGCTGGGTCTGGAGTCACTGTCCATCTGGATCATACCATTAGAGTCCAGAGTAGGAGGGGACAGCAGATCAGAGGAGGCATCCCAGGACAAAGTGGACCACCTCGAGTTACCAAACACCCCGGTTCTGGAATGAACCGGCCCGTCGCCTTGGTTACTCCCCTTTTCCAGTGGATGTCCCTGACAGGGTGGGGACATGACGTCGGAGGGAGGGGAAGTCTGAAAAATAAAACAGATAGAAAACATGAAGACTGTTAGTTGGACAACTTCTCTGAATCAATCAACATTTAACTTCAGTGCAGAGATTTCCACCCAGGTACTTGAACACCTGCGAGGCAAAGGCCACAAACGAGGCTTTGTGTGTCGCTTGTTTATTTTGGAACAGTAGTTAAAAAACAGAAAAAAACAGAAACAATGTTGGTTCTGTGCACCAGGCGCCCGGCGAGGAGCCTGGCGCCCGAGGGTGACAGCGGTGGCCTGTCACGGCACGCACTGCTCAAACTACACACCGCTGCTCAAACTACACACCGCTGCTCAAACTACACACCGCTGCTCAAACTACACACCGCTGCTCAAACTACACACCGCTGCTCAAACTACACACCGCTGCTCAAACTACACACCGCTGGTCAAACTACACACCGCTGCTCAAACTACACACCGCTGCTCAAACTACACACCGCTGCTCAAACTACACACCGCTGCTCAAACTACACACCGCTGCTCAAACTACACACCGCTGGTCAAACTACATACCGCTGGTAAAACTACACACCGCTGGTCAAACTACACACCGCTGCTCAAACTACACACCGCTGGTCAAACTACACACCGCTGGTCAAACTACACACCGCTGCTCAAACTACACACCGCTGCTCAAACTACACACCGCTGGTCAAACTACACACCGCTGGTAAAACTACACACCACTGGTCAAACGACACACCGCTGGTAAACTACACACCGCTGGTCAAACTACACACCGCTGGTAAAACTACACACCGCTGGTCCAACTACACACCACTGG
>CM051001.1:3201485-3228985 GCA_027704905.1 Muraenolepis orangiensis | reverse complement strand
GCTGGCTGGAGAGCGTGCACTCTGCATGGAAGGATTGTGTTTGGCTGCTTCTGTGTGTGTGTGTGTGTGTGTGTGTATGTGTGTGTGTGTGTGTGTGTGTGTGTGTGTGTGTGTGTGTGTGTGTGTGCATTGGTATGTGTGTGTGTGTGTGTATGTGTGTGTGTGTGTGTGTGTGTGTGTGTGTGTGCATTGGTATGTGTGTGTGTGTGTATGTGTGTGTGTGTGTGTGTGTGTGTGTGTGTGTGTGTGTGTGTGTGTGTGTGTGTGTGTGCGTGCATTGGTATGTGTGTGTGTGTATGTGTGTGTGTGTGTCTGTGTCTGTGTGTGCGTGAGTATGCATGCATGTTGGTGTGTGTGCACATTGGTGTGTGTGTGTGTGTGTGTGTGTGTGTGTGTGTGTGTGTGTGTGTGTGTGTGCTTGCATGCATGCGGATGTATGCACGTGTGTGTGTGTGTGTGTGTGTTTGCATATACTTGTGCTATATACAGCCTGCACTGTGATGCACTGTTTCTATGTTCTCTAGAGGTGGGTCTGTGATAGACTCAATAATATGGGATAATTATGGGACGTTAACCCAGACAGTTACCTCATCGCTCAACAAAGCTCAGGAGAACAATGGCCTACTGCCTACCCATCATCAAGCTGTTCAAAATACATCACCTGCCTTACTGTTCCTTCTCTTATTGGATGCCCTCATTACACTGTGTGTGTGTGTGTGTGTGTGTGTGTGTGTGTGTGTGTGTGTGTGTGTGTGTGTGTGTGTGTGTGTGTGTGTGTGTGTGTGTGTGTGTGTGTGTGTGTGTGTGTGTGTGTGTCTGAGCACTAATGTCTCAGATATATGTGAGAGTGCATTGTGAAATAACCAGTATGTGTGAAGCATGAGGGCACACACACACACACACACACACACACACACACACACACACACACACACACACACACACACACACACACACACACACAGCAGTTAGTACACAAGGGCGATGCACACCCTGTACCACATGCTGGTGATCCGGACCAGACCGGCCCGCTGGACTCCGCCCCCATGTGTGTGTTCTCTATAAAAGAGCCGGGCACCCGGGGGTCCAGTGAGGTTTGCTAACTTCCACCCGCGGGACAACACCGTCAGCCCGGGCAAGACAACCGCCTCCCTGCACCACCGCCGGTCTAAGCAAACCACCCCAGAACTACAATCATGGCTCCCTTCGAGAAATCCATGGAGATGACGCCGTTCAAGCAAAGGAAATGCCTGGGTAAGCCGTTAGATCCCTTAGTATTACTTATACTTAGTATTACTTATACTTAGTATTTATTTTTGACATCATTGTAGCCTAATGAACCGTCTAATTTTAAAGGCCTAAAGTTACAGGCCTTCAGTAACAGGCCTTCAGTAACAGGCCTACGTATTAACTCGTTGTTTCAATTTAGAAACAAGAAAAGATGAAGTATGCAGCATCCGATCCAAATTCCCCAACAAATTACCTGTGAGTATTAATAGTTATTGTTTAGATTAGGAGTTATCTCTATGTAATCATGCACTACATCGAGGCCTTTCAGACTGAAGTGTTTGTCCCGGCTAACGCTCTCTTTCTCGCTCTACCTCTATCTCACTGTCTCTCTGTCTCTCTCTCTGTCTGTCTCTCTGTCTCTCTCTCTGTCTATCTCTCTGTCTATCTGTCTGTCTGTCTGTATGTCTAACGGAGGGTAGGTCATTGTGGAGCGGTACATCCGTGAGAAGAGCCTTCCCTTACTGAACAAGACCAAGTTCCTGGTTCCCTTAGAGCTCACTCTGGGCCAGTTCCTCTGCCTACTCAGGTAAAGCTACGGGAACACTCGGAACCCCTGTGTGGCTTGGACCTACTTCACTGTTCTTCATCAAGATCCGAAAAAGTTTTTTCTTGATTGTGTTTAAAGGTGTTCTCTCGTTCTCACGCTCTCTCTGTCTCTCTCCCTACCCCTCTCTCCCCCCTCTCCTCTCCCTCCCAAGGTATAAGATTGACCTGGAGGCCAGCCAGGCTCTGTTCCTTCTGGTCTCTGAGAGGTGTATGTCCTGCATGTCTGCCAGCATGGGGGAGGTGTACTCACAGCACAGCGATCAGGATGGCTTCCTCTACATCACCTACGCCTCGCAGGAGATGTTCGGAGCTCCGGAGGCGGGCACACTCGCCAGCGCAGAGAGGTGATTGGCTGGCGGGTGCCCCGCACGCACACAAGGGCAAAGGACTGAACTGAACTGAACTGAAATCAACAAACAAGCATCCAGACTGCAGTGCATCAAACCAAAGCCCATTCAATATTTCGATTTTCCATCACTGTGATGGAGCTCATGGAAGACTAGCGCCTTGACGACCAGTGGCTCTACTGTCGGCTCCAGAGGCCTTCAACACTGTGACCAAATTCACCTTCAATTCATGTTGATCCATCACTTCTGATTGTAGGTTGATTGCGATTCACTGATTGGTCAATTGCTTGAGCTATCCAACAAGGAGATCCGAGCAGACAAGAGGAGAGATATGCTGCTCTCTAAATGCTCGACAGGCAGGAAGTGAGGGCCGACCTCTTCACGCTCTGATCCCCACGCTAAAACGTTGGCCGTTCCACTTTGTTGTGCTCTGTGTCTGATTGGAAAAAATGGATGCTTTTATATAGCGCTTTTATCCAAAGCACTTTACAAGTCATGTTTAGCCACATGCTCTGATGTTATGAGTAGCTTTCAAGGCTATACCCTTTAGCGTGAGGCCTTAGCTTGCGTGTGGATGTGTTTCACTTGTTTGTAGCACTTGTCCCAACGCCGTACCCTTGGCCTCTCTCTACACCCCCCCCCCTCGTCAGCAGGTCTGTGACTTTACTTACCATGCACCCAGCTGTCAATATTACAAAGAATAAAACCATGTCTCATCCATTGAAATGCTTGTGTTTGATGACTGAGTGGCACACTGTGATACATATCTATCTGTATTTAACTCAATGGGATCGTAGTTAAAAGTGAGTAATGTGTCATCTGTAAGACACGCAGCATCATCATCCTGTAGTAGAGTAAAGTGTTGTGAGGACCGGATGTTTTTACGTGAAACAGAATTGAGTGAGTTATATAAGTGAAGAAAGGGTTTCCATAGAAACAAGGTTTTCGTATCCCTCCCTGTGTTGTTACACTCACAAGAACAAACACGTGCAACACACAGACACAGATCCCGGCACACACACACACACACACACACACACACATACATCCACACAGATTAATTAGCACACACAAACACATGCAGATGTCTTATTTCCCACCTCCTTCACAGAAGTAGCAGCCAGGAACCACAGTAATTACATAAGCCCTCGCAAGGAGACTCTTCCAGGGGTCAGTGTGTCAGTTGAGGGGGGGGGGGGGGGAGAGAGAGAGAGAGAGAGAGAGAGAGAGAGAGAGAGAGAGAGAGAGAGAGAGAGAGAGAGAGAGAGAGACAGACAGACAGACAGATAAATAGATGACAGACAGACAGACAGACAGATAGATAGATAGAGGTTCAAGATTTGAATATTAGATAGAATTAGATATTATATAATTTCAACAATACAATACTACACTATGCAATATTATACTATACAATACTACACTATAAACAACACTATATACTATATGCTTCATAGTTTATACTATAAACTTGACACTATAAACAACACTATGCTTTAACAATTCTATATACAATAAAAAGAACAATAAGATTAATAAAGTGTCTAATTGATGATATATACATTGCGGATGGTGCAAAAAGCAGAAGAGAGGAGGCAACTCAGATAAACATAGCGTATGCATGCGCGTGCGCACACACACACGCACACACACACACACACACGCACACACCCTCTCACTTCACACCACTGTGGCTGGCTAGCAGGCCTCTGCCAGAATATGACCAAAATGTCACCACGCAAGCACAGTAAAAACCTTTCAAATATAATGTGCTTCTCTCCCAGCTGAACATCAGAGACATGCGGTCAGAGATGAACATTAAAACACTCCGACGTCAGGACCATGGCGTAGCGCCGGGAGGACAGCTGGTTGTGTGACCTGGAAGATGCCCTAAATATAATGTAAACGTCATATTGATACCGGACAGTCATATAGAGTTCAAAGTTAGACGATTGCCTTTAAGCACACACTATATTGATGTGCTCATCAACTCACATCATTACTTTAACGCGATGCTAATCGTATAAATGGATATCCCCCACTTAAGACTTAGGGTGAGGTGATGTGCTTTTATTCAAAGGTCAATATTTGTATAGAGTTGATTCAATAATTAGACATTCAAGACTCAAAAGAGTGCCTCTAGACTCAAACACCTCATGTTTCCTACAATGCTTCAAAGGAAGCATTTTCAACCCTGAGCAGGGCAGACATTATAAGCCGCCCACAGACTTGGCCGCCGTTAAAGTGATGGATCAAGCGATATTGAAGCTTGCGAAACGTGTTGATAAACGTGCATGAACACACACCTCACATTCCTCCGCTGAATACATCACCCAGCTGCTAAATGCAGGGGTCACGACCCACCAATTAAACACCCACCTTAAACTATAGGTGCTTTTTTATTCTCATGACAAAATATGAACAATCTAAATCTCAAAGATTGAATCCTCTTTATTGGTCACACACACACACACACACAGTGAAATGAGTTTCTCTGCATTTAACCCATCCTAGTATGAGGAGCAGTGGGCAGCTATTGTAGATACAGGGGAGCAGTGGAGGGGTCTGCTGCCTTGCTTAACGGCATCTTGGCAGTGCCTAGGAGGCGAACTGGCACCTTTTTCCAAGTACCAGTTCTCACTCCGTACTTGGTCAGTTTCGGGGGACTTGAACCGGCGACCCTCAGACCCAACAGACTGAGCTACTGCCGCCCGGAATGACCCAGGACCATCCGATGTTAGAGCCCCACGGTCAGCCTGGCCCCTGGTTCAACGTTCTGTACCCCACTGTCACTTAGGTTACAAAGGCCATTTCAGACGGTCAAAAAAGTTGGAAAATATGACTATGAGAGCCAGGCCAGAATCACCACTGGTATACCTGGGCCTTTATACTCCATATTATATATTATGAATGCATTATGTGATCTACGTTCTGGAACACTTTGGTTTTAGGGGCTTAAGACATTTTGTCTCAGGGCAACTCGACGTTCAAGATGCGAGATATTGGAGTGGAAAAATATTGTCATTGTTCAAATCATCCAGAATACTATTATTATTCATATTTAGTTTTTAAATGAACATACTATGGGGATTTAGAAGCATAGGAAGGCACCACTGCAGGCTTGGAGAGCGGAGATTAACGATCACCTCAAGCAGCCAACGGGACAAGATGAGACATATCAAGAAAGATCCATGGGAAAATGTTCTTCTACCTGCTGGGACGTTGGGTAACCTGGGAACCGTCAAACCACAATAATCTGGTTAAGCATGACAACCATCCATTATACCGGATCCACGGAGGCCCACATGGAGCTCAGCTTCCGGGGACAATGTTACCCACTCACACACACCCACTTGGAAGGATCAAAAGGGGAAATAAAAAAATAGCTTTTGAATTATTCAAATCGATCCATGTTTGTTCAGATGACAATATCGCTTCAGGGAGACTCTCTCCGTCACGAGAGAGAGAGACAGAGACAGAGACAGAGAGAGAGAGAGAGAGAGAGAGAGAGAGAGAGATTCTGTGCTGTGACCTCAATAAATCAGTGTAGCACAGTTCAACTAAATGCCACAGGGGCCTGCTTATATGCTTCTCTGTACACATTCCTTCATAGTAAAGGGTCCCCACATGTCTGCTTATTGTTCCAGAGTACGACTGCGGCCTGTCTTCAATTCACCAACCGTCAGCTGTGCCAGGAGGCCACTTGGATTTAGAGACCACTCTGGGAGGCTGCTAAACTGTCAGCCCTTATTGTTGGTCAATAGAGGGCAGTAGAATATGTTCCGTTAAACATGGCACGCTGAAACCCTTTCAAAATAAAAGTCCAACCGGCACTACCTTGAAGGACAATTTAATAATGATTTAATGCTCTGTATTAATCTGCCACATATATTTAGTAATACATTATCGGTTCATCTAAATTATTGTAACTACTACTACTACAACAACAATCAATAAAGGGTCCATACAACAGGAATGATGGTAAATATTTCCTTTTTATTTATCTGGCAAAATAACAAAAAGGGAAGCATTTGGAAAGAGGCTCAAAGTTAAGTCAGGAAATACAAAAATATAGATAAACGGCTGACTCCTCCCCTCGCCTCCTGCTCGCCCTCTTTCTCACTCTCTCCAAATGGGAAAAAGGCTATTTTTCTTTGGATGAACATATAATATTGGACTGTATACTTGATGACACCTTTTACACAGGATGTACACATCCATGTCAAAACCCACCATGCAACCAGACATGAATCACCTGATGATCCAGTTGTTGTCCATCCAACGGTTGGCAAATGACTCTCTCTTCCCCAGGCTCTGCTTATTTATTTTAACAGATAGCTACACACTCATCCCTTAATGCACAAAGCCCTCTCCACCCCAACCCCCCCACCCCAACCCCCCACCCCCAGATTATCCCCACTCAAAACCCTCCAGTCTCTCTCTGGTAATAAAACCAAAAAAAAAAAAATCACAGCAATTTATCCTCCTCCTCCTCCCCCGCCCCCACCCACTGGGTGTGGAGTGGGGGGTGCGGGTCTCAAGTGGGACTATCCTCCAGGCTCCTCCTCCTCCTCTCCCCCCCACCCCCTCTCTCTCTGCACCCGGGGAGGGCATCACTCTTCCTCCACCTGGATGTCCCGTTTGGACGGGGGGATGAGGTGCCCGGGCAGCTTGGACGGCAGCTCGTGGCCCTCCAGCTTCACCTTGATCAGGTGGTTAGCCAGGGCGAACTCCTCGTCGTCCAGGAAGCCGTCCTTGTCTACGTCGGCCAGCTTCCAGATCTTGCCCAGCACCGTGTTGGGCAGCTTGGACTTGACCATTTCCTTCTTGGCGGCGGCGCCCGACACCTTGCCGTTGATGGGCGACAGCGTGTAGAAGATCTCGTCGTAGGTGGGCTTGTCGCGGCCCACCACCCACTCCAGCTCGTCGATGCCCTCGCTGGCGCCCTCGCCGTAGCCGTGGCCGAAGGGCCCGCTCATGGTGCCCTCGAAGGCCCCGCCCTTCACCGACTGGCTGGGCATGGCGGCCTCCTCCTGTCGGACCATCGCCATGAGGCGGGCGATGTCGTTGGCCAGCATGTCCTCCACCGCCTCCAGCAGCTTGGGCTTCAGCACGGGGAACTTGTTGAAGTCCTGGCCGTTCAGCAGCTCCTGCAGTGTGGGGGTGTGGTGGGGGTCAGAAGGAAAACAGGAATGGGATGGAAATAGATCAGCGCTTGCAAAGGGGAACCTGGTTCACAAGAGGCAGGATGTCCTGACAAACCAGAAAAAATAAATCGCACCTCCGCCCAGGCCTGGTGGGAAGGCCGGGGGCACAGAGAGAGGGGGCACAGGGCGGGCCGGTGCAAGGGTCAAAGGTCATTCCACTGATAACATTCGCCCTTTCAGAGTGTTTGTCCAGGATCTTTCAGTGTTTGTCTCGCCAGTATCTATCAGCGATGGTCTCGCCAGTATCTATCAGCGATGGTCTCGCCAGTATCTATCAGCGATGGTCTCGCCAGTATCTATCAGCGATGGTCTCACCAGTATCTATCAGCGATGGTCTCACCAGTATCTATCAGCGATGGTCTCGCCAGTATCTATCAGCGATGGTCTCGCCAGTATCTATCAGCGATGGTCTCACCAGTATCTATCAGCGATGGTCTCACCAGTATCTATCAGCGATGGTCTCACCAGTATCTATCAGCGATGGTCTCACCAGTATCTATCAGCGATGGTCTCACCAGTATCTATCAGCGATGGTCTCACCAGTATCCATCAGTGTTTCGCTTTTATGTTTCTACAGAGAGCAAATTGATGTAGGGTATAAATAGAAAGCCTGGGTTGACAGGCTGAGTCCTGATGGGTAATGGTGATGGGAGAGAGGAGACAGGTGTGACATCAGACACAGCGGCGAGAATGTCCAATTATTCTGGACTGAGCTTCTTGTTATTGTTGGACTGGTGTGACTTCTTCCTGAGGACCCCAAAGGAGCCTCAGACACACTGCAGTCATATTCATAATCTCATCTCAAGTAACACTATAATTGTTTATAATAGAATACTATAAAATACTACAGTCTGGGGAATAATATAATTGGTAGGATTGACATGTGACTTGATAATACACACTCCAAATGCAAGTCAGATCTTGAGATGACACTAATGTGTGTCAGTGTCATGTCTAAGTTGCGTGTCCAGCCCCCACAGCGGTCGGGGCCTGGGGCAGACGTCCCCTCACCTGCATCTTGGTGATGTTGGGGAAGTCTCCGGGGGAGATCTGGTGCTCCTTCTCGATCCGCTGGTAGATCTCCCCCAGGTTGGCGATCAGCTCCTTCTTCTTATTTTCCTTCCCGAACACACTGGGCATCTCCCTCTTCAGGGAGCTGATGATGTAGGCCTGCACCTGGAACCCAGCAAAACACACACACACACACACACACACACACACACACACACACACACACACACACACACACACACACACACACACACACACACACACCACACACACACACACACACACACACACACACACACACACACACACACACACACACACACACACACACACACACACACACACACACACACACACACACACACACACACACACACTATTTTGTATGTAGAATATGTTTTGAGGAACTATAGTCACGCATACTAGACCATTGATATTTCGCAGGTTGTATCGTCAAGTAACTTTGTGGTAATCCCACAATGGGCGATTTAAGAGATGGTAATGATTGATTCATTATAGTTTATGAGCTGATTGCTATTGCACCAATAAAGATTCAATAAATAAATATTGATAAATGAGTTATGACTTCTTTACTGACCTCTTTATTGGTCACATACATGTACACTCACAGTGAAATGAGTTCCTCTCATTTAACCCATCCTAGTATTAGGAGCAGTGGGTATCAGCTATTGGATATACAGGGATGCAGTGTTAAGGGGTCTGGTTCCCAAGCCAAGTCCCAAGCGAGGTGTTCCCGTACCTTGGCGAGCCGCGCCCGCTTGATGAGGTCGTTGAGTTTGCGCAGGGCGGCGTTGCGCGGCAGCGACTGGATGTCCATGAAGAGGTCCTGCTCCTCAGCCTCAAACAGCTTCCTGTTGTCGGGGACCAGGAGGGGCTGGGCCCAGAAGGAGCCGATGTACACGCGCACCACCTGGAACCACGCACAGCGATAGGCTCATACCTTGACTTTACACACACCTCACCACCACCCCCCCCCCCCTCCCCTCCCCTCCCCTCCTGTAGAGGAGAGGAAGGTCACCAGGGTTGCCATCACAGGGGTCAAATAAGCCTGTTGAAGTCTAACCAGATTGGCGTGGCGAGTCAGGACGATATTCAAGCGGGTGAATAATTCTCCAGGTGTTTCAAAGGTCAAGGAGAAGTGTTGTTAATCATGCCCCGGTGGAACCACCACTAACCGACCGAAACCTCGGCATCACAAGACAAGAGGTCATGTGACACTGCTTTATTGTAAAAGCAGCGCTGGACATTCTTCTAACCACCACGCTAGAACACTTCAGGGACCACATCTCGTCTGTACGCCATTCCCCCCCACCCACATGGTTCACAACCTGCCTCGAGGCGCCTGAGCTCCGGACCACATTATCTTAGATCAGCTTCTGGGAACTAAACACGGCAGACAATTAACTTGTTTTTCCATCAACAAGATCATATTTGTTTTATAGGAGAGCACCAAACCGGTTATTGAGTGGCGTAGGGCCGTGAGTGCTCCTTGGACACATAAAGGCTGTATGCTTTAGTGTAAAGTCAATGCATTCCATCTAATTATAAGCGCTCAGACCTTACTGGACCCTGTGTGGACCAGGCGGAGAACAGCTGACATGACAAGTGCTGTTAATCACTGACATACGTATCAGTCCCAGCATGTTAGGGTGCGGCTCAACAAAAACCCACGGCTAATGATGACTAAACAAGCGGAGATCAAAGTCACGCACGCAGTCTGAATTCAGAGGCAGTGGCCGGACAGAAAGCCATAAGGAAAGCTCCTCTATACCCCTTGTAGAATACACTTTAGCTTGAAGCAGCAAAACAAAAACACAATCCCACAATGGTACGGACCATTTCCACATAACTTAATTTACTACTGGTACTGCCCCAGGGAGGACAACAAAGCCCTTTACCAGACATGTGCTAAAGCCATCTCCGAGGCCTCCGAGTGGAAAACAGAAGAGGGGTTATAGGGGAGAGCTGCAACAGCAGAGATTCCAGTGCATTGGACTGTTTGCATTCCCCAGTGGGAAACGGACACTAAGACACCAGGGAAAGGCGCTGGCTTTTGGGCTGCGGTGAGGACAATTTTCTTTCCACTTTTCCAGCCTTTGCAATTCAAACTAGGAGAGCGTATTCCCGCGGTCTGCCTTTGTTCCGGATAGACCGTTGTCTGCTGCGACGGCGTACAGTCACAAGGGTACAGACAGGATGCAAATGCACTTTAAAGCACTCGCATAGCACATAGTTTGCCACTGGCACAATCGACAACTAGAGAGAAATTGTGGCAAAGAGAACAGAGCGGCTCCACATTCCAGTTGAAAGCCACCAAGCATCAAAGTAGACGCGCTGCGGTCCTCTGGCACACATTCAAATGAAACCTAACCAAACGAGGAATGAGGTTCAGGTCTCGCCAGGGAATGGCTGCTCGGAGAAGGGCGGGGTGAGGAGGTGGTGGGGTAAGGAGGTGGCGGTGAGGAGGTGGTGGGGTAAGGAGGTGGTGCTAGTGTTGGTGGGGTGGATGGTGGTGGTGGGGTGGATGGTGGTGGGGTGGAGGTGGTGGTGGTGGGGTGGATGGTGTTGGGGTGGATGGTGGTGGGGGTGGTGGTGAGGTGGGGTGGTGGTGGTTTGGGGTGAGGTGGTGGTGGTGAGGTTGTGGAGGGGTGGATGGTGGTGGTGGTGGGGTGGATAGTGGTGGGGTGAGGTGGGGTGGTGGTGGTTTGGGCTGAGGTGGTGGAGGGGTGGATGGTGGGGTGAGGTGGTGGTGGTGGTGGGGTGGATGGTGGGGTGGTGGTGGTGGTGGTGGTGGGGAGTGGTGGTGGGGAGTGGTGGTGGTGGTGGGGTGGATGGTGGGGTGAGGTGGATGGTGGTGGGGTGGATGGTGGTGGTGGGGTGGATGGTGGTGGTGGGGTGGATGGTGGTGGGGTGGATGGTGGTGGGGTGGATGGTGGGGTGAGGTGGTGGTGGTGGTGGGGTGAGGTGGTGGTGGGGTGGATGGTGGTGGGGTGGATGGTGGTGGATGCGTACCTCTGGCGTGTTGATGATCTTGCCCAGGGACCACATCAGCGCCCCGTACACCCTCATGAGCTGCTGGGTGCTGATCTGGTCGGCCTTGTTCAGCACCACGCGCATCTTGTCCTCATGGTTCTTCAGGGCGCGGATGACCTCTGAGAACTCGTCCGAGATGTCCAGCTTATGGGCGTCGAACAGCAGGATGATGCGGTCCACGCGCTCGGCGAACCACTCCAGCACCGCTGCAAAGTCATAACCTGAGAGGTGGAGGAGGACAGGGGGGTTAGCCGGACACAGTTTCATCCAACTCCTTCGGCTGGGAATGCCTGGAATTAAATAGTTTAATGGCCATTAATGACTGCTTGTTCTCCAATGAGTCTCTGACAACTTGAAACTGGTTGCTGCTGCTGAGCGGTGCCTTGATGAATGAAAGAAGAGCCAAGAGCTTTTTCTGGCCCTACGGATCTCTGTTAGGAGATCTAATACCGCCTTCCAGAAGTAGAAGTCGATATTCTACATGGATCCAAGTATTAGGGTGTGCATGAATCACAATAGGTTAATTTACACGTTTCAAAGTAACAATGGCAAGGCAAAGATGATTTGAAAGAATAAAGTGTTGATGTAGACCTCACATGTTCTGGAAGTTTCGTTCAGATCTGTGGTGCATAACAACTAAAAGCAGCTTCCCCACGGGGAGGCCGGTCCCTGGTGAGCTGAGAGCTCCAGTGGGCTTAGAACACATAAGCTGGATATCTGTCGAAAAACGTTCGTAGTGCTCTCTAAACTATTAGGAGTATAATAATAATATAATAATAATATAATGATAACACAATTATCAGAACCTGAGCTTAGCAATGTTGAGTAATGCGGTCTGCTTTCTTAGTCTTGGTTAAAACCATAGTACCAGCATGTCTGACATCTTTCCTCTTTGGCAGCAAAAAACAATGAATGAAACTTTAGTTCTAAATATATCTAAATATATAGAAGAGCCTTAAATCAATATTCATTTAAAGGGCAGAAAGAAAATGCTGCTTTCATACTGCCTATTTCTTGACAGGCCAAAATAATGTACACTTTTTATTTTCCGCTCGCTCATCACATTTGTTGGAAAAATTACATTAAAATAAATAAAAGAGAAGTAGCGTAAGAGAGTGTGCAAAGGGGCGAGTACACAACAGGAAATATGGTATACGGTCCTTCTACATTCAGTGGAACTCGTCATGAGAGGGAAGCTTATTATTATAGCGCTGGAAACAGGTTCAAATGTGAGAGTCACAGTGTCAAAAGAGAGAAGTGGAGCGAGAGAGATGGGTCGCTCAATAAAATAATGTGTTCAGAGATGATAAGACACTTGTGTCCCACAGGATACACACACACACACACACACACACACACACACACACACAGGAAACATTTAAACCCAAGTTCATAGAGGAAGCAGAAAGTGTGAGTGAGAGACCGAGTGAGTGAAAGAGAGACGAAAAAACAAAGAATTATGGTTCTGATTAGTCTGTAGCTAAAGAATGCAGGACGCTCCTAGAGCTCATCTTGGCTGTCCTGTAATCAGCAGCAGATCTAATGCACACACATACCAACTAGAACCATGGAACATGTATATGTGGGGGGGGGAGAGAGAGCGAGAGCGACTGAGACTGAGAGAGCACACAGGGGGAAGCATGTCAAAGTGAAGGTAAAGCAGTGAAAGGTAGTGTTAGAGAGAGCCGTGTGTAGGAGGATAACCAAGCAGGAAGCAACCAGCATGTGACATGGTGTTTCATCTGAATGTGTGCAAATGACGTACATCTGGAACCAAAGTTCCAGAAATGTGAAATGAGAAAAAGAAAGGGGAAAGTTCCTGAATTGTAGAAAGAAGGAAAAGTCAACACCAAGACCTAAATGCATGTGGGGGAGAAAGAGCGATAGAGAAAGAAGTAGAGAGAGAGAGAGAGAGAGATTGGCAGAGCGAGATAGAGAAAAAAGTAGAGAGAGAGAGAGAGAGAGAAGTAGAGACAAAAACAGCGAAAAGTAGAGAGAGGGACAGAGAGAGAAGTAGAGACAAAGAGCAAACAAAAGAGAGAGAGACTGAGACAGAGAGACAGACTAAGACAGAGATAGAGAGAGAGACAGACAGAGAGACAGAGACATAGAGAGAGAGAGAGACTGAGACAGAGAGACAGACTGAGACAGAGAGATAGAGAGAGAGAGACAGAGAGATAGAGAGAGAGACTGAGACAGAGACAGAGAGAGAGACAGACAAGAGAGACTGAGACAGAGAGAGACATAGAGAGAGAGACAGAGACAGAGAGAGAGAGACTGAGACAGAAAGAGACAGAGACATAGAGAGAGAGACATAGAGAGAGACTGAGACAGAGACAGAGACTGAGACAGAGAGACAGACTTAGACAGAGAGAGACTGAGACAGAGACAGAGACAGAGAGAGAGACAGAGACATAGAGAGAGAGACTGAGACAGAGAGACAGAGACATAGAGAGAGAGACTGAGACAGAGACAGAGAGACAGAGACATAGAGAGAGAGACTGAGACAGAGAGACAGACTTAGACAGAGAGAGACTGAGACAGAGACAGAGACATAGAGAGAGAGACAGAGACATAGAGAGAGAGACTGAGACAGAGACAGACAGAGAGACAGAGACATAGAGAGAGAGACTGAGACAGAGAGAGCACACAGGGGGAAGCATGTCAAAGTGAAGGTAAAGCAGAGAGTTTTAATAAGAGAAAGTGAAAGGTAGTGTTAGAGAGAGCCGTGTGTAGGAGGATAACCAAGCTGGAAGCAACCAGCATGTGTCATGGTGTTTCATCTGAATGTGTGCACATGACGTACACCACCCAGGCATGGAAGAAAAGAGAAAGTTTGTGAAATGAGAAAAACAAAAGGGGAAAGTTCCTGAATTGTAGAAAGAAGGAAAAGTCAACGCCAAGACATAAATGCATGTGGGTGCAGGGTCAACACAGGGGCATTTCTCCTTCACTCACAATCTTATCCATTAAAACACAAACACACACTCTCTCTCTCTCTCTCTCTCTCTCTCTCTCTCTCTCTAAGATGAAGAAACAGCTGCTCCTTTTCCAAAGACTCCCACAGGCGTCTGCCTACTAAAGCCGGCACGGACAACTGACACTCCATGCATATTTGTGTATGTATAGCAAGAGATGATGCCATACTCCCTCCAGTCAAACACACATACTGTATTATACATGGTCCGTTCCCAGCACCACAACATGCTGAGGGTTAGGGGCTATGGTGGAGTGGAAGGGAAAATTCCTTTGGTAGAAGCTATTTCACGTATCCATCGGAGCCCTTGGGAGAGGGTTGTGGCAGTGTGCGCACGCACGCACGCGCGCACACTAGCGGTCTTCTCGGGGGCCAGAAATTCGGAACCAAAACCTATTGTACCCGGGAAATGAGTTTGGAGATCAGATTGGATCAGGCCATTTCTAAGGTAGGGTTATTTTAAATACTACTAAACATGCGTGACCCTAATAGCCACACGCCTTAACTCACCATGGTCTCCGGGGTCCAGCCTTGACCAACGATGGTCATGGATGTTTGGGGAGAAACCTTTTCCCCTCACAGGACCGGACGTCCTTCAATAGGTGCCACACGTACTTAACAGTCAATCGCAGCGACTTTCATTATGTCTTTGTCTACTATCTGCATCAACGAGGCACACCGTGCTTTGCATTCATGTTCTTTTGACTTGTTCTTCTTAACCTCAGTGAAGAACGTCTCACCCTTGTGCCATCTGGCGATAACAGGTCCTCAAACATAACGGGACCCAGTACACGTGAGAACATTGGGTTCCGTACAGGGCCAGGATCCTCAGGGCCAGGGTCCTCAGGTCCAGGGGGGCTCATGAAGATCTCTCTCTCACTCTCATCTCTCACTCAGTCAGCCAACCTTGTTTACAGAAGGCCAACCACACACTGCATCGGTCAATAACAGAACAGTGGTTTGGTTTGCACAGAAAGCACACTTGGATTGAGGAAATGATTATGTATCTGCATGGACATGTGTGTGAGGTGTGTGTGTGAATATATAAATCCATGGAAAGATAATAGCCTGTGTGGTGTGTATCCATAAACACCATATGAACGTCAGAGAGAGAGACAGACAGACTCTCTCTTACTCTTATCAGATGACTTTTCTATGCCTGTTGGTGGACAGTTGCCTCATTGGCTTGTGGGCCTCATTGCCCAATGCCCTTCAATATGGTTCTCTCACTCTCCCTCCTCGTCTCATGAGACACCGGAATGAATGAAAAGGAGACAATTGACAAGTGTGAGTAACACCCATGCTGTGAGCAATGCACCGTGTGTGTGTGCGTGTGCGTGTGGTACATTAACATAATTGGAGGCAGTTCTTGGAAATGCCTTGGAGTGACTTGCAACGTGAGCACGCTTTCTGTACAGTACAATACCACCAAGGCACCGTCGCTTCGCTTCTGAGTTTCCTGTTCTAGGAGTACGCAACAGGTATGAAAAAAATGAATAGTTCCTTAAAAATCTTTCTTGGTTTGTTGAAGGAACCGGAGAAAAGCGCTGATGGTCATGAGAACCAGCCGGGGGTTGACTGTCCATTCAGCAAAGGGGACACAAAGAACTACAATCACTCACATTATGCTGAGCCACCAAAGGAAGTCATTAACGCAACCCTTTAGTTTTAAGTTGAGCATGAAACATTTTTGCTGGGCAAAACAAATCATATTGCACTTTTGGAAGTGAAAATGACGTTGGATGGACAGATCTATAAAGTATAAATAGCAGTAGGCCTAGCGAGCAACATGATCTGCATGATGCAGACCTTGGAGTAAGAAAGACAAAGAAGCCCGGGCGACTGGAGAAAGGAGGCCACAGCTGGATTCAGAGAACAATGAAGATCACAAACGGAGACCTGACCTGGACCAGGCCAGGTGTGCAGAGGGAGTGGTTAGAGGCAGTCAAAGACACTGTGTGACTCTCTGTGCTATAAACTGGAAGGAGGGAGAAAGAGAGAGAAAGCATCAAAGTGTCTCTCTCTCTATCTTGTCTCTCTTCTCTCTCTATCATGTCGATTAGGGTCCTTCACGTTTCACAGACCCTCCCTGGCAAACAGCAAAGCCCCACACGCTCGACCAGCACTGGTCAATTGAAACTTTTCCCGTAGGTCCGGTCCGGACACCAATGACCTTAGACAAAGAGTCTGTAAAGGTTTAAGCTCAATCCTGTGTAGTAGCCTGGCCTCTGTAGAAAAACAGTCTTCTGAAACCTCCATCTTGCACTCTCTGAAGAATATCTCCATAACAAAAGAGGAACGCCTGGGTAACTCCACACCTCACCCGTTCTGGTTTCCAGCCCAGGAGCTGGACAGTCTCCCCCCAGAAGTTCCGCTATAGAATGGCCCAACTTCTGGATCCAACATTTTGGTCCTTGTTATTCAGTGGAAGCCATTTGCATGGCTGGTTCCTCTCTCTCTCTCTGTGTGTGTGTGTGTGTGTGTGTGTGTGTGTGTGTGTGTGTGTGTGTGTGTGTGTGTGTGTGTGTGTGTGTGTGTGTGTGTGTGTGTGTGTGTGTGTGTGTGTGTGTGTGTGTGTGTGGTGTGTGTGTGTGTGTGTGTGTGTGTGTGTGTGTGTGTGTGTGTGTGTGTGTGTGTGTGTGTGTGTGTGTGTGTGTGTGTGTGTGTGTGTGTGTGTGTGTGTGTGTGTGTGTGTGTGTGTGTGTGTGTGTGTGTGTGTGTGTGTGTGTGTGTGTATACAGTATATATATATATATATATATGACTATACATATAATTCTGCACATATCTTGAGTTGCTTTGGATAAAAAGTGTCTGCCAAATGTCCTAAATGTAAATCTCATACTTACTCTATAAGTTATTTTATACCTGTTTTTAGTATTAGTTTTTTATGGACACTGTTTTTACATCTTATTATATATATTATACATTATAATGCACTTTACTGCAACATTCGCTGTTCTGTACTGAAAATACAGTTGAATGTAATCTAATCTAAGGCATATGGGGGGAAGGCTTTAGGAGCAACCCAGGCACTGGTTGGACAACTTCAACTGAACACACACAACAACAAACAGTATTGTGTGTTGAGGTTACCAGGGTTTTGTGAGATGTACATATAAGCTAATATATCTAACTGATGGTTCTTATCTTCATGTTACGCTTGTTTACTTTCTGTATGACGTGTGGAAAAAAAAAAACATCTTCAATGCTCTGCTCCTCTGACATGTATGACTAAAGGCCACTAAAAGCTTATCAAAGCACTGGTGAGCAAGTGTGTGTGTGTGTGTGTGTGTGTGTGTGTGTGTGTGTGTGTGTGTGTGTGTGTGTGTGTGTGTGTGTGTGTGTGTGTGTGTGTGTGTGTGTGTGTGTGTGTGTGTGTGTGTGTGTGTGTGTGTGTGTGTGTGTGTGTGTGTGTGTGTGTGTGTGTGTGTGTGTGTGTGTGTGTGTGTGTGTGTGTGTGTGTGTGTGTAGCCAACCTCTGCTGATCCTCTGTTTCTCCCCCGACAGGATTCCAGGAGTATCAATGATACTTATACTCTCCAGGACCGGGTTAGGCATCTGCGCACACATGAACCTGCACACAGAGACAGAGAGAGAGAGAGAGAGAGAGACAGACAGAGAGAGTTACGTAACCACATAGAAAGAGACTCAGAAACAAAGAGAAAGCAAAAGATAACACAAACAAAGAGAGGGAGAAGAACAAAACAGGGTGGTGTGGTTAATACACAATCTGGACATTTAAAGAAAGACAAAAACCATCCAACGACATCATGGTGCCGTGTCTCGGCACCAGAGTGTGGAACGACCCCGTTTTGTACCAATGGAAAAAGCCGGCCATGGTGGGGGGGGGGGGGGCTCTTCCTGTGGGAGTCAGGCCCAGCGTAGGTCCTGGAAACAACGCTTCCTCCTTCAGCTGATTTCAGTATCAGTGTGTGTGTTCAGACTCAAGACACACACGTATTTTGTATGGTTACAGTAAGACTAGATGTGTGTTTACATTTCTATGTGGACAGGCTTGGGAAAACACGATGGGAGGAATGTGTTCTGTTATGAATCACTGAGCTGCTGCTGTGTTCTCGTGACGCAACGTTTGTCGAAAGGACAATGTCCTTGCTTCAAGGCCCTGGGTTGTGTGTCTTGAGTGTGTGTGTGTGTGTGTGGCTGGTTATTCAACTTTAAAAGGGCTAGACATACGAGGAAGGAGGCGAGAGGAAGGAGGTGAGAGGAGGGAGGCCAGCCAGCAAAGGCAATCGGCGGGTCGGCATTATTCCGGGCGATCAGTGAACAGTGTGTGTTCCATGGGGGGTGATGGTGGCGGACAATTGTTTTCAGGCGAGGCCCCGCAGCGTCACGCAGCACGCTCTCTGAAGACCATCTCCATAACATAAGAACGGCAGCCAGGTCACACGCAGCGGCTAAACCTGGCCTTTACACACACACCTTTACACACACACACTGACAGGTCCCGCAGCACATGGAGAGGGGCAGAACGAAAAATCCCAAGGTCAAAGGAGAAAGTCAATGAAATTGGAGAGCCGGTTACTGGTATAGGTGTGGCTTTAGTTTACAATACACGCAGCTGGCAAAAGATAGGGAAAATGTGTGTGAGTGAGATGGGGAGTTGACGATCGCCTCCTCTAAATGTTGGCAGAGCTTCTCTGTCCTTTCTCTAACTTAACATTTTCCACAGCTTTTTCTAGATTAGGAGAAGAAGACGAAAAAGAAGAGGATCTTTAAAGAACTTCTGAAGATCTCCTTAGAGCCCATTGCCCAATAGTGAGTCAGAGGGGCCCAAGGCCAGGGAGCCCCTGGATGCCTTTTCCCTTCCAATACCAGGAAGTCCATCCTCCTGATGGCCCACACTGATGTGGTACAAAGAGAGCCTGGGAGGGGCTTTGTTGTCCCACACGCTACTGGAAGCTCCATCCACAAGGACACAGGAGGGTCTTGGGGTCACACACACACACACACACACACACACACACACACACACACACACACACACACACACACACACACACACACACACACACACACACACACACACACACACACACACACACACACACACACACACACACACACACACACACACACACACACCACACACACACACACACACACACACACACACACACACACACACACACACACACACACACACACACACACACACACACACACACACACACACACACACACACACACACACACACACACACACACACACAGGGAGGGAGGGAGGGAGGGAGGGAGGGAGGGAGGGAGGGAGGGAGGGAGGGAGGGAGGGAGGGAGGGAGCGCTGGCAGAGGGGACCTTAGACAAGGTTTTGCGGTCTCCACGTGACATTTTGAAATCATGTGAATTGCTTTCATTCAAGTTCAATGCAACTTGTGAGAGCGGTGCATTGGGTGTCTAAAGACCCTCTCTGCAAAGAGGGGAGAGAGAAGAAGTGCCGAGTCAGTGTCCAGGAACACCAGGCAGCGGAGTGAGGACAGAACAGGGCGGGAGGGGCGACTGCAGAGGGGAATAAGCCTCTGCTGACTGTGCCCTTGCTGACTATACTAGCTCAACAGAGAGCACACAAACAGACCGGGCCGCCTGCCCATTGACTAGCTGCCAAAAGGCCTATGGTGCACGGAGATATCTCCATGATTATCACCATGATTATACATCACAGCTACAGGCATAGCCCCTGGGAGGACATGCACTCAAGTTATGGCCTGCTGTGGGTTGGAGAACGACAAGAGATACTCCGTAGACCTTGAGACAGGTTGTGATGTAAGACAGGTTGTGATATCAGCCATCTCAGGTAAAACTGTCATGATATGAGAAAAAGGCAAAGATTAGAGCCAAGTGCTCTGAACACACAGGAGGAGGGGGGGGAGCTACGGAATGCAGGTTTCTCAATCCAAAGAACTCATTGTAGATGCAGGCATCACCTGACCCGTCTCTGTTTACCCTCGTCATAAAATGACCGGTTTCAGGATGTGGGACGGGTTAGCTCAAGCTGGTAGTTGAGGGCTAATCTGCAGGCTAATAGCGTGTAGTTACAGTGCTTCACAACAAACACTAGGCAATAATAACCCACAGGGCCCAAAATGGCAGCCTCTCACACACGCAAAACCAGACAATTACCAAACGGACCCTTGGGGATCCTTCCTCTTGTGTTTTGAATGCGTACAGAACAGAGCCGGTGGGGACCTCTCCGCTCACAACACCGTTCAGTTCCAGGGTTAAACTAAAGGAATTCAAGTGGTTTGAGTCCTCCCCATGCAATGAGGTTTTTGAGTGTCGGGGGGCCACAAAAGACACTAATTTTTTGGTCTTTGTGGCCCACCGGACCCTGGATGTGGCCCGGTGGCGAGGAACGGCCATTGTTTAGCTCGCTAGCGCCAAGTGCTTTGTTGAGCGGGTTGAGTGGACAATGACACGTGTTTGCCCAAGCCGCTATCTGCTTCCTTCTGGAGTCGATCAGAGTCAAAACGAGGGCCATGTTTCAGACAAACTGGTTGGTGAGGAAATGGGGAGGAAAGGCTGGTTCTTAAAGGGAAACGCTTCAAATTGATTCATTTGGGACATGAATGCACATATGTCATCATGCAAATGTATTAAATAAAGGGATCTCCGGCAGTGTGAATACAACCGGGCCTTCGCTGCAGCACCGCCAAGGCAGAGAGACACAAGGAGGGGGACAAAGGATTCCAGTAAATCATGGGAATTGGCCTAACTGGACAAGGTTCAAGGGTCAATTAGCCATTAAACTACAGGACAGATTGATTAATATAGTGTGTGTGTGTGTGTGTGTGTGTGTGTGTGTGTGTGTGTGTGTGTGTGTGTGTGTGTGTGTGTGTGTGTGTGTGTGTGTGTGTGTGTTAGCCATCTGTGTGGTAGGTTGTTCATGTACAAGGTGGCACAAAGCACTGGGACCGGATGGAAAGGGAGAGACAGACAGACAGACACAGAGACAGAGAGAGAGAGAGAGAGAGAGATGCCTGTACAACCTCCAAGGAAATTAGCTCACACATGAGCAGCTTCCGGCTCATCTGTGTGTTTAGACATCATACTTAAAGCACTCCCCTGTTTGGCTTTGAATATCTGTTACAGCATCTGGTCCGTATGTTTTTACTTTGCAGTATCGGAGTCCAAACATAGAAAATACAAACCAACCTTGCATTACCAAATGCAACCCAAAGTGTGCACATTCCTTCCTTCAATGTCATATCTGAGTAATGACCAAATTGTATCTAGGTACTTTCTGTGTGAGAACTTGTGAAGAATTGTACCAAGTACATTTTGCACGAGTCAGAGAGCTTGTGGGAAGATTCTGGAAGGTTTGTCAGAACCAGGGAGATCCATGTGCCTTGAGGTTATTAAGTGTACAGATGGTGACTCAGCACCCATGGCCAAAATACTAAATAAAAGGAAGACCTCATGAACTCACAGCTAAGAGTTTCTATAGATTTAATCTGGGTTGTTGGCAAGTGGCAACTTTTTACATAGACACAAGGGGTACGAAGTGTACAAAGCTATGCAAGCTCACATCCAACAGCAGGACGAGGTCATCTTGGTTGCTTAGCAACATCAGAAACAAGTATTTTGCATGTTTGAGCAAGACCTGCTGTGACAGCGGGCGACCACCCAACCTGCCACCAGGTGAGAGGTGTGCCAGGTGCTTTACAAGACTGACTGTAAAGGGCAAAGTACGAGATCGGGACTGCAATGTTCGACCCAATCCTTCCAGGCTGGTCAGCCTTCTAAACGACATATAGACCCCGTCTGGTGTGTATATGTATGTATGTATGTATGTGTGTATGTATATATATATATATATATATATATATATATATATATATATATATATATACACATACATACATACATACATACATACATACATACATACATACACACCATATATATGTATATTAAGGAAAGATAAGACCAACTACAATAATTATTGTAATAATGACACCAGGGTAGAGAGAAAAGTTACAAAGTGACAGCTGGGAAATTGCGCAACATTATAGTCCCCAACTGTGTGTGACAGTGAGTTACATGTATGGGCTTGGAACCATCTTGTTCCACAAGATGGAACCAACCAAACAGGGACCTTCACAAAGTGGAACTTGGTGTGTGTGTGTGTGTGTGTGTGTGTGTGTGTGTGTGTGTGTGTGTGTGTGTGTTTATTCACCTGTTGAGGAACGCGTTCCCGAACGCGTTCAGTTTGCGGAAGGGCTTCTTGGGGTCGACCACCAGCGCGTTGCCCGGGATCACCCCGTCCTGCTCGCCGTGCATCACCGCGATGAAGGAGTCGGTGGTGGGCTCCGGGCCGATCCGCATCCCGGGGAAGTCCTGCTCCATCAGGTGTCGGATGAAGGTCGTCTTGCCGGTGGAGTACTGGCCCACAAGCAGCACCATGGGCTTGTTGTCGAAGTCGGCGTCCTCCAGTGCCGGGGAGTGGAAGTCGTGGAAGCGGTAGGTGTCCTCCAGGGGGAAGAGCTTGGTGCGGTACAGCCGCCGCAGCCCCTCCGACACGTTCTGGAACAGCTCCGGGTCCTTCTTTCCGTTCTTCCTGAACATGGTTGCTAGCCTTCGGTTGGTCTCTCTCTCTCTCCCTGGGTTATAATGCGGTGTGATCCTGGTGTGGGCCTGTCACCCGGTGAGGAGGACGAGGAGCTGAGGGCTGGAGGGCGAGGTCTGGAGGAGAGTGTCCCCACCCCTCTTCTTCTTCTTCGTCGTCGCTAGCTAGCCACACACTTCACAAGTCAACCATTCCGGGAGGGCCCTCCTCTTTATCTCTCGGTAACTCTCAGCTCCTGCTCCCCCTCACTGGAATCCCTCCTATAGATTCAATTAACAAACTAACTCTCTCAAAAAAAACAATTTAATCCCGTGTGTGTTGTTCCCTGCTAAATTAGCGTAGCCACCGGCTGACAGTTGAACGACGAACCGCAGAAGGCGGATGACACGCAGCTACCGGAAGAGCCCTACATATTTCACAATAAAGGCCTGGCGGTGACGTCATGAGGATCAAAAATACGACCGTTTAGATTCGATTCGATTCGATTATATTAACATGTATTGTCATTTCACAGCACAAGTACAGTACAGAGACAATAATTTAGCATCTAAACCAGAGTGAAAATGTTGCAGTAAAGTGCATGGTAATATAATTATTAGTATTATTAGCTTCGTCCTCTAATTGGAACAAGGACAACGTAACTTTTGTAATATATTCTGACTCACTCACTCACACACACACACACACACACACACACACACACACACACACACACACACATACACACTCTCTCTGTCTGTCTGTCTGTCTGTCTGTCTGTCTGTCTGTCTGTCTCTGTCTCTCTCTCTGTCTCACTTCCTTCCTTGTTATTATAACTAATGCTTCTGGGGTCTATTACTGGCCACCACTAGGCCTACTATTACTGCATGTATGTATAATTATAGTTTAGGCTACATTTAGATTTCTGGACCTGATAATTGTGTTTAGCGATGCTCACCTAACTGTGTTATTAACACAATATACAGTAGGGCATCGTTAATTTTATAATCGTATCCACATTCATTTCAGATAACATGTCTGTCATCTAGGTACACAAAAAGAACATTTATTTTGAATATTTTATTTTTTTTATTTGCCAATTTTGAAAAACGTATTCCAAGGAGGAAATCCGTTTCGGGTGTTACAGAGAACAACAATGCATACAGGCCTATGTAAAAACACATGCATTTGGAACGTATCACTGAAGGTTTTGGATGACCACAGGCGTCCCTCCACAGATAACAGCAGCTCCACTGGAAACCAGAGATTCATCCATATGGAGATGCTGTTACAGCTGGCGAGACCCACACTGCAGCTGCAGAACTGGGCTTGACATGGACCCCAGACAGCCCACTGTGGACATCACCGCAGTGGGACGGCGTCTCTGCATCTGAAAAAGTACAAAATTACGTTTTAATTGCTCAACCTGATATTCTAATTTGATAAGGCTACTTCCCCTTTCTGATATGTGGCTGAGCCTACTATTGTGTTTATGTATAATGAGATTAAGGTATTTATATTCATCTAAGACGTTCCATGAATACATGGAAATAGCTTAGTGAATTACAGGATGGTCGTTGCAATTAATCTAATGGCTTTTATTATGGGAACCAACCAGGCAAAAGACCCAGCGCTATTCCCTCACGGTGCAACACGTAACGAGACAACACTGCCCTCTTTTGGTGAATAAAGGTCCTTTGCTGACTCAGTTAAACCACATTATTTAGACCAACTTAGACCATAAGAATACTCAATAAAGAATAACAATAAGACCTTTGTCTTCCCTAATCAGGTTTTTATTGTTGAGCAGATAACAACTTTCTCTAATAATGCACATCAAATCGGGGTCATGCGCTGAATGAAGGGATGAGGGTTAGCTCAAAGGGCATACCGCCCACACCAAAAGGGATTGACCAGTGCAATCCATTCCAATTAATAATTGACTTGCATGCCTTGATAGCACCTTCAAAAAGGACCGACAAAAGATGAGTGTGTACTGTAACATTGGGTGTACCGTTGCTACAATAGTGTCTTTGGGTGTAAAAACATAAAGAAGTCATAAAGCGATTGGAGGGCAGAGCGGGTGACCTTGGCCCTTCAACCCTGTTCATCTCTGGGACATGTTCCTGATCAGCCTCCTACTCTAAGATAGTGTGACGCTCAAAGACCTAGGCAGAAATAAATACACATTGTGGCATACATTTTTATGCAAGAATTTAAGCAACCATTCCCCCTAACTGATGAATAACGTAATTTCGTTTTTTGGTGAAAGAATTGGGTTCACAAATAAAAATAGCAATAGACTTTGAGCCCGGACAATCATTCCCAAAATATAGATATTTACATAAGATACAACAAGAACCAATGCTCTAAGAAGGAAGCACCACCTGCTGAGCAGCCATGTTGGGCAGCTAGTGGATCCATTGTATGGCTGAATGCGCGTCCGAAGTCATAGTGTCACAGCACTGATGCTGTGGAGATCGTGAATATTAAGGGACTACCTATAAGAGTGATAAGGGTGCATTGCTTTTTTTGATCACAAATGCTTTTGTGGCTAGATAAGTTGCTTTTATCGTTTTTTTAAGTAGTTTACTACTTTACTACTTTTAAGTAGTTTACTACTTAAAAAATACGATTAACCTTTAGTTTTAAATCCCCTTTCAAGCATGTGAATTAAGTGAGGCTGCACAATGGCTGTAAATGAATGAGTGGAAGTCATCCTAATGATTCACTGTGATTTCCCTCCCTGTCTCTGTAACCCTAAACAGTAGGCTGCTCAGTACTCAGAAGCAAGGACCATTACAACCAAGCAGAAACCACAATACAAAACAAAACAATGAAATGAAATGAATGATAAAAGTTCTCTCATTTATCACATTGAATCCAGTCAAAAATTATGAAATGTTCTACTAAACATCACAATGATAGGATGAATGAGTTGAATGTATACTTACAAAGAGCACACCTTCAGTTGGATTGGATGAGAGGCCTACAAGAAATGAAACAAGGACAAAGTAAGGAAGAGCAGAGAGACGAGAAGGAGTGGAGGTACACCGTGTCTTCCTGTCCCCTCGTTCTGGTACAGTGGTGAATAAGACCTGCTTAAGACTGAGTCAAGGAGAGGGTAATCAATCATTACACTCAGGGTCAATATGTAACCCGCCCAGCCCATGACACACCAGCACAGCCTCACATCATACAGCTTGATGCAAGGCCAAAACCAGACGCAATTCACAATTTACCACAATAAAAATCCAACTGCCACTCACTGTCTAAAGAAACAACAGCCACATCTCGCATTCCCTTTGGACCTAGATCAAGACGTCATTTTAGACTTTTATGACTCACATTATTTTGTATATTTTATTATAACTTTTCAGAGAAGATCACTTGTTCGAAATATGAGAGGGCTTTCTATAAGGCTGAATGAAGAGCAAAGTAGTTAATAACACTGTCTTGTCTCTACTGTAACAACAATATAGGCCTTCATGAAGAATAAAAGTTTCTACCAGTTATAATACTAGGCGTAAAGGTTGTAAGTGGTGGAAGTTGTGCAAAGATCAAAGTGAATGCAGTAAAACATGGTCGATTTGCACAATTACATTCTCATGACGAGACATCGGTCATAGACAATAAAAGAGCTGCAGAACACATTGTGGACAGGACAGTAGCACAGGATCAAAGTGAAGCCAGAACCCAGTTCTGTGTTCATCCCTTCACACATCCACACCTGTGTTCTCACTCGAGTCACATCACACGATACTTCTGTAGCAGTAAATATATCTGCATAAATATAAAAATAAAATAAAAACATTGTTCATACACTTTGGACCTACATCTAGACTTCATTGTAGGTGTTGTCTTGGACCGGCAATTCCCAAAGTGAGGAACGAGTGTCCCCAGGGGTACGCACAGGTGTGTCGGGGTATGCCAACGAAAAACCTGTAAAGCCTCTGTGTCAAAAATAAACCCACCTTAAAAAACACACACACCTGCCCCTACTCTCCTTCAATTGGTCACATATTTGGTTGTTGGAGAACAGAATATGACATGATATGTTTTGTATTTTTTATTATAACTTTTCCAGAGAAGTGTTTCATATTGTGTTTGAGCTGTTGTGCTGATATCACTTGTTTGAAATATGAGAGGGCTTTCTATAACACTGTTGTGAGGGGGTACACAGCAGGAGGTTACATGTTTGAGGGGTACAGGACCTTAAATAGTTAATAACACTGTTGTGAGGGGGTACACAGCAGGAGGTTACATGTTTTAGGGGTACAGGACCTTAAATAGTTAATAACACTGTTGTGAGGGGGTACACAGCAGGAGGTTACATGTCTGAGGGGTACAGGACCTTAAATAGTTAATAACACTGTTGTGAGGGGGTACACAGCAGGAGGTTACATGTCTGAGGGGTACAGGACCTTAAATAGTTAATAACACTGTATAGTCTTCATATGTAACATCAGGTGAGAGGTAGAGGGGGTACGCAGCAGGAGGTT
>CM051001.1:3148985-3196485 GCA_027704905.1 Muraenolepis orangiensis | reverse complement strand
GAATGTGTGTATGAATGGGTGAATGAGAGGCATGACTCAAGCGCTTTGGATAAAAGCGCTATATAAAAGCAGCCATTACCATTTATTTAGAGTGTGATTGCTAATGTCCACTCTGCTTCTCTCCCCTTCTTCCCTGGCAGGCAGAGGGTAAAAGACAAGATCGCACGGGACCGAGAGGAGAGGGCACAAAAGGCAAGTCTACATCCTTGTTCGCTAGTAGAACCAGCCTGGTTCTACCAGCCTGGTTCTACCAGCCTGGTAGAACCAGCCTGGTTCTACCAGCCTGGTTCTACCAGCCTGGTAGAACCAGCCTACCCACCTTGCCTTTCTATTCTCATAGCAACTCTGAATGAATGTTTTGTGGTCAGTTTGGAGGTGGCAGCCCGCAAGGTGCAGAGTCGACCTCGTCCCCCCCCCCGCCGCAGCCCAGCCCCTCGTCCCCGGTGGGTGGGCTGGGCCCCCCCCCAACCACCAAGAAGGAGTACGAAGAATGTAGGATACAGGTAGGCTTCAGATGCTGATGGAACCGTGGGCGTCCCGCACTGGGCTGGAACTCACACACACATGGCAGGAGAGGCAGACGCACTAACAAGGGAAGCTAAAAACCCACGGGCTCTAGCTTCATCTCTAGAACATCTATTTAGCGACGGGGAGTGAGGTTTACTTCACTGCACAGCGCCACCTGCTGGTGTGCGTTACACTGACACGCAGTCGGGCGGCGTTAGCCGTCGCACCTGGCTTTAAGAATGAGACCACTTGAGATCTCACTTCCCCGCCTCTAATGCAAATAAACACGTACAGCATTTCCGCTTGCAATAAATTCATAATAATTCATAAATCGTCCTGACGATTCACCACGAGGATCCATTCCGCCTGTTCTTCATAATAATTGCTTGTTTAGTACTTCACGGTGTTTGTGTTTTCATTGTGTTGCCCGTTACTGATTTAATATATATATATTTCATATAATGCCGTCTGAGTACTACTTACAGAGGAAGTCAGTTGAGTGGGTTTAATTTGGCCAAAGACACATTCACGCTGATGAAGGTCATAAGATTCAGAGATCAGATTGGCATTAAAAGGTTTTTGAGATCTGGTCGGATTGAGTGTGAACGGGGCGACACACACACACACACCACACGGGGCTCTTTTGATGGCTTGTTGAACAGCCTTGTAGTTCCTCATTTATTTTGAAAGCGTCTGAGCAGCCCAGCAGTGAAGTGTACTCTTTTCTCCCCCCCGGCGGCGTGGCGCAGGTGCGCCTGCTGGACGGCTCGGCCCTCACGGCGGTGTTCAAGGCACAGGAGCCTCTGGCGGCAGTGCGCGTCTACGTGCAGATGAACGGCAACACGCCCGAGGGCCAGGACTTCACCCTGCTGTCGCCGTACCCACGCCAGGTCTACACCGAGCTGGACATGGAGAAGCCCCTCAAAGAGCTGGGTGAGCACAGCTCAGGTTGTCCGTACACTGAATTTAGAGGAATGTACTCCCTGGAGATATCTTTTGTGACAATATCTACAATTCCTTTTCTGCATTTTTTTTCAAGTTATGTATATATTTGTCGGAACTCTTGCAGCATTTGTGGTTGAAAGTTTGCTTAATGGCGTCTGCTAAATGTGTTTTAGCATACTAAATGCAAATTGAATGTGCCTAACCACCGTTGTTTGATTGCATGTAAATGTTCCACTTTTAAAGGAAATTGTTAAGCAGAACCATCATTTGTTTTCCATTCCTTTGCGGTCGCTGTAGGCCTGGTACCTGCGGCTGTACTGGTCGTCACCAAGAAGTGAGGTGATCCGTCACCAGGAGCTGCTCTTTGAGCCTACCTCGCCACGACTTCTGCAACTTCAAAATAAGAGCCCCGGCTGGGAAATTGACAGCAGAGTCAAATGAGCCAAGTCTGCATTAACGCATGGGTGGGGATTATGGGAAGCTACGTTGGCGTACCGATCAGTAACGTTGAAACGGTCCCCCCTTTTATGACAAAAATAAAGTGTAAAACATTGTATTTCTTAATATAATGAAAACAATGGGTGTTATTTGCAGTTGCTAGGAAAAATAAAACCCTCCAAGAGCATCAATATTAAATGAATAACAAACCTCTTCTGGTACCCTGTAGCCTGAACCAGTCGAAGCACGGCTCCCTCTCACATTAGCCACGATGCAGGGGCCACGGTGGGTCTCATCTTCCTCATTCTGTGATATGCTCTTCTTTGCCAGATGTTTTTATATTCACAGAACATTTGGGTTACCGTATGTCCACGCTAACACTTAAAATAAACACATGCCTGAATGAATTCAGCAGACTCGTTTTCTACCACACCATCCCACCCCACCAGGGGGGGAAACCATCTTGTCTGGCTGCCGACCTACGACTCTACAAGTGGAGAACCATGTCATCGGGTCACCTTTATTACAAATGGCAACAGCGGAACAAGCAGAAAATATTACAAAAACAATCCAGAAATGTGACGTCGTCTGTGTGAGACCAAGATATTCCAGGATGGATTCGCTGTAAAACACTTCAGTCCTTTTCACATCTCAGTCATTGTGACTGCTTAACCAATGTGTAGTGAATGGTTTCTTCCATTGCCCAAAAGAAAGACATTCCAGGGACCATGAGTGTTCTTCCTATTGGCGGGTTTAACACACACTAACAGTACTGCATTACACACACAAACTGGGAGAGACTTGAGACGCTAATGAAGCTCCATTACTGTGACACTATAAAACAACACCTTTATATACATTACAAGAAGAAAATGGCTGGCTTGGTCTGTGGAATGATGCAATACACCAATCGTACACGTCCGTATGGCGGAGTACCGTAGACGGCGTTTACACGTACACAGAAAGGGGCTGGGAGAGCGGATGGTGTAGCAATTACATACAAAAATAGCTGTTTGATTAAAACCCAAGAGGGCAACAGGAGGGACCTCTTATATACCCATTAAAAGACCATCACCCAGGGCAGACGCTACTTGTTATGCTTTGTTCAATGGGAAAAAAGCTAATCTGTCAAGGGTGAAAATGGTGCCTGTCCCCCCTGCCCAGACAGCCCTGAGCTGTGTGGAGTGAGCCGTCTCCTGGCCTTTGTTTCTTGCCGTTTCTCCATCCTCCAAATCAACCACATGGGATGATTGACAGCTAGATGGCCCACAACTCCAGTGGAAAGATGGCAACAGACAGGAAATGGTTAGGCGTTGCTTCCTGTGGCCTCCGCTGGGTGCAGCTGCTCCTTAGCTCGGCGGGTAGTACCCCTGGGTGTAGTTCCAGGTGCTCTGGTAGCCATAGCCTCCGTACTGGGGTTGCTGCAATGACAATAGCAATGTCTGAGCAAACCCAAATCTCTCACACACACACACACACACACGTATCAGAGCACAATCAGTTTGTTGCCTGATCAACACTAGTCTTTAAAGGCTGAATGGTCTTGGTTTGCGTACCTGGTACCAGCTGTTGTAGGCCCCGTAGCTCCCCTGGGTGCTGCCGTCAGCCCCCATCACAGCGGGAGGGGGCGTTGTTATGGGGACGTGTGGCATGGTGGGCGGGACTTGTTGGCCCCCGACGACCGCAGAGCCGTCGTCCGCTTTGCTCAGCTTCTCCGGCTCCTCATCCCTGTCGACCAATCAGTGGAATCCCATTAGAATCCATAGTGTTATAGAGAGCCTCTCTCACCCCGTCTCATGTGTTATAGAGGGGACACCCTGTCCTTCTGTCTCACGGTGTATAGAGTACACCCTGTCCTCTCTCTCACCCGGTCTCATGGTGTACAGAGTACACCCTGTCCTCTCTCACCCGGTCTCATGTGTTATAGAGGACACCCTGTCCTGTCTCACCCGGTCTCATGGGTTAAAGAGGACACCCTGTCCTTCTGTCTCACCCGTTCTCAGCGCTCCTCTTCTTGGGGTTGAGCTCCATGAGCAGGGCCTGGTGCTCCTGGTAGATGGCCAGCACACTGGGGAGGGCAGGTGGCAGAAGCTCTCAGTTCACAGTTCATATACATCACACATCTACGTGTGCATCTGATGCTTAAGAGCTTCATATTAACCTAACCACACAAACGGCAGACAACACAGGATATTGTGGTTTTCTCACCTGCTGTACCCGACGACCGTGGTCTCACTAGGAATATATTTGAGTTCCCAAATTTTACAATTATTTCATATGTAAAACATGTAAAAAACGCTGCACACATTTGATTTCCTGACAAATGTGAAGCCACAGGAGGTGACTCGGAGTGCAGAGTAAGGGGTGCTCTGAGATCACCCTGCACCCCATTCCAGCCAATCAAAAAGCACAATTCATGCAAAGCACGCCATTGGCCAGTTGTGAGCGGGCTGACCTCTGGATGGAGGTGCCGTAGTCCTCGGCGTACTGCATGCCCCTCTGAGAGAAGGTCATCTTGGTGCGCGGCGAGAGGGGCGCGGCCAGAGCCCTCGCCACACACTGCTGCACCGCCTGGGCCGCCCCGCGGGGGTCCCCCGACGCCTCCAGCTCCAGCAGGTTCATGTACAGCTTGCCATTGTCCTGGGGGGGGGAAGAGAATCATGAGGAGAGTGTCAGTCATGAGGTGCCTGGCGGTTAGCTGCAATTCATGCGCTGCAGAGAGGTGTGTGTGTGTGTGTGTGTGTGTGTGTGTGTGTGTGTGTGTGTGTGTGTGTGTGTGTGTGTGTGTGTGTGTGTGTGTGTGTGTGGTTTAAGCAGCCTCACCTGGCCTGAGTTACAGTGATTCCTCTATGGCTGGTGAAGTTGCACACCTGTCTGAGTCCTTCGCTCTAGCATGTTCCATCTGCTCTGTTCACAATGATTTCGGGAGGAGCCCTCAAGTAGCCATTTTAAAGGCTTGTGTCAGCGTCAACTGTTACACGCTATCAAATCAATCCAGGGCGTCATTTTCTGTACCCCATCCCCATGAACACAGCTGTGACCCCGGGATGAGGGAGGTTCCTTACCGGGCTGAGCTCCAGGGCGTCGTGCAGCACCAGGCGGGCCTTGCTGGGGCTCCTGCCCAGCTTGAGCAGCAGGCGGGCCAGCTTGATGGAGTAGAAGGCGTGCAGCGCTGGCTTCTCCCGGGACTCCGCCACCGCCTCACGCAGTAGGGCCTCCGATTGGTCCAGCCGGCCCGCCCGTCTCTCTAGGCCCGCCCTACGCAGCCGGACGGAGGCCAGTCCCGGCAGGGTGGCCTCCAGGGCCTCCAGCACGCGCCTGGCCTCCGACAGGTCACCTGTGGAGGAAACACCGGGGATATGAAGTCCGCTGGCTTATGAATGTTCTTTGGGTATGTGGTCGTACATAATTGTGATTGAAAGTTGACCAATGCTGGACCTCTCTTGAAGTGCTATTGAAATGATTTGGCTCAGAATATATTTAATCTGGTTGCCAACACTTTAAAAGAAAATTTAAAGGACAATCAAATATCAACATTGACCCATCCAGCTCCAGACCAGGCCTGTTGAGGGGCGTTGGCCTTCCATTTGGTGTCCTAAAGACAGCTCAGTGCTCCTATGAGTGCTCTTGTTCTGGGCCTCACCGTGCCTCTCCTCAAAGGTGGCCCAGTGCATGTGGAGGGTGTGTTTGTGGGTCAAGTGGACCAGGCAGGCTCGGCGGTACACGGCCCGGGCTTCCTCCACACTCTGGGGCTCCAGGTACTGGACGTACTGCAGGGTCAAGAAGAAGAGAAGCACTCACAATACACACCCACCAGACACTCCATTGATTATAATCCTGTTTATAAATAGATTACAGATTAGAACTCCTGTGAATTTTGAGACAGCGAGCAAGCGCCATACAGATTGGTAATCAGATACAGATGTTGCACGACAGCTATTAACATAATTTTAACTTGTTAAAATAGTTTTCAGACATGACCTTTGATAAAGACATATTTTGTAATAGAGTGGTCAATGCAGTCTCACAAATGACATACATATCTAAAGTCGGATGGCAGACAAGCTCCAATATGGGTAAGCAGGGACTTCATTCAGCTTTTAACCAAAGTGCTTTGGTTCTGCCTCACATTCACACTCCGACAGCAGTGTCAGCCATGCAAGGGGGTTCCAACCAGAGCCAGACAACCCGCTGTACATCTTGAGCAACTGCCGCTTAATTGGTTACCCCAAACTCGGCCAGAAGTAGTAAACTGTAAAATGTTTCAAATCAACATGGTGTAGACTGGCCACTGTAGAAATACACTTTTTAAACTTCCCCTTCTGAAAGCTTCATCGACTCACACCAATGAGTTGGGCGTGACTCCGCCCCTTGCACTTTGTGGTTTTCGGCCCAGGCTCCGAGCTGTCTCCCCTCAAGTGCTATACGACTGCCCCGTGGAGCCCTGGCTGAATGGTCCTTACCCGGGTCCACAGCTCCTCGTAGAGCGCACAGGCGATCAGGCAGCGTTCAAACAGGACCCGGACCCTGTGGTCGTCGGTGGGCAGTGCGCTCTCCTCCGGTGTCTCCTGCACGGGTGGTGTGACCTCTGACCCCTCCTCCTGGTCTACCTGGTCTTCCTGGCTGGGCTCTACGGCAGGGGAGAGCAAAAACACAACGCGTCATATTGACACACACACACACACACACACACACACACACACACACACACACACACACACACACACACACACACACACACACACACACACACACACACACACACACACACACACACACACACACACACACACACACACACACACACACACACACACACACACACACACTTCATTGTAAAGTAACCTCTCACTTTACATTTTTCAACCCGTGTTCATCAACTGATTAATTGTTACATTATTCAACGGGACAGTAGCCGTGTGTAATCTGTGGTGACGGTTGGAGTAGGGTTATTGTGTGGGCGGCAGGATAGCTCCGTCTGTTGGGACTTGGCTGGGGAACCGGAAGACAACCGGTTCAAATCCCCGAAACAGGGCACTGCCGAGGTGAACACACTTTGTTGAACACACTAAGATGCTTTGGATCAAAGCATCTTCTAAATGACAGTTCTGTAATGGTGTACAACTGAAGGCCCCTTGCTGGAGTTCCCTACATTATCTACTCAAGAGATGCTCCCACATTTCCTTGACTGATTCTGATGTTCGATTTATTAATTGGGAATTGATAACAAATATCGTTGCAATTTTTTTTTAGAATGGAAAAATGACAGGACTCCAACTGAAAATGAATTGTAGTACGTCTCACTTTGTGACACGTTTGACTTCCCCAAAAGAAAACGGGTGCAACAAATGGATACGAACACACCTCATTTTAACGCTATCCGAGGAGCCCGGTGTGAGGACGATTTAAAGAGTCATTGTGCCATCTTGTGGCAAACCTCTTTAACCGTTTGTTGGTTGTTACGAGTGTTTTCATGGTTATTTTGGACGTACAGTTTGGACTATTACCAGAAACAAACCAAGGGTCTGGGCGGGGAGACGCTAGAACGTGCTTCATAGTACTATAGTACTGCTGTAGTACTATAGTACTGTACTGCTGTAGTACTATAGTACTGTACTGCTGTATTACTATAGTACTGTACTGCTGTATTACTGTACTGCACTGTTGTATTACTATAGTACTATACTGCTGTATTACTATACTGCTGTATTACTATAGTACTGTACTGCTGTATTACTGTACTGCTGTATTACTATAGTACTGTACTGCTGTATTACTGTACTGCTGTATTACTATAGTACTGTACTGCTGTATTACTGTACTGCTGTATTACTATAGTACTGTACTGCTGTATTACTGTACTGCTGTATTACTATAGTACTGTACTGCTGTATTACTGTACTGCTGTATTACTATAGTACTGTACTGCTGTATTACTATAGTACTGTACTGCTGTATTACTGTACTGCTGTATTACTGTACTGCTGTATTACTGTACTGCTGTATTACTATAGTACTATAGTACTGTACTGCTGTATTACTGTACTGCTGTATTACTATAGTACTGTACTGCTGTATTACTATAGTACTGTACTGCTGTATTACTGTACTGCTGTATTACTATAGTACTGTACTGCTGTATTACTATAGTACTGTACTGCTGTATTGCTATAGTACTGTACTACTATAGTACTGTACTGCTGTATTACTATAGTACTGTACTGCTGTATTACTATAGTACTGTACTGCTGTATTACTGTACTGCTGTATTACTATAGTACTGTACTGCTGTATTACTATAGTACTGTACTGCTGTATTACTATAGTACTGTACTGCTGTATTACTGTACTGCTGTATTACTATAGTACTGTACTGCTGTATTACTGTACTGCTGTATTACTATAGTACTGTACTGCTGTATTACTATAGTACTGTACTGCTGTATTACTGTACTGCTGTATTACTATAGTACTGTACTGCTGTATTACTATAGTACTGTACTGCTGTATTGCTATAGTACTGTACTGCTGTATTGCTATAGTACTGTACTACTATAGTACTGTACTGCTGTATTGCTATAGTACTGTACTGCTGTATTACTATAGTACTGTACTGCTGTATTGCTATAGTACTGTAGTGTTGTATTACTATAGTACTGTACTGCTGTATTGCTATAGTACTGTACTGCTGTATTGCTATAGTACTGTACTGCTGTATTGCTATAGTACTGTACTGCTATAGTACTGTACTGCTGTACTGCTATAGTACTGTACTGCTGTACTGCTGTATTGCTATAGTACTGTAGTGTTGTATTACTATAGTACTGTAGTGCTGTATTACTATAGTACTGTACTGCTGTATTGCTATAGTACTGTACTGCTATAGTACTGTACTGCTGTATTGCTATAGTACTGTACTACTATAGTACTGTACTGCTGTATTGCTATAGTACTGTAGTGCTGTATTACTATAGTACTGTAGTGCTGTATTGCTATAGTACTGTACTGCTGTATTACTATAGTACTGTACTGCTGTATTGCTATAGTACTGTAGTGCTGTATTACTATAGTACTGTACTGCTGTATTACTGTACTGCTGTATTACTATAGTACTATAGTACTGTACTGCTGTATTACTGTACTGCTGTATTACTATAGTACTGTACTGCTGTATTACTATAGTACTGTACTGCTGTATTACTGTACTGCTGTATTACTATAGTACTGTACTGCTGTATTACTATACTGCTGTATTGCTATAGTACTGTACTACTATAGTACTGTACTGCTGTATTACTATAGTACTGTACTGCTGTATTACTATAGTACTGTACTGCTGTATTACTGTACTGCTGTATTACTATAGTACTGTACTGCTGTATTACTATAGTACTGTACTGCTGTATTACTGTACTGCTGTATTACTATAGTACTGTACTGCTGTATTACTGTACTGCTGTATTACTATAGTACTGTACTGCTGTATTACTATAGTACTGTACTGCTGTATTACTATAGTACTGTACTGCTGTATTACTATAGTACTGTACTGCTGTATTGCTATAGTACTGTACTGCTGTATTGCTATAGTACTGTACTACTATAGTACTGTACTGCTGTATTGCTATAGTACTGTACTGCTGTATTACTATAGTACTGTACTGCTGTATTGCTATAGTACTGTAGTGTTGTATTACTATAGTACTGTACTGCTGTATTGCTATAGTACTGTACTGCTGTATTGCTATAGTACTGTACTGCTGTATTGCTATAGTACTGTACTGCTATAGTACTGTACTGCTGTACTGCTATAGTACTGTACTGCTGTACTGCTGTATTGCTATAGTACTGTAGTGTTGTATTACTATAGTACTGTAGTGCTGTATTACTATAGTACTGTACTGCTGTATTGCTATAGTACTGTACTGCTATAGTACTGTACTGCTGTATTGCTATAGTACTGTACTACTATAGTACTGTACTGCTGTATTGCTATAGTACTGTAGTGCTGTATTACTATAGTACTGTAGTGCTGTATTGCTATAGTACTGTACTGCTGTATTACTATAGTACTGTACTGCTGTATTGCTATAGTACTGTAGTGCTGTATTACTATAGTACTGTAGTGCTGTATTGCTATAGTACTGTACTGCTGTATTACTATAGTACTGTAGTGCTGTATTACTATAGTACTATAGTGCTGTATTACTATAGTACTGTACTGCTGTATTACTATAGTACTGTAGTGCTGTATTACTATAGTACTGTAGTGCTGTATTGCTATAGTACTGTAGTGTTGTAGTGTACTGGGCGGCAGTATAGCTCAGGAGGTAGAGCGGTTGCTGGTTCGATCCCCCGGCTTATCCTAGCAAAAAACTGTGGAGGTGTCCTTGAGCAAGACACCCTAACTGCTCCCTCTGTATAAATAGCAGCCCACTGCTCCTAATACTAGGATAGGATATGCAGAAAACACATTTCACTGTATGTTTGTACATGTATATAAAGAGGATTCAATCCTCCAGGTTAGTTTGTACTGCTGTAGTGCACTGTAGTACTTTAGTGCTGCTGTAGTACCGCTGTAGCACTATAGTACCGCTGTAGCACTATAGTACCGCTGTAGCACTATAGTACCGCTGTCGCACGCACTAGTAGTACTGGCGGCAGTTTAGCTCAGGAGGTAGAGCGGTCGCCTCACAACCGAAAGGTCGCTGGTTCGATCCCCCGGCTCCTCCTAGCAAAAACTGTGGAGGTGTCCTTGAGCAAGACACCCTAACTGCTCCTGACGCGCTGGCTGTCTCCTTGATGGCTGACTCCGCCGTCGGCGTATGAATGGGTGATGTGAGGCATGACTTGTAAAGCTATATAAAAGCCGGCATTATTATTATTACTGCTGTAGCACTGCAGTAGCACTGCTGTAGTGGGAACAGCAAGTGGATGTGACTTCCCCCGCGATTGTGACCGTCAGCGGCCGACTCTCTTTTTCTCACCTTGGCTGGGGTCCTTGGTGTCTGCAGTGAGCTGGGACACCTCCCAGTCAAGGTAGGTGTGCCAGGCACGCAGCTGCACACGGTCCAGGGGCTTGACGTGAAAGTAAGGCCGCTTGATCTACACCATCAGAGGTGAGCAGAGAGAGGAGCAGAAGAAAACATCTTGACCTTCAGGACAGAACCTTTGCTTATGGGTAATAAGGGAACCTGAGGGCTCCTGTTCAATAGCGAATCATTTTGGTTTTGATTGCCTTTTCCATAGAAGGTACACCCATCTAGTGGACGTGTGCTTGTTTTCACTGTAACCATGGCAGAATAACTTCCCTACTTAATGGCAGGAACACACAACCCTGTCCGTCTGCACAGAGAGACGGGGGAACGATGCCCTCACAAGCACCTGCTCAAAGAAACTGAGAGCACACGTGAAAATAGTGACCAGAAGGCGTTTACTCACAGCGTCCTCGTAGTGCCACCTCTTGCGGACCTCTCCTTCGTTGAGCTGGTAGACCAGGTCCCTGCGGGTGATCACCTGATCTCGGATCTTCTGCATCAGCTCCTCCTGCAGGCCAGTTCAGAATCCATTCAGAAATACATTCTAGACACAAACACAAGCCCTAACCCACCGCCAGTGGGATACCATCACCGGTGGTTTTCACTGCATTCACCAAACGGTCCGGTTCATATTTGTTTAGTTTTTTTCATTTAAAAAAAATGTGCTTCTCAACAAAACAATCAAATCCTATGACAAAGTACAAATATAATGCATCATCTGACATCAAAGTCTCTCCCAATGCCCTGGATCAAGGTTCAGACAAACTTATTTTAATACTAGTCACAATTATTTTGCCATTTAGTCATTTAGCAGACGCTTTTATCCCAAACTACGTGATTGCAGTAATTTCAGATGCATGTAATTTCTGAGCAGAACAAGGACACCTACAGGTTAGACAGTGGCCATGGAGGGCCCAACCTGGTACCCTAGCCACTACTCCCCTGCCCTGACTCAACAACAAGAGAGAGCGGCGCTGGAGGAGAGCAGACACATCCCCCCCCCCCCTTTAGTTTACTTGTACTTTTTTGGCAGTGACCTACTGAACTGCTAGGAGTGCTGCCATTGTCATAACATTGTCATGAACATTACACTGTCATACTTGGATGGACTTTCTGGACTCATTACACTTACTGCACTGTTCTGCACTATATTCATGATGCTGCTGCACTACTGGCCCTGCGAGAGGGAATGGGGAGTAAGCGTTCCATTGTACTTTGGAGAACATGAATATGGGTGTGAGTGAGGGGGCCCTCTTACCGAGTCATGGCCCTCGGGCGTGGCAGGCTCCTCCTCCCCCGGGGGGCGCTCCTCCTCGTCCTCCGGGGCCTGCTCTGCGCGCTCCGCCTTCTGGCTCTGTCGGCACTCTGCCCGCAGCTCCTCGTACTCCTCCGCAGACAGCACCTCCTTGGGCTCGTGGCTGTTCAGGTGTTCCTTGAACCTGGCAGGACAGGGTTGAATGAGACAGGGAGAGAGAGAGGGCGAGGCAGACAGAGAGAGATGGGCAGACAGAGAGAGAAAGAAAGAGAGGCAGAGAGAAAGAAAGAGAGGCAGAGAGAGAGAAAGAGAGGCAGAGAGAGAGAAAGAGAGGCAGAGAGAAAGAAAGAGAGGCAGAGAGAGAGAAAGAGAGGCAGAGAGAAAGACAAACAGATGCAGAGAGAGAGAGAAAACAAAAACATTGAGGGTGAACTCTGACTATGTTTCCAAATGTTCAAAGGCAGATTTCATTTCCTCATGTTATGGACTATAGAACTTTGGATGATAGACATGTTTCATAATAAACAGATGTGATAAACGTGGGCCTACTTGTCGTAGTGGCTGCTGTAGAGCTGCGTGGGGACCCGCAGCACACGGTCTAGCACGGCGCCGGCCGCCCTCATGTTGCCCTGCTCCTTCTCCCACTCCACGTACAGGTCCCACAGCCGGTCCGAGTGGAAGTCCACGCCCGCCGCCGCCACCGCCCCCTCAAACACACTGCACCAGAGAGAGAGGTATCCACACACGGTGACTCACAATCACAACGCCTTCATTGTCATTCAGTACAAGTACAACGACATTGGGTAGCAATTTGTCACCGTCAACTCTTTACACACAGCAGAAATTGTAAAATATAAAACTAAATAAACATGTTTGCCAAATATGAGTAAAATTATATATTATATATATATCTATATATATATATATATTGCATTTAAATACATATTGCATATTTAAATATTTACAGTAGCAATTTTACAGTAGCAATTTATCAGTCACACGATTTATTATTAGGTTTTAATCCGGGAATTCCTTTTTTGTTGGGTGACTTGTTCAATGTTTCCAAAAGGCACGTTCATGTCAAAGGGTCAGAAGCACCGACCTGTCGTCGGTACATCAGCGCATCGCATGCCTTCACGCAGCCTTTTGAACGTTATGGTGAACACAGTTGTCCATCGGCTTACTACCAGCAGGTTAGATGTAGATGTATCAGGGAGTGTCCAAACTGCGGCCCGCATGCCAACCGGGGCCCATTTTTAAGTGGCCCATGGGAAATAAAAAAAATGTAATGGAATATGTGGGGGGGGGGGGGTACCTGCGGATGCGCTCGGGAGAGTCAGGAAGGTTCATGTCCAGGGTTCCCAGCAGCAGATTGATGTAGTGGATCCACAGGTCCACGCTGAGCGGGATGGCCTGGAGGCCCTGCACACACACCTGCCAGAGAAAGACAAGAAATAAGGCAACGTTATGCTACCTTAAAGACCTTAAAGAAAAGGCCTGGACAGTGACTGAGATACACTCAGCGTAACACAATGCAGCCTTAGATAGCAACCCTTACAGTCCGGCCTTTGGGTTTAGTAGGTCGTCTGAAAATACAAATGCATACAATTTATACATTTCTTTACCTCCTGTGCTTTGTCGTTGTTGCCGCTGCGTCTCTCCAGGTCAGTGTACTTCTTCCAGTAGCCGTAGCATAGCGGGTAGCGCACCAGGAAGGCTGCCATCGCCTGGCGTGATGCGGTCATGTGACTCTGGAAACATCGGGAGGGGAATAAACATGTGCTGTCATACCGTTATTCACAGAGAACCGGCTGACCATCAAACCCACAGGCTGTAAACCGACTTGGCGAGAGTCCACATTTAGAAAAGCAGAATGAAGAAATACTTTTTTTATAATTTAACATTATTTTCTTCTTCTTTTCTTCTGACTGATGGACATTCCGCCGAGTATAAGGCTGAAGAAGTGCAGCCGAGAGAGGCCGCCCTGCATTCTCCATGCAAGATATGGCCTGGCGAGGACCATCCAGACCCTGAGCTGCCTGAGCAAACCCCCACTGGTGGTGCCTCTGCTCAACTAACCAACATAAACACAACACAGAATGTGTTTCACAATGTATTTCAGTGTGGGCCGTTACCGTGTTACTAAGCATGATAGTTTTACTCCTCACTTGGACAGAGGTGCGTTGGAGACTCTTCTTCAGGACCCTGAAGAATCCCTTTAATATGAACCTTGTGGTTATTCAGACAGGGAGAACCCGACATACCTCTTGCTCACAGTACTGCAGCAGATCCGTCCAGCTGGTGAAGTCACTGGGCATTTCGTTGGCCGCCTTCCACAAGCGCTCAAAGTCCGCTGGCAGCTCCCCCTCCTCGTCCTCCGGCACGGAGGGCATGGCAAAGGTGGGGGGGTCCGGGACAGGGCTGGGGGCGGGGTCAGGGGCCACGGCTCCGTTCTCCTCGAACATCTCCTCTGGAACCTCTGACGAGGGAGGCCCGGGAGCCTCAGGAGCCTCTGACGAGGGAGGCCCGGGAGCCTCAGGAGCCTCTGTGGCCTCCATGGCTATCATGAGAAAGACCCAGCAGGTTTGGAAAAGGACAGAGGGAGAAGTACCGGTTTATTATCTTCACACGAAAAATATAAAATGGTCTTTCATTCAAATGATTTAACGCATTACACTTAATCTTCAAATACTATATATACTATATACTGTATGTTTTAAAAAAAATCCATCCATTTACAAGAAAAGGATCAAATTATAAACAAAGCATGCATACGCTAAAAACTACTTTATTGCAATATTGTTTTGTGAAAAAAATGGACAAAAACATCAGCATTTATCATTTAATAAACTTGTTCATGCTCCATGCTGTCATAAGTTTAGCTTTAAAAGTCAAGTCAAAGCCGTCTGCGCGGTATGTGAATGAGTTCTTTAACATCCCAATGCCATGTTATGGAGTTATTTATCTTTACATGTTAACTATAAACACACATTAAACACACTTTATCCCCTTTAGTGGAGCCCTCCGTGTGGATGTATGAAGTAGCCTAGCCTAGCATGGGGCATATGAACCAGGACCACAATGGAGACATAAGTACACCTTTTAATGGGCCTACTGCAAGGAAACCACCACCGAATGGTTTCAAGGACAACAAACCAGCCATGCATAGTAATGAATGAGGTTAACACATTTAACACGTTTAACACAACCTGAAGAGTCTTCCAGCTGCCCGTCGCCACTCAGCTCCTCTAAACCTTCCGCCGCCATGACTAGGAACGTTCTAATGACGTCATTGAAGCGCGACAACAAAAAAACCTGGTAGACGCGCGCGCGCACACACACACACACACACACACACACACACACACACACACACACACACACACACACACACACACACACACACACACACACACACACACACACACACACACACACACACACTCTAACTGCTCCTAACGTGCTGACTGTCTCCTTGATGGCTGACTCCGCCGTCGGCGTATGAATGGGTGATGTAAAGCGTAAATGCATGACTTGTAAAGCGCTTTGGATAAAAGCGCTATATGAAAGCCAGCATTATTATTATTATTATTATGCACAGAGTTGGAATGTACGTCGCATAAGGCAAGTCCACAAGTGTCCCAGTATGCCTGGGCTGATTCCTTTTCAGTTTCCAGACTGCAACACACACACACACACACACACACACACACACACACACACACACACACACACACACACACACACACCAATCTCTCAGAGAATCCATTATGGAAAAAGAAGAGAAAAGAGGGAAAATACAAATCTAATAAATACTCTCTTAAATACTTGCTGCCAGGCATGCATCATCATCATATGAGAGGTACACAGCAGGACCTTAAATAGTTAATAACACTGTCCTGTCTTCACATGTAACATCAGATGAGCGGTAGAGGGGGTACGCAGCAGGAGGTTACATGTCTGAGGGGTACAGGACCTTAAATAGTTAATAACACTGTTGTGAGGGGGTACACAGCAGGAGGTTACATGTTTGAGGGGTACAGGACCTTAAATAGTTAATAACACTGTTGTGAGGGGGTACGCAGCAGGAGGTTACATGTCTGAGGGGTACAGGACCTTAAATAGTTAATAACACTGTTGTGAGGGGGTACGCAGCAGGAGGTTACATGTCTGAGGGGTACAGGACCTTAAATAGTTAATAACACTGTTGTGAGGGGGTACACAGCAGGAGGTTACATGTTTGAGGGGTACAGGACCTTAAATAGTTAATAACACTGTTGTGAGGGGGTACACAGCAGGAGGTTACATGTCTGAGGGGTACAGGACCTTAAATAGTTAATAACACTGTTGTGAGGGGGTACACAGCAGGAGGTTACATGTCTGAGGGGTACAGGACCTTAAATAGTTAATAACACTGTTGTGAGGGGGTACACAGCAGGAGGTTACATGTTTGAGGGGTACAGGACCTTAAATAGTTAATAACACTGTTGTGAGGGGGTACACAGCAGGAGGTTACATGTCTGAGGGGTACAGGACCTTAAATAGTTAATAACACTGTTGTGAGGGGGTACACAGCAGGAGGTTACATGTCTGAGGGGTACAGGACCTTAAATAGTTAATAACACTGTTGTGAGGGGGTACACAGCAGGAGGTTACATGTCTGAGGGGTACAGGACCTTAAATAGTTAATAACACTGTTGTGAGGGGGTACGCAGCAGGAGGTTACATGTCTGAGGGGTACAGGACCTTAAATAGTTAATAACACTGTTGTGAGGGGGTACACAGCAGGAGGTTACATGGTCGAGGGGTACAGGACCTTAAATAGTTAATAACACTGTTGTGAGGGGGTACACAGCAGGAGGTTACATGTCTGAGGGGTACAGGACCTTAAATAGTTAATAACACTGTTGTGAGGGGGTACACAGCAGGAGGTTACATGTCTGAGGGGTACAGGACCTTAAATAGTTAATAACACTGTTGTGAGGGGGTACGCAGCAGGAGGTTACATGTCTGAGGGGTACAGGACCTTAAATAGTTAATAACACTGTTGTGAGGGGGTACGCAGCAGGAGGTTACATGTCTGAGGGGTACAGGACCTTAAATAGTTAATAACACTGTTGTGAGGGGGTACGCAGCAGGAGGTTACATGGTCGAGGGGTACAGGACCTTAAATAGTTAATAACACTGTATAGTCTTCATATGTAACATCAGATGAGAGGTAGAGGGGGTACACAGCAGGAGGTTACATGGTCGAGGGGTACAGGACCTTAGCATGTTTGGGAACCACTGCAGTATACCATAATGCACATTTTACATTTGCCACTCTGCGTTACCAGTGTTGAGTTTTTGATGGCAGAAATGGTCCCTTGCCAGTGGATCATGTCCCAGCGGTTGTGTTCGTTGGCCCAGGACCTCTCCAGCGCCTTCTTGATGCGCTGCTTGGCGCTGTTGTTGGTCCGACTCATGGAGGTGATGGAGGTGATGCAGTGTGTGACCATTCCAAACACCTGGAGATATCTCACAGTTACCATCCACCTCCACTGGATCCTGGTCAAGTTCTACATCAAATATAAAACGCTCCTCCTCACCTCACCTCACCCGCGAGGACCTCCTCCACCCCTATACCCCCTCAGTACCTAACAGACCTCCTCCACCCCCCTATACCCCTCAGTACCTAACAGACCTCCTCCACCCCTATACCCCCTCAGTTCCTAACAGACCTCCTCCACCCCCCTATACCCCTCAGTACCTAACAGACCTCCTCCACCCCTATACCCCCTCAGTTCCTAACAGACCTCCTCCACCCCTATACCCCCTCAGTACCTAACAGACCTCCTCCACCCCTATACCCCTCAGTACCTAACAGACCTCCTCCACCCCTATACCCCTCAGTACCTAACAGACCTCCTCCACCCCTATACCCCTCAGTACCTAACAGACCTCCTCCACCCCCCTATACCCCTCAGTACCTAACAGACCTCCTCCACCCCTATACCCCTTCAGTAGTTAACAGACCTCCTCCACCCCTATACCCCTTCAGTACTTAACAGACCCCCTCCACCCCTATACCCCTTCAGTAGTTAACAGACCTCCTCCACCCCTATACCCCTCAGAACCTAACAGACCTCCTCCACCCCTATACCCCTTCAGTAGTTAACAGACCTCCTCCACCCCTATACCCCTTCAGTACTTAACAGACCTCCTCCACCCTTATACCCCTTCAGTACCTAACAGACCTCCTCCACCCCTATACCCCTTCAGTACTTAACAGACCTCCTCCACCCCTATACCCCTTCAGTACTTAACAGACCTCCTCCACCCCTATACCCCCTCAGTTCCTAACAGACCTCCTCCACCCCTATACCCCTTCAGTAGTTAACAGACCTCCTAAACCCTATACCCCCCAGTACCTAACAGACCTCCTCCACCCATATACCCCTTCAGTACCTAACAGACCTCCTCCACCCCCCTATACCCCCCAGTACCTAACAGACCTCCTCCACCCCTATACCCCTTCAGTACCTAACAGACCTCCTCCACCCCCCTATACCCCCCAGTACCTAACAGACCTCCTCCACCCCTATACCCCTTCAGTACTTAACAGACCTCCTCCACCCCTATACCCCTTCAGTTCCTAACAGACCTCCTCCACCCCTATACCCCTTCAGTACCTAACAGACCTCCTCCACCCCTATACCCCTTCAGTACCCAACAGACCTCCTCCACCCCTATACCCCTCAGTACCTAACAGACCTCCTCCACCCCTATACCCCTTCAGTACCTAACAGACCTCCTCCACCCCTATACCCCTTCAGTACTTAACAGACCTCCTCCACCCCTATACCCCTTCAGTACCTAACAGACCTCCTCCACCCCTATACCCCTTCAGTAGTTAACAGACCTCCTCCACCCCTATACCCCTTCAGTACCTAACAGACCTCCTCCACCCCTATACCCCTTCAGTACTTAACAGACCTCCTCCACCCCTATACCCCTTCAGTTCCTAACAGACCTCCTCCACTCCTATACCCCCCAGTCCCTAACAGACCTCCTCCACCCCTATACCCCCCAGTACCTAACAGACCTCCTCCACCCCTATACCCCTTCAGTACCTAACAGACCTCCTCCACCCCTATACCCCCTCAGTACCTAACAGACCTCCTCCACCCCTTTGCCCCTTCAGTACCTAACAGACCTCCTCCACCCCTATACCCCTTCAGTACCTAACAGACCTCCTCCACCCCTATACCCCTTCAGTTCCTAACAGACCTCCTCCACCCCTATACCCCTTCAGTACCTAACAGACCTCCTCCACCCCTATACCCCTTCAGTTCCTAACAGACCTCCTCCACCCCTATACCCCTTCAGTACCTAACAGACCTCCTCCACTCCTATACCCCTTCAGTACCTAACAGACCTCCTCCACCCCTATACCCCTTCAGTACTTAACAGACCTCCTCCACCCCTATACCCCTTCAGTACCTAACAGACCTCCTCCACCCCTATACCCCTTCAGTTCCTAACAGACCTCCTCCACCCCTATACCCCTTCAGTTCCTAACAGACCTCCTCCACCCCTATACCCCTTCAGTACCTAACAGACCTCCTCCACCCCTATACCCCTTCAGTACCTAACAGACCTCCTCCACCCCTATACCCCTTCAGTAGTTAACAGACCTCCTCCACCCCTATACCCCTCAGTACCTAACAGACCTCCTCCACCCCTATACCCCTCAGTACCTAACAGACCTCCTCCACCCCTATACCCCTTCAGTTCCTAAAGACCTCCTCCACCCCTATACCCCTCAGTACCTAACAGACCTCCTCCACCCCTATACCCCTTCAGTTCCTAACAGACCTCCTCCACCCCTATACCCCTTCAGTACCTAACAGACCTCCTCCACCCCTATACCCCTTCAGTACCTAACAGACCTCCTCCACCCCTATACCCCTTCAGTACCTAACAGACCTCCTCCACCCCTATACCCCTTCAGTACCTAACAGACCTCCTCCACCCCTATACCCCTTCAGTTCCTAACAGACCTAACATCCTCAGAACACTTTACCTTCATGTGTCTGAAAGTGAGGACACTCGACAACATTAAATGATCAAAGACAGTTTTTTCATTTAAAACGAATAAACTAAACTCACTACATGCCAGTAAATAAACAAAACACATGGCACTATGCAGAAGAAAGACCACAATAAGGGGTTGGCTTTTAGGGGCAGTTTCATAATGAAGAGGCACAATCTAGTGCTGTAAACAGGGCTTTACATCTGGTCTGATCTTTCTTGGCCCGGTGCTGTGAGGCTCTGACCATCTCCTCTACTCTGTCCAGGTCTCCCCGGGGGCGGTCCCATCACCATGTAGTCATGGGACCGCCTCAGCCCTTGGTTCTTTCCTCTGCGCTCATGAGTGTAACGGACGCCCGCCGGTGGTGCTGTGCGGTGTGTAAACCTCACCTCACCCCGATGCCTAAAAGATGAAGCTAGAGCCCGTGGGTTTTAGCTTCTCACGTTAGAGCGACGCCTCTCATGCCGCAGGTCGTGAGTTCGAGACCCGTGTGGGACACTCACGGTTACAAAGCACCAGGCGCAATCGGTCGCCTGCTTTTAAGTACAACTGTCCACCTGGAGACCAGAAAGTTGTTTATGATCCAACTAAAAAGACCTCAGCTATAGCTACGCATTTAAGATTCTTTATTTTGCCATGTGTAACAAGTACGCTTACTCCATTAACTGCCGCAGTTAGAATTATTTACATTAACAGCACAGGTTTACTTCTACCATTAAAACATGAGTGGTAGAAGCAATATGAATAACCTTTTACCAAGTAGTTCTTAGATGACCTTCAGAAAGCTTCCTTTCTGATTTGAACATGTTCAGAGGTCACGGTCAGACGCTGAAAAAACACCCATCTTGAGATAGTGCCGAATCTCTTTGTAGGCCTGAAAATGATCCAATCCCAGCTAACAGAGCTTTGGTGCCCGGGACAGGCTGAACGCTGTGGGTACAGGCGACCATTGGAGTCGCCTGGCGCCATTCGGAAATCTTGTAAAACACCCGTCCTCAAGGGTTGGGAACAACCTGGCGTTCTTGTCTGATTGCCGATGTTTACGTCCAGGTTGCTGACCCAGTGTCTTATGGTGAGCATGTGGATGGATCTGCAAATATTTGTATATTAAGGCTGAGCTCAAGTCTAAGCAAAACACAAATAAACCATTGAGGGATTTCAATTAAGTATCCAATATTAACCATACACTATTAACAAACCATCAAATTAAGTGAGAACGCAAAACTGGGGAATGCAAGTGACTCGGCTGTATGTATCCCAGAAGTTAGAGCAAATATAAGTACATCACTAGAATGAGAACAGAAGGTTAAATGGTATCATGGGGAAATTATACCAAACTTGAAGGAAACTTTTGGTTCACTTTCCACCGGTTGTTGCAGGACAAGAGAAGTACTGGCACAGAACCAGGTTGTGGTCCAACGCTGAACTTCAAAACGTCCCAAGCATTCAGTTAAACGCTACACTTCTCTCCTGTGCTTGACGACCTGCTGCATGCTCTTTTGTCACAGACAACACGCTGCTTTGAAGATTCAATTAAATAGTATTAGGTACAATTTTGTAAAAGTAGCATGAAACAATTTTGCTTATGAATTGTTTATCCTCTCGAGTGTAGCATAATTTTTCACCAGAATTTAGATCATTTAAAATATTGGTAGGTGTTCCGTCATTGTTAATCAAGTATCAGAACAGCATGTGACTCTAAAATCCTATCAAATCACCCACAGCTCCCGAGTGTAACGTGGTGTGTGTGAGTGCATCGCTGAAAGGTCAACACAAATCAAATGACATTCATGTTTAATGAAATATAAACAATCTAAGTTCAAGTAGGGCTTACACACCATAACGAGTCAACTGCAATTTATTTCTTACTCATCTTCAAGTGCATTTTTAAAATATCAAGTAAACAAAAATTGGACAATAAGGAGAAGGAAAAAAATACACCAACAGGACATCTTTCCGGTCAGTGGTTCACAATCCCTGTTGATGTACTGCATTGAATTAAAACCATCGCTGGAAGCGTTAACCATTTTTCAGTAGTAGGTATTCTAGAAAGGGTTGTCATAAATGTGGCGTGCAAAGACGTTGCTGTAACGGATTTGATCTTGCCTTTGATTGGTGATTTTACATTTGTCAGAGATTGGAAAAAAAACAAAAAAGCAAAGAGAAATGTACATGACGCAACTATTGTAGGTCCTAGATGATCACATATTTTTTTAGATTTTGCTATTGGATTCCAAAAAAAATAAAAAAGGAATCCGAGGCGGATGGAATGGATCTTGAAGGAACATTAAAAAAAATCCATAAAGTTAAACCGCTCCTGGAGAATGATTGCCTTCATTCAACCTCCTCTCTGAGTACCCTCTTACCCACTACCAAACACATCAACCCACTGATCAATTGTTAAATCTAAACTTGAATACATGGAGAAATAAAATAAAACATCTCCATCTAAAAACCTTTTGGTTCCCAACTATTAGTTTGAATGGACACCAGAGGAACATGGTAGTCACAGGTTTTTTTTGGTGGCTCAGTCACACTAACGTACGCGCGCGTGTGTGTGATGGACCTCTCGTCTAAGGGCATGTTGTCTGCGGGTGTTTGTCAAGTGCCCATCCTCCTCCTCCTCCTCCTCCTCCTCCTCCTCCTCCTCACTTCAGCGCCACGCTCCAGTCCTCTCCCACTCTCATGCCCGGCTTGCGGATGGTCAGCACCGACATGGAGGTGTCAAACTCAAACTCCAACTGGCTCTCCTGGCCGCCTGCCGTGGGGGAGGGGAGAGAAGGCGCTCATCTCAAGATTCATGCACGTATATGTAAACAAAGCCACATGTCACAGAACACAAACATTTACTACAAATACTAAACTAAATATGTGGGTACAGTGTGTGGGTATATACAGGATATATATATAGAAATATATATATATTAGATTTAGATTAGATTCATATCTATTGTCATTGTACAGCACAAGTAGAGTACAGCGAAAATAATTTAGCATCTAACCAGAGTGCACATGTGTCAGTAAAGTGCATGGTAATATAGTATCATTTAGTTTAAACGTACAGGTTAAAAGACAGTCTAGGAATAAATGTGATATGAGCATAATAATAGGTATATGTATATACAGGTAAGTGATCATTTAACATAGTGATCAGGGGTATGCTATGATTGAAAGCAGGATAAAAATATATAGATGTAAATGTATATACAAGTGAGCATATATAAATGTATGGCATATATAAATGTATATGTATATACAGGAGTAGGAGCAGTTCTATCAACAGATTTAAATCTATATGTCAGGTACAGTAAACAGGTATCTTAGTAATACATATGTCAACTATAGAGAGGTGGGGAGTTGATACAGTGATAGTTTGTTTTTTCTTTTTTCAGTTGGTGATTATTATAGGTGTGGGTATATATATATATCTATATCTATATATATGATATATTATAAGAATATATACCTCATTTACTAACTGCCAAGCACACACTCCAGGGTAATATACAAAATATATAAAATAAACAGTATCAAATATGGTTTTATAAAATATAAACAGCCCCCAGAATTGTGGGGCAATTTGCTCTCAAAATAATTCACTTAGTTGTATCTCAGAGAAAACGGCGATACAACGACGTTGTCACGTCCGTTGTCTCCTTTGCAATGTAAACGGAAGTTCACGACTCCAGCCAGTAGGAGGAATCTCAGAAACAACCTCGCAATGGAGACACTTACACGCCCCTGTTGTAGACCCATAGGGTCGGGACGACCTGCGGAACCACCCTCCTCCCCCACACTCACCGGCAGTCTTGAGGGTGACCTTGCTGGGCTTACTGGCTCCCAGTATGAGGATGCGCTCGATCCAGGACTTGGTAGACAGATGCGCAGCAGGGGCCAAGTTACTGCAGGAGAGACCAGACCAAGCAGAGAGGCATCTCTTGTTAGTCATTTATATACCCCACAAAACGCATTCTAATGACAAACGTCTGAGTGTGCCAACAGACACTCCGATGCATCTTCTATGCGGTAAAGTCAGGGTGCAGGTAGAAGTGGTTACAGGCCCCCCCCCCCCATAACCAAATAAAGAGAATTGTCCCACCTGGAAGACAGGACGTTGTTAGAGAACGACAGCTCCCTGTGGATGAACTCCCCCTTGGTGTCGAAGTTGAAGGTGTGACCGTCGTCCAGGTAGAGCTCGCCCACGGCCTTCCGCTGTCACGGACAAACACCATTCACAGGATTTCAAGCCTCACATGGTGACGTGTGTGTGTGTATTGTGCTGTGGCGTGCTTGTTTGGGACACTGTAGGGAGGGAGTCGTTACCTGTTGGCTGAGGGCCACGTAGAGGGTGTAGGGGTCATGCTCCATACAGGTGGAGGACCTGCGAACACGCAGCTTCCTAGGAATGATAGAGCCGCCGCGCTGGAACACTGGGATCTAGAGAGAGAGACCTTGTTCAACCAGATGGAATGCATGCTTAGCAGCCAACAATGCCAACAAGTTTGCGATGCAAAACGTGCACTTTGACGACAGACAGGGACATACAGGTGAGTTAATACTAAGACGAGACCCTTTCACCATGAATCAACACCAGAGAGGGTCTTTTGAACATCAGAGAAGTGTCTTTTGAAGCACATGTGGGCCTTACAGAGCTCATGGTGACGGGGATATAGAGGTCCTGGGCTCCATTGTGCTTCTGGAAGGTGTGGACGTCAAACCAGACCTAGAACACAGACAGACAGAGGTTAATACAGCACTTCCTATTCAGCAAGGGAACACCACTCAACCATGTAGTGACTGACGGCCATGAGCAGAAAAACCACACGGCAGAGATGCGTGGGAATCCCATTGTATCTGTGGTTTTCATTTAACTAGAATGTATATTGTTATACAAGTCATTAAAACAGACTTTAAAGGCCACTCCCACTTGTTCCACATGCAAGCACCGTGCGTGCACCCAAAATATTAGGGATTAATAAGAGTTTATTTTTACTCTTAAAGAGTCATATTTGGCTGCTTGACATTTCTATTTCAGTGATAAAATGAACAATAGAAGTAGGCCTAAAGTAAAGCATAACCGTACTGGTGCCCATCATTCAGCATTCATCTGTAGCGTGGTCTCCTGGATATCCCTTTTCCAACAGAGCTTTAACTCTTAAGACACAGAGCATAGGCAACGACTGCCACCATTATCCCACACTATATCCTGAAGACAGAAGGCTGGAGGAAAGGTTGATCATCGGCGAGGTGGTTCTGTCCGCAAACCCATCTCGCTACAGTGTGTGTGTGGAAGCTGGTAATGTGCTCCATCGGATTTTAATTCAAACAAATTCCCCAAAAATAAAATTGCATCAGGAATTTCCCCATATGCAATAGAAAGGGTCACACTAGTGTCGAGTCCTGAGGAATCAGTTACTAGATACGAGGTGTATAGATAAAAATGTATACAACATTACGACACAATTACAAAAGACTAGTAGAGTGGTCTCACCTCTCCTTTGCCGGGCAGATAGGCAGTGACCCCCCTGGCTCCCTCTTCAGTGACTGGGTGCACCAGCAGGTCCCTCCCTGTGGCACGGAGACAGTCAGAGGAGGCCCCGGGTACTGATACAGCCCTCTGATAGTCAAAGGACTACATGATACAGCCCTCTGATAGTCAAAGGACTACATGATACAGCCCTCTGATAGAGTCAAAGGACTACATGATACAGCCCTCTGATAGTCAAAGGACTACATGATACAGCCCTCTGATAGAGTCAAACGAGTATATCTTTGTCCCTGTGTTGTCGTTACATTAGCATAGGCATGTCGTAGCAGGTTCGTGGCTCAAAGCAAAATCACTGCTACTGGCAGTTAACCTCTTTGAGAGTATGAGCTACAAGGCATTTTTTGAGCCATCTACATGTCATTTTGGAGACTTGTAAATTTTAAAAGCCCTGGGACCTTCTGAAGTTATGATTGATAGAATAATGTCAGGATTATAAAAAATATATATCATTTTCTGTATGACTGATATTTACACACAACTACACCTAAAATGTATGGAAGCTGAAAAAGGTGATTTTTTTTTCTCTTCAGTATTGTACTTTAGTGCCGCTGACTCACCGAGCAAGAACTGGTCATCCATGGCGAACGTAGCGGCATCCTGAGGGTACTCCACCCACAGTGGTCTGCCCAAGAGGAACACTCAAATGGATTACTATAATGTGCAGTGTAGTGCCTCAATTCACCAGTGGGTGGTGCTCAAGACTGCACAGGAGGTGGATTGAACCGACTTTTGTACACACTGTAAGCTTGTGAACAGGGCGTATCATTTTCTTTCTTGTCAAATAGATTTTGACCAATCATGTGGCTGGGGGCGGGGTTCTGTGGACGTGGGTCTCAACCAGGCCGGGGGAACCACAACAAACGTGATATGGCCCACCATTCAACTCTGATCCATGGATCTGGATCAGAGATTATAAGCTTAAATACACGTTTCAATAGATAGAACTAGGGCTGTACCCTAAAAGTAGAAAATAAGTGCTTGGACCATTATCGTAAAAAGACCTTGAGGAGCTGTGCATGTTAACTTCACTCAATTTTGTTTTGCATGCAATTGATTGGCGATGTAAACAACAACTAGCAACTAACTTGACTTGGTCAATTATTGCTCGGGTCCAGCACTTAAAAATCAATTAAAAAAAATGTATTCATAGTGGATTATAATAATTATAGTCTAATGTAGTTCTTTCCTGAGTTTTTGTCTGATGACCTCACCTCATGACGGGGTGTCCTGTGCGGTGGGCGTGGTAGAACAGCTGGTACCAGTAGGGCAGCAGGGCGTAGCGCTGGCGCACCGCTTCGCGGATCAGCGCCGTGTTGTCAGGTCCGAAGAGCCAGGGCTCGCGGCGAGGCGTGTCCAGGTGGGCGTGGGCCCTGAAGAAGGGCTGGTAGGCCCCCGTCTGGTACCAGCGCACCAGCAGCTCACTGTTGGGGGTCTTGAAGAAGCCCCCGACGTCAGCTAGGGGGACGGACCAAGAAGAGGGGGAGGGGGGGGTGTAATTAGTGTAATTAGTGCTGTGTTTCATATGTTTTTAACCATGACTAATGACGTAAAATGTCAGAGTTTCTTGTAAACCACCATTATAAAATATATGTATTATTATTGCCGAGTCCTAAGCTTTGCCTCTTACCTCCACAGACAGATGCTTATCCACACACACACACACAGCGAGTGAGCGAGACTAACCTCCACAGAGAGAGATGCCCACCAGGCTTAGACTCAGGCACATAGGGATGGAGATCTTCAGGTGGTCCCACTCTGCAGCGTTGTCCCCGGTCCACACAGCACCTGGACACACAGACCAAGGCCCTCCCCTGTGAGTCCTTCCTCATCTCAATTTGCTGCTTCAGGTGAAACCGCGCAATGGTGATTAACACTGAAGTCATACATGACCATGTGCGCTTTACGCACATGGTCAATAAATACTCAATAAATAAGTTGTCCTTTGTTTAGCACCATTCAGAGACAGCCAAGTACCGTGGGGTGGAGTTTAAATAAATAGGACTTTCCATGAAATCATCTGACCCTAGGGAGATGACAATATTGTTTTGCAGATGTTTAAAGTTCAAATGCATCAGTACATTTCACAATTTCACAGGAACTGATCCCACAAAAAAAAAAAAAACATGCTTGAGAACAATTCCCTTTATCAGTACTGGAGTGCATGAGGCCTCAGGAGGTGGCTGTACCGTAGCGCTGAGACCCAGCGAAGAAGGCCCTGGTAAGGACAAAGGGCCGCTCCACTCCCCCGGACCGCTGGACGAGGCCCTCGGCTGTGGCCATTTGCTACAACAAACGGGTGGGAAAACAAATCCAAATTCAAATCCTCACAGAAAACACATGCACACCTCAGTCAACAATACAGAGTCAAGGTGCTTTGACCTCAGTGAACAATATGGACAACGAAAAAACAACAACTTTGTCCAGTCATGTGTATACATGAATAGACCAGAAGTGTTTTCCTCTACACATAAATGGCCTCCTCTTTAAAAAGGACCAAAGAATACAGGACACTGAGACCAGGATGTGGTCCATGGTCCTCCTAGGCATATAAAGAACAGGAGTAGAAACTGAATGAGAAGGCAGGACACTGACCACGTAGAAGCCGTAGAGGTTGTGGACGTCGCGGTGCTCCCAGGATCCGTGCAGGGCATCCTTGTGCATGGTGACCTCCGGTCCGTTGAAGACTGACGGTTCGTTCATGTCGTTCCAGGTGTACAGGTTTTCCATGGAGCCCTATCGGGGGAAGAGGAATACCTGTCTTCATTGACTCAGTGGGGGCTTAATATGGCTGTATATTAGTAAACAGATGACCCCTGCCATGGACTAATATTTCTATGTGCGTTGCATTCGGGATGCCAGAAATACCAAAACACTAAATCCAACACACGGCACAAATCTCACTGGTTAAGGGTTTGCTTGATGGGTAATTGTTTACTCGAATGCACACCACTTCAGTGTGTAAGGCGTTTCTAGACCCACCTCGTACTGATCGTAGGCAAACATGCTGGCCCACCAGGCCCTCATCTCTGGCCTGGTGAAGTCTGGGTAGCCGGCATTACCTGGAGAGAGTATGAAAAAAATTAAGACTGGCGCAAGACCCACACAGACAGAGCAAGGGAGTTATGTTCCCTACACTAACAAACGCGGACCAAGCAAGAGTCGGGGAATGGGCCTGTGGCGTCTCTTACCGGGCCAACACCAGCCTTCATAATCTCCTCCGTCTTTGTTCTTGATGTAGAAGCCCTGGGAGCGGATCTCCGTGTGGATCTTGTAGTCGCTGTCCACCTTGATGTGGGGGTCAACAATGGCCACCATCTGAAGACCACGTCACAGAGTGCAGGGATAACCATTAACGACATACATTTTAAAAAATAGACGCAAACAAACCCATTCGGGACTTATTCAGGTGTTTGTTGCAATTGTTGGTTTCAAAAACTTGGGCCACCTCGTCCATCACAGATCAATCATAAGGGAATTAGAACAACAACAACTATATTGATTGACAGCCAAAAAAGTCTCTGAGTAAGCATGGACAGAATGTTGCAGCACGCTGATCAATGGAGTGATTGATGCGGACTACAATTAGTCCTTTTAATTGAGTTCTGGAGAACAAAACAAAGATGCTCTGGACAGCAGCACTCCACGGTAGCGCTAAAGAGCAGGAACAAAGCGGACAGCAGGAACATGGGGCCCAACACTGGACTCATGGTAAAGAGCATGTAGGGATCATTTCAAAGCCTTCATCACACTGCATTGGGGTCTTTGCAGGCAGCCCTACTGCAGCAGCCACACGCCACTGGTTGTACCTTGCGCTTCTTCTCCATGAGGCCCTGCAGCATGTCCTTGGGCGTGGCGAACTTGTGCGGGTCCCAGGTGAAGTAGCGCTTGCCATCGGTGTGCTCGATGTCCAGCCAGATGAAATCGTAGGGGATGTCGTGCTGGTCGAAGCCGGCGTCCACCGCCTGCACGTCCTCCTGGTCGTTGTAGTTCCAGCGACACTGGTGGTAGGCCAGGCCGGCAAGAGGAGGGAAGGCCTGGGTGCCTGAGAGGGGGTAGAGGGAGAAGAGCGTCTCAGATGGGGACCGATCTCTCCTCCAGTTCAGTCTTGAGCCAATAAGCTTGAGCAACTTTTCAAAGTACTGCAACATACCGTCACATACTGTGTTTCAAAATAATTGATATTTCATTCTTTCATTGTTTGTCCACAACCACATGATAAATGGTCAATGGTAGCTATACTAAAACGAGAGGACACTCGCCACACCAAAAAGACTCTTCAGAGCTTCAATAAACCTGAACTACATTTTCAAAAATCTTTTTATATCCGGATCTGCAAAAATCCACTGTTTGTTGGCTCGTAAGTAATCTAACCACCAAGTTTATTCAAATTCTGTACAGATTTTTTGGAGTTATCTTGCCAACAGACAAACGGGGGTGTAAACATACCCTTCTCCCATCTTCGATGGCGGATACATAGTGACTTACTGCCAGACAGATTTAGTATTTCTCCTGACGTGTATGTAGAAATGGTAGCATTAACCAACTGTCCTGACCTGTGAGGGAGGCATACTGGGAGAAGACGTCGTACGGGGTCGGTCCCAGCATGATGAAGACGTCGATGATGCCGCTCTCTGAGATCCAGCGCACGTCTGTCTGGGGCGTCTCGTTGGAGCCCTGCACATAGTCCAGCATCTTCCCAAACACAGTCTGCATGGAGAGGAACACGCACCACAGAAGAAAAATGATGAAACCGAGAGGATCACCATGAGTAACCAGAAGCTTCTAGTGAAACATCCATCCATTTACATAGAGGACAAGTAGACACGTTTGGACCATGGACTAGGAGTGCTCCACAGGGAATGGCAGTGGGAACTGTCCAGAAGCCACAGTACCTTTCCGGCCGTGTTGGAGCTGATGTCCACCCACGTCTCGGCAGCATTCAGCCAGAAGATGCCGGTGGTTCTCTGGGCGTTGTGTGCCAGCATGACGGGGACGGCCCCATACAGGGCCATGGGGTTGAACAGCTCATACTGGAACACATCCAGGTTATACAGCCGATATGGGTCCCCTCCTCTGCAGTCACACACATCGTACATAGGAATTACCAAACCTTATGGATTAAAACCTAACCACACACCAATCTTCATAAGATTAGTGGATGGGATTTCTGCTTTTCATTAAATTAGCAGGATCATCTGTGTTAGGCATTTATTTACGGTATTGCAAGAGAGCAGGCGACAAGCAATACTAGTGTACACAGAACGTGGTGAAGCCAAGGCCACATCACTCAATAACACTAGACTTTGGCCTTCTTTGTGTGTAGAAACAGCAAAACACTGACACCATCCACCCATAGACGTTTACTGATTGACAGCGGAGCAATGGTCACCCACTCTGTGGTTTTGAGTTTGAGAGTCTCTGCGTGTTCTGGGATGCCATACACGTGCTCAACTCCTGGCAGAGAGAAGTCCAAACTGACGGCTGAGGGACCTACAGAGAGACCAACAACAAACATTAGCAAAAAAGACGATATCCTTCACATGCCGATAAACAAGAAACATACATTTTTAAAGTGGATATTTAGCTAAGTTAATTTAGTTTAGTTAATTCAACTGATCTGGTTGATTGCTACCGTGTACTAGCAAGGAAGTAGTCCGTTTCTTAGGCCAAGCTAGTAGAAGCACAAAATAGTGAATTCTAGCATAAAGGAATAAAGCTGGTTTGAGGCTCACTGGACCAGGAAGCGGGTCGTACCGTTGGGTTTGGTGTCGGTGTGGGATTTAAAAGTCTCCTCCCACATCCCTTCTGCATCTTTCTCCTCCGTCGCCTTGTCGTCAGCCTTGGGCTAAAATGAAAAATGAGAATAGTTTGAGTGGGCATTATCAAAATGGGTTAAATGGTTGTTTGCACACAGTGGTGATGGTAGGGCCCACCACACATCACAGCCACCAACCTCCTCGGCCTGGTCCACCGGGTCGGTGCCCTCCTGCTTCTCTGCTTCGGGTTCTGCTTGACTGCTGCACCAACGAGATGGAGGGAAAGAAGGGTAGAGTGTCAGGCAAAGAGAGAGAGAGTCAAAGTGGAGGCAACACACAAGGGGGGGGGGGGGGGGGGGAACACAACACAAATGAGGGAAATAGACAAGTTAGACTAAAACAGGAATGGGATATGCAGAGACCGTGGTGTCTGCAGTGACTGAGGGGCTAATATTCAGCTGGATGCTAAGAAGGCCACACCATTCAGAGGCAGATCAGCAAGTCCTTGCCTTGTGGCTATTTGTTGCATGGCATCATGGGACAGGGACAACTATAGAACAACAGGGTGTTATATGCAACACTTGCAAAGGTCCACAGGGATAAAAAGCCAATAAGACTTGGTCCATCCATTGTTTTGGTGTATTCTCCCAAGGAGAAACCATGGTTGTCCACACAGCCCTGTCCCAATAGGTGGAGATTAAGCCATAACCACAAAGAAAGGCGTTGCTGCTGGGTGGGAGTATGAAGCGGTTGATATGCGGTCCGTTCTCAGGCCACGGGGCCATGGTTTGAATTACCATTCAGTCTAAACTTTCATTAAATTCGTCAAGAGAAATGAGGAGCATATTGGGACCATATGATCAGGAAGCTTGGCATGCAGTTACAGTGTTAAACCAGCTCATTGTCTGTGATTCATTGTTAGACAGTGTTGTACACAGCATAATGCAAATGCAGAGTGAAAAATATTTTTGAAGTTAGCTTGGCCCCAGCAGGGTGATTTTAAATAATGATTTGGGACTTTTGTTTCAGTATAGAAACGATAAGGTTCAACAATTATCCGGATTTAGTTCCCTCATTAGGTAAGAATAGGATTTGATTGTCGTTAGCCAAAATACATTTTATATTTGTATAGATCAACAAACAGCTCTAAAAACATATTTTTACAGTGACATTGATCTACCATTGCTTCAGGTTCAATACAACTAAATGGCAGCATTGGCACAAGATACAGAATACACACTTACAAAAGCTTTAAGGGTCTTTACCTAGAGAATACCCACTTGATACTATCCCACACGCTAGCCACTGTGCTAGTTAGTTTATAGGAGAAACTGGGACGATAAGGGAGAAGAGGACAGAACAACCAGTCAGACAGTATGAACCATTTCATGGGCAAACAAAAGAATATATGGAAACAAATCATCTCCAGATTGGAGACAGATGTGAACAATACAAAGCTGTGGGGCAACTCAGAACGGCACGTATGAAATGGAACTGTGTGTGTCTCTCACGTGTCCTTGCGCATCCTCAGGTGCTCGTAGGCCAGCAGGCCGCGGGAGTTGAGGGACATCAGCACCTCGTGTCCCTCCATGATGTCCAGGCGGAAGGGCCGGGCGCTGACGATGACCCGCTGGGCGTCCCCCCCGAGGGACAGGACCACCCCGTTCTCGTCCTGCGACAGGAGAGACAAGCTGGAAGAGAACAAAGATTGATTCATCCAATAACCCCTGGAAAAGATGCAGCAGGTGTATCACACACACAAAAGGGGGGATTTGTGAACGACCAGTTCACTAGTCCAACAAAAACAGTTAAGAGTTGTCTCGCTTTGGAAGTTCAAATCAAACTAGAATTATGCTGTTGGAGACCGACAGCTAGGAATATAAATCCCCGATTGCCTCCCAAACCTTAATTACACCCCGTTTGCTCAAATTGTGTGTGTGTGTGGTATTGGAAGACATCCCTGACATCCAACTCCCCTGGTGGAGGGGTTTACATCGGTTGTCTCCGGGGAGGACTTACGGCTCGGCGTGGGGCTCCTGGACGAGCACATCAGGGACCTCATAGCGGGGCTTCAGGGGCTTCAGCTCGTTAATCTTCACCCTGGTCATGTTGCCCTGGAGACGGTAAAGCTCCAGCAGCAGATGCACCTGTCAGACAGCAAGGTTATGAATACTGGGAACGCCCATAGATGCAGAGACCATTTAAAAATGCGCTATTGATAAGATTTGATGTAGATTAATCATTCAAAATAAATAAAACATCCACAGAGCTTTTAGAAAAGGTGCAGAAATAAAGATAGTTAAAAAACAAAAAAATATATGATTGTGAATTAATCATTAAAAAAATGTTGACAGGCCCGAAATTAATGTTTTGTTTATATCTGTCTGTTTGGTTCACGCTTCCAACAAGGCTTGTGAGCCAACTGTACAATGATGTTGTGCATCATGTGGCATCTCTGTCAGTGAACAGATTTAGTAGTTGCCAATTAGTGCGGAAAAAACAGAAAAATGGCTTTGGACTGCCCAGAACCAAGTACTTGAAGCAAGACCAGGGTGATTATTGGGTCGGCTTTTGCTCTACCACAAAAGAAATATGCAGTTGCGTATTTACACAAGGAACGGGCAACCCCTGGAATGGAAGGGAGAGTGAGACATATGGTGGCTGATTGTTCAATCAGACGTCAGCGCTTCAATGAATGCCATTTGACCAATACAAAAAAATGACAGTCATTTGTATTTAATTATTTAAATTGAGAAATTCATCACCATCCTTTTAAATACCGAAAATATGTTTTTAACTCATTGTACCTTGTTGTTGTCATTGATAAGCTGCAGGGTGAGTTTGGTACGAGTCAGCTCCATGGTCTCCAGGAGCGCTCGGTAGGGAGACTGGCCCTGCTGCAGCGCCCTCTGACGCCTGAGTGGACACACACATTGATGGACATGATACACTTCATAGTCCAAACAATGATACTTGGCAAACGCTAATCGATCGATGGACCCACTTGCAGAAGGCACTCTGGTCGCAGGTCTTGAAGTTGCCCCGGTCCACAGCCCAGGAGCCGCCGAGCCACAGGCCCAGCCACAGCATCACTACAGACGCCATCCTAGAAGGGGGGAGACATTCAATGTATCGTCATGGTTACCAACTAATTGCATCACTCAACACAACCTAGTTATGTTACGGTGAAGCAACTAAAAAGACGTTTAGACTTTGTGTGTTTCTTTCTTCTCGTCTTGTGATCGATCCTAGACGAACGGCCTTCCAAAGCCCACAGCCATATCCTCTGCTGGATGATAAGCGAATCTGCATTACGAATCAAAAAGCACCAAATGTACCATATTAAAATGACCTGGGTTCTATTTTAGACTGTTCCAGAATGGGGAGAAGTGAGTGTATCTCCGACCCCAAGCTGGCATGATGCAGCACACATCTGAAAGTATTTGAAATAGCTAGGTCGGTTAGCCGTTCTGCTAACGGGTGTATATAGGATGTGCAAACAGAGAAAACCTACAACGGCGATATATATATATATATAAAAAGGGAAAATATCAATAGGTTTAGTTCAGACTGTGTGGTCCAGTGTGAGGACGGTCGTTTAAGGACGCTCGGTAGTTTATTGATCAGTAGTTTACTAACGGACGGTCCGTCGAACAGCTCGTCTTCATTCAATGGAAGCTTCTCGACCGCTTAGTTCTTCATCTTCCTGTCCTTCTTCGGTCCTTCCGACGACGTCCACCGACACACAGGTGAGCCTTCCTCCAGGTGTGCTCACACGTCGGACACACACCGCACGAATGGACGCAAACATACAAACAAAACCCACATTTAACGGCCCATTAAACGGTCTTACCTCTGACTGAAGAAGGCGGCCATCTTGGTAGTACTCCCGCTTAGCTCCGCCCACTTGGCCTTGTCGGGGAGGGTTCTGCGATATGAATCGATAGTATATAATATCGATAGCCCCACATATTAAGGCTCAATACACACATATACACCGGTGTATCTTTAGACGATTAATTAAATGTGAACTAATCAATGAAGGAAATACTTGTTTTAAATGATGTTAATGTCCCCCGTCCGTCCGTCCGTGGAGATGATCCTCCTCTTAGGACACGTCAGCTTGAACCTCTCATCTGTTGAGTAGGACACACACATGTACTAACTATATATATCATATTATATATATTATATGATATATATTATATATTATATATTATATATATATTATATATATTATACATTATATATATAAAATAATATATATTATATATTATATATATAATATATATAATATATTATATAAAATAATATATATTATATATTATATATATATATTATATATATTATATATTATATAAAATAATATATATTATATATTATATATAAAATAATATATATTATATAATATATAATATATATAAAATAATATATATTATATATATATATATTATATATTATATATTATATATATTATATAATATTATATATTATATATTATGTATATTATATAATATATTATATATTATATATATAAAATAATATATATAATATATAATATATATATAATATATAATATAATATATATAATATATAATATAAAATAATATATATAAAATAATATATATTATATAAATAATATAATATATATAAAATAATATATATATCACTGATTCTTGAGAATTTGGATAAAACAACACATGTAATGTTAAGAAATCTAAAGTTATGAGTTTATAGAACAAGGTCTCAGCAATCACGCAATACTTCGGTGCAGCCTCCTGAACCTCCTGAGCCTCCTGAACCTCCTGAACCTCCTGACCTCCTGAACCTCCTGACCTCCTGACCTCCTGAACCTCCTGAACCTCCTGAACCTCCTGAGCCTCCTGAACCTCCTGAACCTCCTGAACCTCCTGAACCTCCTGAACCTCCTGAACCTCCTGAACCTCCTGACCTCCTGAACCTCCTGAACCTCCTGAGCCTCCTGAACCTCCTGACCTCCTGAACCTCCTGAACCTCCTGAACCTCCTGAACCTCCTGAGCCTCCTGAACCTCCTGAACCTCCTGAACCTCCTGAACCTCCTGCACCTCCTGAGCCTCCTGAACCTCCTGAACCTCCTGAACCTCCTCAACCTCCTGAACCTCCTGAACCTCCTGAACCTCCTGAGCCTCCTGAACCTCCTGAACCTCCTCAACCTCCTGAACCTCCTGAACCTCCTGAACCTCCTGAGCCTCCTGAACCTCCTGAACCTCCTGAACCTCCTGAGCCTCCTGAACCTCCTGAACCTCCTGAACCTCCTGAGCCTCCTGAACCTCCTGAACCTCCTGAGCCTCCTGAACCTCCTGAACCTCCTGAACCTCCTGAGCCTCCTGAACCTCCTGAACCTCCTGAGCCTCCTGAACCTCCTGAACCTCCTCAACCTCCTGAACCTCCTGAACCTCCTGAGCCTCCTGAACCTCCTGAACCTCCTGAGCCTCCTGAACCTCCTGAATCTCCTCAACCTCCTGAACCTCCTGAACCTCCTGAACCTCCTGAACCTCCTGAGCCTCCTGAGCCTCCTGAACCTCCTGAACCTCCTGAACCTCCTGAGCCTCCTGAACCTCCTGAACCTCCTGAACCTCCTCAACCTCCTCAACCTCCTGAACCTCCTGAACCTCCTGAACCTCCTGAGCCTCCTGAACCTCCTGAACCTCCTGAACCTCCTGAGCCTCCTGAACCTCCTGAATCTCCTCAACCTCCTGAACCTCCTGAACCTCCTCAACCTCCTGAACCTCCTGAACCTCCTGAACCTCCTGAACCTCCTGAGCCTCCTGAGCCTCCTGAACCTCCTGAACCTCCTGAACCTCCTGAATCTCCTCAACCTCCTGAACCTCCTGAACCTCCTGAACCTCCTGAACCTCCTGAACCTCCTGAGCCTCCTCAACCTCCTGAACCTCCTGAACCTCCTGAACCTCCTGAGCCTCCTGAACCTCCTGAGCCTCCTCAACCTCCTCAACCTCCTGAACCTCCTGAACCTCCTGAGCCTCCTGAACCACCTGAACCTCCTCAACCTCCTGAACCTCCTGAACCTCCTGAGCCTCCTGAACCTCCTGAACCTCCTGAACCTCCTGAACCTCCTGAACCTCCTCAACCTCCTGAACCTCCTGAACCTCCTGAGCCTCCTCAACCTCCTGAACCTCCTCAACCTCCTGAACCTCCTCAACCTCCTGAGCCTCCTGACCCTGACCTCCTGAACCTCCTGACCTCCTGAACCTCCTGAGCCTCCTGAACCTCCTGACCTCCTGAACCTCCTGAACCTCCTGAACCTCCTGAACCTCCTCAACCTCCTGAGCCTCCTGAACCTCCTGAACCACCTGAACCTCCTCAACCTCCTGAACCTCCTGAGCCTCCTGAACCTCCTGAATCTTTATTTGTTTCATAAATGTCACCTTTTTCCTCTCATTACTTGGTTTTTGTCAACACAGTCACAGTCACAATAAAAAGCTAATTATTCATATAAATGTAGTCTTATGAAGATGCATAGCTTTTCAATCATTGTGTCCATACCATAGGTACACATATAGGCTGTTTAATGTTGAATATTCACATTTGTTACATTTGTATACTATTTCTCGTATACTCCTTTAAACACTCTTTAGCATTAAATATACAAAAAAATTATTTGGACATAAAAACACGTTTTTAATTTCAAGGAGACAATTACTTTTATAAATCAACTGCATTGGAGGAACAGAGTGTTAACATATTAATTTAAAACAAAAAAAGAGACCTGACAGTGTTGACATAGAGTTGACGGTGGGGACAGTGACTTAATTAACTTTCCCCCTCTCAATGCCTTATTGCTTAACTACTTATTTGAACAAAAAATTGTCATGTCACTTGTCAACAACAAAAATCCAGTACAACTGCAATGTCTCCATTTTTGGGCTTGAAAATCTTCAATGGTCAGCTTTCTCAGGGAGTAGACGATTAATATGGTCCCCCTCTATGAAATCCATGACTTCAGTAGACGGGTCGTAGATCTCCCTCGTCCTGCTTGCACGACCCGGTGATGATGGCTCCATCAGTTTGACCAGAATATCTTCTAATGGGACAAAGCACATATCCTTCCCACCTGGTTTTGGATGAAGTGTTGGGCCCATGAGGGTGGAAACACTCCACTTGAACATCTTGATGACATCCACAGTGACCACCTTTGCTAACCACCAATTTTGGTCATAAATGACTGCAAGCCAATCTCCACCGTGATGGACACCAGCAGACATATCTGTGGTAGTCCCATCAGGACCACTCTGGGGTTCCTGCTCCATTTCTTTAACCAGTGTTGCCAAAGGCCCTCTTTCCTTTCAATTGCGATAGGTTCAACATTCGCCTGCACACTCGTGTTTTCAGTCAACTGAAATGTTGTTGGGCTGAAACACCGGTACATCTTTGGCTCACTGCAGAAACATGACAACGATCTGCAATGGATGCTGTTTCTGTAAGGTGTGACCTGGTGGATTTTTCTTGTTTTCTGGTACATGTTTTAGTGGTTGGGACAGGAGACATCATATGTCTGCTATGCCCCCTTCAGAAATATAATAAAGCCGAGTACTGCAAAAGGTTTCTCCCAACCATCTCATGGAAGATCTTGCCATCCACAATGTGATTCCCCCGCAGTCCCCGGAGCTCCTTTCCCATGTGAAGTGGCAAAGAAGTTCCAGGTTCTTCTCTGGTTCTTTCTGTTTTTGTACTTCTTGCTGGGGAACATCTGACCAAAAGTTACACAAATGTACACAAATATCTCTGAGGACCATGTGAGTCCAAATGGCAGAAGCATCCTGTCGCTTGGATTCTGATATTGTACAAAATCCGGCTTTCTTTTCTTTTGTGTAATACATCTGACCAAAACGGCATGCCTGTACCTCAGGACTATATTTGCCTTTCCATGCTTCAGAAAAGTCCACATGCACAATAACAGTGCTTTCATTGCAGTTCTGTATCATGCTCCTGTATTCCCTGGAATGGTTCTGAACCAAGCACACGTGTGGTTGTTTTACTCTTTAGTTTGTCTTCATACAGTTTGATGAGCTCTGCTAGTGTTCCATTGTGCTTCACTAGTCTGGTATTGTAGTGAAGTCCATCTGCTGTTTGGTCCTGAAATCATTCCCATTGCTGCTACTCAATATGGGTCAACTCTTGCCGTGGGGTTGGAAGTGTGTGCTTGTGGAGACACACAGGCAGTGGAGCGCAGAAGACATGCTTCGCTTTTCTAGTTCAAAATATCCTCCATTTTGCTAGAGTTGACAATACCAAATTCTCTTAAGACCTCAAACATCGTCTTTGCATTTTCATGGTATTGGCATTGGCATGTCTTTCGATCTGATGGTTTTGGTGCTGTGACGTAGAATGGACGTAAAGCACAGAAGGATGAATAACTGATTTTTACAGTTGGTTCCTTTATGGTGAACTCCTGGTGGAGATCACCAGGTCAGTCATTTTTGCAGAATTATGGTAGAAATCCTGAACCATTTGGGTTATGTTTTAATGTAAGTGGGTTTTTTGTTAGTAGCCCTTCTCTTTCGCAGTGTGTTGTCCCAAACTGATTTGAAATTGTGCAAAATGACTATGAATTTAATTGTGTTGAAATGTTAAAAATGATGATGAAATGGTGCACCTACATTTATTCATGGTTTAGTCAATTGGGATATGGCCTGCGTTTGGAATAAATAAAGGGTCAATTATGTACGTATATATGAATTAAGCTAATATTAACATAATAAGCCATATTACATTACATTGTAATCATAAATTGTTCAAGTTCATGTTCAAGCCTCCATTGAGGATGATTTGGATGTTTTGTCACCACCGTCAGACAGAACACCTGACAGTGGTGACATCTGACAGTGTTGACAAAAACACCCTTTTTGACATGACCTTCATGAGTTGTATACGGTTACCTTGTTTTTCCTCTGTTGCTAGCTGCCTCTGGCTTCTACTTGAAATGCTTACATATGTCATAATTCAAAATGATTAATTATATACAGAAGACAGTGTTGACAGGTCATGGTTGCGACAGTAGCAACTAAAATAAATTTCTAAAGATTATTGAAAAAATAGCAAACCTACAGGAGCTTGTTTGACCTTGTAGCGTTCAGCAGGTGGAGGGTGGAGGGTGGAGGTGGAGGTGGAGAGGGGCTCCTCAGGGTGAAGCTGACCATGTGGTTGGACCATTTAATTGTCTTTTTAAAAATATCTGACTGTTGACAAAAACTTGGGACACATTTTGAGCAAACAAAATAGCTAATATTGTTTAAAGTCAACTGCTATTAGTTTTAAATAGGTGTTGGACTCTATTATTTAATCTGGCATATATTAGACATTAATGTGAACAAAATACATTTGTTCACATTTTTTATCAAATTGAAATAACAATCTATTGTCTGAGGACAACTCATTTTGTGAATACTGGGCTATCATATAATTTATGAAATGTTAAACTCAATCATATATTTTTTCAATTTCTGCAAAAACCCCTCAGATGATCAGCCCTAATTTTTTAAAATAAGATTGTTTTACATTTTCAACAGAATTAGCGCTTTTCTTAGTGGGACATATTTTTGCCATAGTCTCAAGAATCAGTGATATAATATAATATATATAATGTATGATATATAATATAATATATATAATATTATATATATATATGTATTCATTATTGTAGGGTGAGTGACAAGGGGATCAGACGAAATGAAATTTTTATTTTTTCTAAATTGTTGAGCAAGTGCTTCACAAAGAGACAATCTATAAAGACTCAAAGACTCTATACTACATGTAATCAATACTACATGTAATACATGTCATGGAGTAAATATGAAAATGACACAAAATCATAAACGTTTTCTCAGCCCCAAGTTATGTTTTAAGGCGTTTGGTGTGGAATAAGACACCATTACAGAACAGATTTTGTATTCATTCTAACACACAAATGTACCATTTCTTCTGCCAAACATTTGATTTGACTACTTGGAAAGAGAAAAGCATAAAAAGTATAAAAACTACACAAACACGTGAAGAGCAAAAGTTGAATGGAACTTAGATACAGTGATAACTCCATACAAAGCCAAAATGGAGTTCAACACTTTTCCTCTTGAGAAGTCTCAAACTGGGATGTAAATCTCACTCCATTGTGCCCTCTCTCCATCCCTCAGAGCTGAAAGCGCCAACACAGGTGTCCCAGTCTATCGATGTTCTTGTGGAGGACGCTGTGAATGGGCGCCACGTAGCGGGCCACGTCCCCGTCCCGCCAGAAGTCCCGGCAGAACAGGCCCTTGTCCGGGCTGAAGACAAACTTCTGGGGCATGGGTCCGTTGCCTCGCATGTACTCCCACAGCGCCAGCAGCAGCAGCCTCACCTCGAAGGGCGTGAGGTAGGGGAAGGCCTCGTGCACGTTGCCCAGCACGGGCGGCAGGAGCTGGCCCTCGCCCATGCAGGACACCAGCAAGCAGGAGGCCCGGAGGTGCCAAGGCGAGTCCGTGGCCAAGGCCTCGCGCGACGCCTCCCAGTGGGCCAGCAGCGTGGCCAGCAGGCCCCTGAGCACCGCGGAGCAGTAGCAGAGGGCGGGGCGCCCGGCGGCCACCACCTGCAGCAGGGGGAACAGGACGGGGTGCGCCTCGAAGCAGCGGCGGATGTGGATGTCCCGCTCCACCGTGGTGCGGGCGTGCTCCTCCGGTGGCCATGACAGTTCGCCGTTGGCCACGTCCGGACAGATGTTCTCCACCAGCGTCATCGCCACTACCTTCGCGGCCTCTGCGTTGATGGGCGGCGGCGGCTCGTCGGGGTCGGAGTTCGGGTGCCGCTGGGAGCCGTTGGTGCCACCGTTGAGGGTGGAGGAGCTGCAGCACTGGACAGTAACGGCCAGCAGCGTCTGGATGTTCTACACAGCGGCCGCAGGAAGCAACATCACAATAACAACACCTGATATCACATATGAGAGTGACCGAATATCTGATTGCCTAAAGAACAGTTCTATTGTCCTCTATTCTTTCTTTAATTCCAACACATGAATATGTTAGATCACATCAACAACAAAATCTATGAAACATTAACATGAACAATGTCCAGACAAAATGTAGTTTCATCTCAGATTATCATCTATCACATAAAAAAATAAAGCCACCGTCTTACCTGGACCACAGCGGCTGGGTCATGGGGTGGCTTGGCAGCCCGGACTTTCAGGCCCTTGCCGATTACGCCAGCGTGGAACACAGACCACACGCTGCCGGAGAAGTTGACGGCGGTCCCGAAGCGGCAGTTGGTGTCGAGCAGCGAGGCACCGAGATCAGGTGTCAGGGACGGCGAGAGGGGCGTGTCCCCGGCCATATCGGCTATCCGCCCGCCAAACAGCTCAGCGTTGCCCTTGTGAAGCGCCCCCTCGACCAGCTGCTGCAGCACGGCCTTGAGCGCCAGCGACGAGTAGGCCGCTAGCCGTGCCAGCAGCAAGGCAGAGCAGCCCACCGCCTCGCTCGCCTGACCGCCGTCCCGCCCCGAACCGCTCTCCCCGCGCCGCCGCAGAGCCACGAAAAAATGGGCCACGGCCGCGCGGCAGAGCTGCAGCAGGTGAGCAGGCGCAGCGGCGCGGCGGGGCAGCGGGCTGGCGGACAGGAGACGTGCGGCGGCGTGGGACACGGCCGGGTCGCCGTGTAGCAGCAGTGGGCAAAAGTCGTGCAGGTGGCCCGAGACGGCGCCGCCCACCTGGACGGCCACGGAAGCCCGAGCGGCCGGCCCGGCGCCCCGGCGCTCTTCGTCCTGGCTCTGGACCGCAGCGGCCAGATTGAGCAGCAGCTGCCTCAGCTGCCGAGGCCCCAGGGTGTGGGTGTGGATCTGGGCAACGCAACGGCCTACGGCGGCAGGGATGAGTCCCGGAAGGCAGGCGGACAGCGGCGTGTGCAGCTGCCAGGCCAGTGCCAGCTCCTCTGGGTTGCGGGCCTGGGTGAGCAGCTGGCAAAGGGCCTCCGTCGCCACGCTGGGGCCGCCGTACACAGACAGAAGGCAGAGCAGCTGATGCAGCCACAGGTGACGCTTCCTTTCCAGTCGCAGTGTCTCAGCGCACAGCTCACCTACGTGGGCCTGCAGCTCCTCCAGGAAAGGGATAACCCTCTGAGGTTGGGCCGAGGAGGCCGCGTGGTGAGAGGGACCCATGCCTTCAGAGCCATCAGAGCGGTTGTAGACAAGCTTGTGGAGATGCAGCAGCAGCATCTGTAAGAGGCGATCACAGGCCTCTCGGATCCCGTCCAGAGGCGAGGGTGTAGGACCCGAAATGATGACCGACGCCGGGGTGGCTGTGTCCGCCAGAAAGCGGAGAACCCGGGCGCCGCCTGTGGGGCTCTGGCTGATGAGGTGCACGGCAAGCCCCAGCATGTTCTCCAGCTCCTCCCTGGAGAGGCCCAAGAGCAGAGCCTGCAGCTGGAGTAGGACGGGCGGCCGCAGGAGCTCTACCAGCTCGGCCGACACGGCGCCCAGCAGTGTGGGTGACAGCGCAGCTAGCTGCAGCAGGAAGGGCACGGCCGAGCGACGCAGCTGCGGTGAGCTCTCCCATGAGGATGCCGACGAAGATGGGGAGAGAGGGCCGGAGGGGCTTAGGCTCTCCTGGAACATCCGGAGCAGCTCCTTGCGGATGCTGTCCGAGTGGTGCGCGGCCAGGTGCCCCAGTATTCCCACCACCGAGCCGATCTTGGGAACCCGGCTCCCCTTGTCTCCTCCTCCGGCTGGGGCCAGCGGCAGGTCCTTGGAGCCGTGCGAGCAGAAGTCCTTGAGGCCACAGGCCAACACTCGGCTGATGATGGTCCCCGGGAAGGCCGAGCCAATGTGCGCCACCACCCAGTCGAAGTGAGGAGAGTGCTGGACGGAGGTGTCCAGCAGGGCGTCCACGCATGCCTCGGGGCACCAGGCCAGCATAGCGGCCAGGCACTGGGAGTAGGCCTCCATAAGGGAGCGGGTGGCGGCGCAGGACATCCACAGCTGCAGCAGCTGGTTGAGACTGGATGAGTGTGGTGCGGCTCGGCGGCCGGCGTGCTTGCTGCTCAGCTGGCCCAACAGGTCCACGGCCCAGGCTGACACCAGAGGGGCCCAGGCCCGGGGGTGGAGGCGGATGAACTCGGACAGCACCCCGTGAACCTCCTAGAAAGCAAGGCCAAGAGGGTTCAGTTGAGACGATGTACGCATTACTGTATTATTGTATTGTTGTATTAAATTATAGAAGCACTACTGTATGGTGCAACAGCAGCAAGAAGAACAACAGCAGGAAGAAGACAGAATACATGTTTTGTTTTAACAGAGTAAAAACAAAACATGTTGCCTTTCAGCCAAACAAAGTGCAGCCACATGGATTTGCAGGGGTAATTCTTTAAAGAATTGCCCTCCTCCCCTCCGGGAGGCGCTATAGAAACCTCTGTTCCAAGTCAAGGAGGCTTAGGAACAGCTTCTTCCCCTCAGCTGTCATCTCTCTGAACTCTGCACCACGATGACAGCCCCCACCCCCCCTGCTGCCACGCCTCTGCTGTCCCCACCCCCCTGCCCCACACCTACAATAATCACCACCAATGTCTCTGACTAAGGGTAAAAAAAAAAAAAAAAACTGTATCTCAACTCCCCACCTCTCTATAGTTTACATATTTATTACTAAGATACCTGTTTACTGTACCTGACATATAGATTTAAATATGTTGATAGAACTGCTCCTACTCCTCTATATACACATATACATTTATATATGCCATACATTTACATATGCTCACTTGTATATACATTTATTTATTTTTATCCTGCTTTCAATAATTGCATACCCCTGATCACTACCTGTTAAATACTCACTTACCTGTAAATACATATACCTATAATTATGCTGCTCATATCCCATTTTATACCTTCTCTTTTAACCTAAATTTTAACTGTAAATGATATTACCTGCACTGTACTGCAACATTTGCACTCTGGTTAGATGCTAAATTATTTTCGTACTGTTCTTGTGCTGTACAATGACAATACATTTAAATGTAATCTAATCTAAATCAAAAAAATGGGAGGTAGCAGTTTACCTGTATGATGTCCTCCAGGTTGGAGCTGACTCCAGCGCCACCGTCGCCCTCCGTCTCCAGGTGGTGGAGGAAAGCGGAGACATGCTCATCATACACCCCCCTGAGATGCTCCAAGACCGCCCCGCGGCAGGCGGGCACGGAGCGCAGAAGGCGAACGGCACAGCGGGCGTGCTCTCGAACGCTTAGTTTGCGGCCCTGGACAGAGTCCACGCCACTGATGAATGACTTGATCTCCTGGGACAGCTCCTGGGCGCTAGGAGAGGAAAGACATGCAGAATGGATTACATTCATAGCTCATTACTTTTTGATCTTTTAAGATGCACTTTTAAGGATTACACGATTTTCGTTTCAGTTGCTACTATGACGTTATGTTTGTCCACTTGTTTTCCTGTATGCCTGTAGTTGGAAGCAAGCATGGTGAGGTTTACAGTGGTGGTTAGACCACACACACACACACACACACACACACACACACACACACACACACACACACACACACACACACACACACACACACACACACACACACACACACACACACACACACACACACACACACACACACACACACACACACACACACACACACACACACACACACACACACACACACACACACACACACACACACACACACACACACGTTACTTTTTTTGTTTTATAGGCCTACAATAATTCTAAGGTTTCCGAGCTGGCTGATAAAACATCTGATCGTGATGGGTTGTGTGAAGCTGTTGTCCAGTAATATGTCTTATTATATTAATATACCTTAAGAAAGAAGAATAGCAAGAGTATAAGGAGCTCACCTCAGGGCCCCCTGCGGCGGGTGGGGGTGAGAGGTCTGCATCGGGGGGGTCCCGTCAAACACCACAGACATCGCGTTCTCCTTTAACATCAACACATCACATTAGAAGCAGCCGCCCCTGCCTGCCTCGGACATATAAAACACCAACTGGTGAACTTATATATATATATTTGTGTTCTTAATTCTCTAGACACAAATACCAATAGGGCGATTCAAGACGGAAGTTGGTTCTTCTTCTTCGAGTGTTATTATTGTAGTCATGAAGTACCAGTGGCGTTGACGGCACCCCCTAGTGGTTCAGAGTCACACATGCTACTCCAACCATCCACCCATCATCCATCGATTACCCTCTCCGTCGGGTCGCGGAGGCGCCGGATGCTGGATGAGGATGCTACTCCATATATCAATATTTGGTAGCATGGCATTGCAATACATGTATTATTAAGAATGCCTTAATTGTCATTGAACAAGTCCAACGAAATTGTGCTGCAATCCTGTGCTGTGCAATCCTCACTCCCCAGTCCCACTTTACACACACAGATCACACAGATCACTGAAATACATTAAAACTAACTAACTAACTAACTCAACTAAATGAAGGGCGGAGGAGGTCGAGCGTGTCTCCAGCTTCAAATTCCTGGGGGTCCACCTCTCCTTAGACCTCTCCTGGTCCCTCAACACGGCCTCACTGGTAAAGAAGGCTCACCAGCCTCTCTTCTTCCTGAGGAGACTGAGGAAAGCCCACCTGTCCCCTCACATTCTTGTGAACTTTTACCGGTGTGCTATTGAAAGCATCCTCACCAACTGCATCACAGTGTGGTACGGCAACTGCACTGTTTCAGACCGGAGAGCGCTGCAGAGGGTGGTGAAAACCCCCCAACGCATCGTTGGACTATCCCTCCCTGCAATAAACACTACCCACCACAAACGGTGTCTGAGGAAGGCACAAACAATTGTAGATGACCCCTCTCACCCCAACCATGGACTGTTTTCCCTCCTCCCCTCCGGGAGGCGCTATAGAAGCCTCTCTTCCAAGTCAAGCAGGCTTAGCAACAGCTTCT
>CM051001.1:3128985-3143985 GCA_027704905.1 Muraenolepis orangiensis | reverse complement strand
TAAGGCAAACTGCAGTAGCTTCCTTAACCCTGGCCTGCAGTGAAGCACGTTCTCTATCATACAGTCTCGGAATGGTTTTTTGAGAGTGTTTTCCTGCTTGGAGGAACATACATTGGATTGAGAGCCTGTGTGAAGCTTCGGAATCCCTTGTCCTCCACAATGGAAAATGGTTGGAAATCACTTGCAATCATTTTGGCCAATTCTTCATCCACTATGTTCTGTCTAGCTGGGGTCATTCATTGCCTTTGCCATTCATTGCATATAAATTGGCTTATTGAGGTCTGTGTAGCTGTTGGTTTTTGGGTACCTGATGCATGGGGGGTAGATCCTGTAGCTGCAGCAACAACAGGTGGAGTAGACACACAGAAGCAGAAGCAGGCAGTCTGACCTGCCTTTTTTCTTCCAACTGAACAGTTGGATGCACAGTTCTCAAGTGCCTGTGGAGGTGGTTTGTGGACCCTGCTCTATATGAGAGCTTCATGTTGCAAATTCTGCATTCTGCCTTTGTGTTTGCACAATTGTTAAAATGCAGCCAAATGCTGCTTCTTTTCCTACTTTCACTCATCTTATTTGCGCGACGCAAACTGACACTTCCCCGTGTGAAGTGTCACCCCTCCCTCTGTTCAGCTATCAGCACTGACCACACGCCGCCCTCCCTCCTTATCTATCCTCACGTGATGCACAGCATGACATGCAGTCATGACAGTGACATTCAGTCACTGCATGTACGCGGAGCACCCGTAAAAAAAATAATAACGGCTCGTTCGCGGGTGCGAGCCGGCTCCCGTCGTTCACTAAAAAGAGCCGGCTCTTTGAGCCGGCTCGTTCGCGACCGACACATCACTACTCTGCAGTGATGATCACGAGCTAGCTCGCGACCAGCTGATCGCATACAGCAGACAACACTTCTATCTTTCCCCCGGACTACTAGAGCTATTCCGTAACAACAACAACAACAACAACAACATCAACAACAACATCAACAACAACATCAACATCAACAACAACCCGGTAAGGTTCCATTACACTTGGTCTCTATTATTAAATCTCTGGTGATTCTTGAACCGTAGATACGTCAATCAAAGGCCTCGAAAGGCCTCGTTTTAAATGGTTAGAAAAGTTAAAGCTTCGTTCTGACAAGAAAATACCAATCAACGTGTGTATAATTATTGATTATTATTATTATTATTATTATTATATACCATTATTTGAAACTGTAAATACGCTCAGTCAAATAAATATGTATATATTTTTGCATTTTAACTGATACGTTGCGATGTAGAGATCAACCCAATCAATGCGTCATAGCATGTCAAACTGTATTTACTTTAATATATAATAATATATATACATATATATACATATACATGTAGGAACATGTGACAAATAACACATGTTGATGATTGATTTATTTTTAAGCAGGAAAGAAAGTGAAACCATTCCCCTCATCATCATGGCCCCAACCCTGGTTAGTAGCCCAGATCGGATGTATTAGATTCGATTCGATTATAATGTATTATCATTTCACAAGTACAGTAGAGGCAATACATCGGCATCTAGCCAGAGTGCAAATGTTGCAGTAAAGTGCAGGTAATATATAATGTACAATAATAACTACTACTAAAAACAAGTATATAATTACTTATAGAGTAGGTATGAGATATGTGCAGGATTATAGGTATATATATATATATACACAAGGTATGTATACAAGTATAAACAGGTAGTGAGCAGGGGTATGCGTTTGTATCAAAATATAAATATATATAAATATATTTATAGCAGGTAGTGAGCAGAGGTGTGTAGTTATATCAACAGTTGAAGATTCATATATATATATATATATATATATATATATATATACGGCAAGTACAGTAAAAATGTACATGGCTATCATACAGGTATGTAAACAATAAATCTGTAAACTATAGGTCGAGGTAGGGAGTGATGATACAAGGCCGTTGAAGACATTGATGGTGAAAGGGTTTAGTCAGCAGGGTTCAGAGGTCGTAAGCTACAGAAAACCCCTTCCTTGTTCATGACGACAGGACGACAGATTTTTGCTTTGATACAAAATTTTAAAAATATATATATTTTTTCCCCCTTGTAAAAACCCAATGGTGTAGTATGACGTTAAGCCGGAGCCAGGTGACCTGATAGAAGTGTTCCGTGGATCCTACCAGCATTGGGCGGTGTACGTTGGCGATGGATTTGTTGTACATTTGGCGCCACCTTGTGAGTCGTCACCACGCAACTCTGGCAACTTTCCTCAGAAGCTGACGTAACACAACGTTTGCATAGCCTCGTTAATCTGCAGTAAAATGACCTTCATGCTTGTAAAATAATCCCTTTTTTAGTATTTTTATAAATAAACAAAACAAGGGTTTTCGGTCCTTCACAAAGCGCTTGCTTGTCCTTCTTTCTTATTGTCCCACTGCAGCTGAGGTTCCAGGCGCCGGAGCCAGCAGCGTGATGTCTGTCTTCTGCGAGAAAGCCCTGGTGAAGCGGGCGGAGCTTTGGGATGTAGTGGAGACCCACCAGTGGCAGATCAACAACACCCTGGACGACCAGTATGCGCCGCGGCCCGCCCATGTGGTGGTGAGGGAGGCCCTTGAGTCGGTGGGCAGGGAGATGCCCTACTGCGTCTTCCGGGGAAACTGTGAGCACTTTGCTACAGAGCTACGCTACGGCAAGGCCGAGTCTCGACAGGTATGTTGTAGCCGTCAGGTCTTTGGTCCATGCCTAGCAGAAAGGCATTGCTTTAATATTTGGGTTTGTTTATTTTATTTAAAAAAATGTTTGAGTAAGCTACAAAAATCGATTTGCATCATTCAAAAGTAACCCAACACAGCCACACAATCAAAGTTTGGAGACAGCACCTAACGGTATGAAACGCAAATCATGACACATACTCTCACTCGCCATTGTTAGCAAGGCATCCCACATTAAACTTCTAATCCGGCCTAAATACCGTATTGACCCGAATATAAGACAAGTTTTTTTTCCTCAAAGTAACTCAAAGTCTTAAAGTAACGGTACATAAACACAGTTACCTGGAGAGATAGAAATGGAGAGACACATCGACCAACTTGAAAAAAGTGGCTCAAAAGTAGGGCAAGTTAATAAACAGGAGAGACGAAGTTACGATGCCAATTTTAAGATAATGGTGATAAACGAAGCAGAGACATCAAACACCTGTCATTGCGACGCAGGACAAGCCCAGCGCCTGCCCTCAGACTTCAGAGAGAAGCTACTGTCTTATCAGCGATATGTGATAACGTTAAGGAAGAAGCACTCATACCCCCTTGATCAGATCGGCAATGCTGATCAAACGCCTGTGTATTTTGACATGCCAACATCTGTCACTGGGGATAAGAAAGGCGACAAATCAGTGATCTACTGATCTACTGGAAACGAGAAGAGCCGGTGGGGGGGGGGGAAGGGGAAGCGAGGAAGAGCCGAGAACGGTCAGAGAGGAACATGTTGATTCTGGATGCTTTCCGTGGACACTTCAAAACGCCAGTCAAAAAGCAAGTGAAAGAGTTGAATGGTGACCTAGTGATCATACCGGGCGGAATGACAAGCCAGCTGCAGGTGTTGGATGTGGTCGTTAACAAACCATTCAAGGTTCATCTGCGCAAGAGATCCACAGAGTGGCTCCTGGCTGCTAATCACGCACTGACACCGTCTGGAAAAATCCAAAAGCCTGCAGTACGTTTGCTCTGTGAATGGATCTTGCAAGCATGGGCTGACGTTTCCCCAGAAAGCATTAATGGGTTAACAAATGCTGCGTATCAAATGGATGGCAGCGAGGAGGACGTGATGTGGGAGGAGACGGTGAGGATGACGTGATGTGGGAGGAGACGGGGAAGCGGACACCGTGAGTGACGATAGCGGGAGTGAGAGGAACAACCAGCGATGTAGAAGACGAGCTGAATGAGAAGACGTGATGTGACCAATAGACTGATGTTCTGTTTTATTGCTCTACTGTTTTATTGCACTACCGTTTTATTGCACTACTGTTTCATTGCAATCTATCTAGCCTGTTTTGTTTTTGTTTGCCAAGTTAGGCAAATTTGAACACAATGTGTGTTATCATTATTTTCCAAAAAAAACCATTTTCTTTATAAAAAAAAAAGATTTGGTCTTCAAAAATGTATTTTGTTTTTTTTTACAAAAATGAGTCTTGAAAAAGGGGTCGTCTTATAATCGGGGTCGTCTTATATTCGGGTCAATACGGTACTTTAAGATTAATCCTGTCTTTTTGTAAATTGTCACGTGAATCGAGTTCACTTCATTATGCTCAGAATCTCTTAAATCTCTGCAAATGAACAGCATTACGAGTTAACCCTGCAATATGAAAGAAGAACTGATCTCTATCAAAAATGTAATGTCTTTGATTCAGATAAGGTATTTAACTAAAGGTTTTATTGGCATTTCACTGAAAGGAAAACGGAAATAAATGCCTTTTGTTTGACTCAGCAGTTCAGAGTTTTATACAAAAAGTACAATGGAATGCTAACTCCCCATTCCCTCCCGCAGTTCAGTAGGTCACTGGCTGTGGATAAAAACTATCCTCAGTTTGAGGGTTTGGTATTTCTGTAATGAGGTAGTGCTGTGCCTGGGTTTGATTGTAGTGTTTGGTTACTCATTGAAGTCTCTGCTCTCTTCTTGTGACCTGATCTCCCACTGCAGGTGCGCAAGGCAGGTGAGGTTGCCATGGCAGCAGGCGTGGCCACCGTGGTGGGCCTGGGTCTCGTGGCTTTGGCAGGCGCCTTTTTTGGAGGCGGGAACAAGGAAAAGAAGAAGAACACACAGTGATTGACATCCATTGTCAGTCTCTTGTCTTTGTCCTCCCAATGGAGGGGCTTGATTCTACCAGCAAAACATGATTGAGACGTCTGACCTGAAACAAGTGTTATCTGTCAAGTCATTAGCAGCTTCTTGGATTCTGTGGGTTTGATTGTAAAAAAAACAACAACATCCAATCACTAATCAATCACATGCTATTTACTAACCTTGAAAACAGATATTGACGGTCAAGACAACTTGCATATTTGTCCATATGCATATGGTAGCTTCTATTTATGCCACAATTTTTTTCCTTCTGTTTTTAAACAGAAGAAATGTGATAATGATGAAGAATTGTTTGTTGTAATTTTTCAACCTTTAACTTTTACACCAGCAGCACAACTAGCAAGGAGTTTTCATTCTCCATTCTGCCGGAGTTTATGGATCTCTGTCAATAATGAACGCACAGTATTATGTATTGCAGTGATTAAGGTGGATATTAACAGTTTAAATAACCTAATGACGTAGTATAATTCTAGTTTCATAAGTAATCAGAGATTAAATAAATGGAACGATTGCCAAAAACGGATGCCAAATAATACATAACTTTCCACTTTATACAAATAATGGAACCTGTTTCAGATTCCTGATCTATTTAAGGGAGGCTGGCCTTTTATTCTTATTGCAGACTTCTCCAATGAACACAATATGATAATGAGTTTCTCCTGCTCACAACTGAAAACAAATTGCATTGAGTTGATATAAGCACTTTATTCTGAGAGTAACAAGCATAATAACGTGTCTGGACTCTATGCGTGTGATTCTGGTGTTTATCACACTTGATGAAGGGGAGTCGTCAAACATACTCAGTTTCAGTAGCTTTAATTAACATGTATTCATAATTAACTTATCTTGGTACAGGAAGTATTGTGGAGAGGAAGTGTGGTCTGGTGCTCTCTGGCTTTGACGGTCCTGGAACTGTTCAAACCACAATGAACACATTCATTCATATTTAATACACATGGTTAATATTGATAATTGTTGTCATCTTGTCATATAAAGTCATTCAAATAGAAGATTTGACATCAGTTTGTTCCTCCTGACAATTAATAAAAACATTTATCAATAAAGTTAATAATGTGACAATTGTGTGTGTGTGTGTGTGTGTGTTAGGTATGCGCCTAAGTGACGTCGCACTACATGAAGTAGCAAGTTAGATCAGTTTCATTTCCTGAGAAAAGGAGTGGAGCAAAGGAACCAGACACCAGCTGCTGGTCCGCCCCCAGAATCCCCTGAACGTGGACAGCTTCATAAAGAAGGAAGGCAGGAGAGAAGGTCGCTCTGGACTTTGTCTCCAAAACATCAATAACAGGAGGCTTAGTGAAGGTTGGTTATAGGCATAGGGTAACGCTTATGATATCAGACAAGTCACATATACAGACAAGGCTTCAGAACGAGGTAAGTGGGGCTTTGTAGAGTAAAGTGTAAAACGAGCCATCTCTTACTACATATTTAAGTTTCACTTTCAATACAACGGTTTCCAAAAATAACTCTGGCAAATCACTTTGTAGAGTTGAAGAGATTCGCATTATTATTTATTAATAATAGTAATTATAATAATAACAATAATAATACTTGTATTGCGCCTTTTCATGTGGTGAAAACAAACATTTTTAAACCAGCTGATGGGATCTCACGATGTGGATGTGTTGGGCCCCTGGTTTGTGAATAACCATTGTTTATATGTTTAATCATCCAAATGTTATGGTTGATGGTTGATGGTTGTTATTGGTGTCAAACTGAAACTGAAACAATGTGAAAAGCGTTTGCATAGGCATAAAACAAGGTATAAAACTAAAACACTGTCTGTGATACTGTATGCATTGTAAGGGCCCTGCGTGTTGAGCCGACCAACGAGTGTTGCCAGGAATGCGACCCCCCCGGGGTTTTGGTCTGTGTGCGTATTTGTGGTGACACCCCATTTGTGGTGTAGTGATGTGTCGGTCGCGAACGAGCCGGCTCAAAGAGCCGGCTCTTTTTAGTGAACGACGGGAGCCGGCTCGCACCCGCGAACGAGCCGTTATTGATTTGTTGCGGGTGCTCCGCGTACATGCAGTGACTGAATGTCACGCGCATGCTGTGCATCACGTGAGGATAGATAAGGAGGAGGGGCGGCGCGTGCTCAGTGCTGGTTGCTAAGAGGGAGAGGAGAACACACGGGGAAGTGTCAGTTTGCGTCGCGCTAATAAGATGAGTGAAAGTAGGAAAAGAAGCAGCATTTGGCTGCATTTTAACAATTGTGCAAACACAAAGGCAGAATGCAGAATTGTCAACATGAAGCTCTCATATAGAGCAGGGTCCACAAACCACCTCCACAGGCACATGAGAACTGAGCATCCAACAGTTCAGTTGGAAGAAAAAAGGCAGACTGCCTGCTTGTGCCAGTGGTCTACTCCACCTGTTGCTGCTGCAGCTACAGGATCTACCCCCCATGCGTCAGGTACCCAAACACCAACAGCTACACAGACCTCAATAAGACAATGGATATCAAAGGCAATGAATGACCCCAGCTAGACAGAACATAGTGGATGAAGAATTGGCCAAAATGATTGCAAGTGATTTCCAACCATTTTCCATTGTGGAGGACAAGGGATTCCTTCACACAGGCTCTCAATCCAATGTATGTTCTAAAACAGGGCAGATAATGACAGAGAGAAGAAACCGGATCAACCCTCTAAGCTGAGGCACTTGGTCTTCCTCAATGCCAATCTGCCCTGAAAAGAAGAAGAACAGGTTACAGTTTGATAGTTGACGGTAAGTTCATTAGACTGTTTTATACTGCTGTTTTGCACATTACAATACATTTATTTTTATTATGTTTTTTTATGATAGACTGTTATTTGCTGCTGTTTTGAGCATTGCAATATATTTATTTGCATTGTTTGTTTTTATTTATGATTATATTTTTTAAGATTTTAGTCAGCTGTTGCTGTCTTTTGTTCTATATTTTATACTGAAATAGAGCCCTGCTGTTTTGTTAGGGCTTTTAACTAAATAAAAATGTCAAATATACAAAAATACAGTAGCTGTCCTTTTTTAAATGTCTGCTTAAGTAGTTCTAGGTGTTGCTATCTGCTGTGTGTAGCGTGGTTCTACAAGCAGGTCAGGTCATTCATTGGGTGGTATCAGTTACAAGGGTCTGGAAATGCAATGAAAACAATTGGCCACAGAAAATCATTTATATTAAAATTTTAATTTTTACTTTTGAATACTTCAGTAAAAAGGATGTATTGAATAATTTTAGTGATGTGTGTACACATATAAATAATTAGTCAAAATAGGGCTAAATTTGATTGAATTATAAAAGGTATATGTGGTAAAATAGAAGAGCCGTTTGGGAGCCGAAAGAGCCGGCTCTTCTTGGTGAGCCAAGCCAAATGAGTCGGCTCACTCAAAAGAGCCGGAATTCCCATCACTGTTGTGGTGACACACACACACACATACACACATACACACACACACACACACACACACCATGGATGTAGATGTATTAAAATAACTGGAAAATAAATGCGGCACCACGTGACATCACGTGACTTGTAATTCCACCGTTTGGCCACTAAAGAATTTGCTTCAACACTTGACCTACTTGGCCTACTTCCTTCCTGGAGAGGGTGCTCGCTGCAGAGCCATAACCTCTAGCTTCCCCTCTCTGGAGCTCTAGCCCCCGCTCTCTGGAGCTCTAGCCCCCCCTCTCTGGAGCTCTAGCCCCCCTCTCTGGAGCTCTAGCCCCCCCTCTCTGGAACTCTAGCTCCGCCTCTCTAGAGCTCTAGCTCCGCCTCTCTGCGTTTTGTCAGCGTCACTAGATGCCCAGAGAGGCGGAGCTAGAGCTCCAGAGAGGCGGAGCTAGAGCGAAGAGGCGGGGCTAGAGCTCCAGAGAGGGGAGCTCGGGGATAAGGCTCTGCAGTGATGATCACGAGCTAGCTCGCGACCAGCTGATCGCATACAGCAGACAACACTTCTATCTTTCCCCCGGACTACTAGAGCTATTCCGTAACAACAACAACAACAACAACAACATCAACAACAACATCAACATCAACAACAACATCAACAACAACCCGGTAAGGTTCCATTACACTTGGTCTCTATTATTAAATCTCTGGTGATTCTTGAACCGTAGATACGTCAATCAAAGGCCTCGAAAGGCCTCGTTTTAAACGGTTAGAAAAGTTAAAGCTTCGTTCTGACAAGAAAATACCAATCAACGTGTGTATAATTATTGATTATTATTATTATTATTATTATTATTATTATTATTATTATATACCATTATTTGAAACTGTAAATACGCTCAGTCAAATAAATATGTATATATTTTTGCATTTTAACTGATACGTTGCGATGTAGAGATCAACCCAATCAATGCGTCATAGCATGTCAAACTGTATTTACTTTAATATATAATAATATATATACATATATATATACATATACATGTAGGAACATGTGACAAATAACACATGTTGATGATTGATTTATTTTTAAGCAGGAAAGAAAGTGAACCCATTCCCCTCATCATCATGGCCCCAACCCTGGTTAGTAGCCCAGATCGGATGTATTAGATTCGATTCGATTATAATGTATTATCATTTCACAAGTACAGTAGAGGCAATACATCGGCATCTAACCAGAGTGCAAATGTTGCAGTAAAGTGCAGGTAATATATAATGTACAATAATTGTTGAATAATCTACTAAAAAAACTACTACTAAAAACAAGTATATAATTACTTATAGAGTAGGTATGAGATATGTGCAGGATTATAGGTATATATATATATATATACACAAGGTATGTATACAAGTATAAACAGGTAGTGAGCAGGGGTATGCGTTTGTATCAAAATATAAATATATATAAATATATTTATAGCAGGTAGTGAGCAGAGGTGTGTAGTTATATCAACAGTTGAAGATTCATATATATATATATATATATATATATATATATATATATATATATATATATATATATATATATATATATATATACGGCAAGTACAGTAAAAATGTACATGGCTATCATACAGGTATGTAAACAATAAATCTGTAAACTATAGGTCGAGGTAGGGAGTGATGATACAAGGCCGTTGAAGACATTGATGGTGAAAGGGTTTAGTCAGCAGGGTTCAGAGGTCGTAAGCTACAGAAAACCCCTTCCTTGTTCATGACGACAGGACGACAGATTTTTGCTTTGATACAAAATTTTAAAAATATATATATTTTTTCCCCCTTGTAAAAACCCAATGGTGTAGTATGACGTTAAGCCGGAGCCAGGTGACCTGATAGAAGTGTTCCGTGGATCCTACCAGCATTGGGCGGTGTACGTTGGCGATGGATTTGTTGTACATTTGGCGCCACCTTGTGAGTCGTCACCACGCAACTCTGGCAACTTTCCTCAGAAGCTGACGTAACACAACGTTTGCATAGCCTCGTTAATCTGCAGTAAAATGACCTTCATGCTTGTAAAATAATCCCTTTTTTAGTATTTTTATAAATAAACAAAACAAGGGTTTTCGGTCCTTCACAAAGCGCTTGCTTGTCCTTCTTTCTTATTGTCCCACTGCAGCTGAGGTTCCAGGCGCCGGAGCCAGCAGCGTGATGTCTGTCTTCTGCGAGAAAGCCCTGGTGAAGCGGGTGGAGCTTTGGGATGTAGTGGGGACCCACCAGTGGCAGATCAACAACACCCTGGACGACCAGTATGCGCCGCGGCCCGCCCATGTGGTGGTGAGGGAGGCCCTTGAGTCGGTGGGCAGGGAGATGCCCTACTGCGTCTTCCGGGGAAACTGTGAGCACTTTGCTACAGAGCTACGCTACGGCAAGGCCGAGTCTCGACAGGTATGTTGTAGCCGTCAGGTCTTTGGTCCATGCCTAGCAGAAAGGCATTGCTTTAATATTTGGGTTTGTTTATTTTATTTAAAAAAATGTTTTGAGTAAGCTACAAAAATCGATTTGCATCATTCAAAAGTAACCCAACACAGCCACACAATCAAAGTTTGGAGACAGCACCTAACGGTATGAAACGCAAATCATGACACATACTCTCACTCGCCATTGTTAGCAAGGCATCCCACATTAAACTTCTAATCCGGCCTAAATACCGTATTGACCCGAATATAAGACAAGTTTTTTTTCCTCAAAGTAACTCAAAGTCTTAAAGTAACGGTACATAAACACAGTTACCTGGAGAGATAGAAATGGAGAGACACATCGACCAACTTGAAAAAAGTGGCTCAAAAGTAGGGCAAGTTAATAAACAGGAGAGACGAAGTTACGATGCCAATTTTAAGATAATGGTGATAAACGAAGCAGAGACATCAAACACCTGTCATTGCGACGCAGGACAAGCCCAGCGCCTGCCCTCAGACTTCAGAGAGAAGCTACTGTCTTATCAGCGATATGTGATAACGTTAAGGAAGAAGCACTCATACCCCCTTGATCAGATCGGCAATGCTGATCAAACGCCTGTGTATTTTGACATGCCAACATCTGTCACTGGGGATAAGAAAGGCGACAAATCAGTGATCTACTGATCTACTGGAAACGAGAAGAGCCGAGTAACGGTCAGAGAGGAACATGTTGATTCTGGATGCTTTCCGTGGACACTTCAAAACGCCAGTCAAAAAGCAAGTGAAAGAGTTGAATGGTGACCTAGTGATCATACCGGGCGGAATGACAAGCCAGCTGCAGGTGTTGGATGTGGTCGTTAACAAACCATTCAAGGTTCATCTGCGCAAGAGATCCACAGAGTGGCTCCTGGCTGCTAATCACACACTGACACCGTCTGGAAAAATCCAAAAGCCTGCAGTACTTTTGCTCTGTGAATGGATCTTGCAAGCATGGGCTGACGTTTCCCCAGAAAGCATTAATGGGTTAACAAATGCTGCGTATCAAATGGATGGCAGCGAGGAGGACGTGATGTGGGAGGAGACGGTGAGGATGACGTGATGTGGGAGGAGACGGGGAAGCGGACACCGTGAGTGACGATAGCGGGAGTGAGAGGAACAACCAGCGATGTAGAAGACGAGCTGAATGAGAAGACGTGATGTGACCAATAGACTGATGTTCTGTTTTATTGCTCTACTGTTTTATTGCACTACCGTTTTATTGCACTACTGTTTCATTGCAATCTATCTAGCCTGTTTTGTTTTTGTTTGCCAAGTTAGGCAAATTTGAACACAATGTGTGTTATCATTATTTTCCAAAAAAAAACATTTTCTTTATAAAAAAAAAAGATTTGGTCTTCAAAAATGTATTTATTTATTTTTTACAAAAATGAGTCTTGAAAAAGGGGTCGTCTTATAATCGGGGTCGTCTTATATTCGGGTCAATACGGTACTTTAAGATTAATCCTGTCTTTTTGTAAATTGTCACGTGAATCGAGTTCACTTCATTATGCTCAGAATCTCTTAAATCTCTGCAAATGAACAGCATTACGAGTTAACCCTGCAATATGAAAGAAGAACTGATCTCTATCAAAAATGTAATGTCTTTGATTCAGATAAGGTATTTAACTAAAGGTTTTATTGGCATTTCACTGAAAGGAAAACGGAAATAAATGCCTTTTGTTTGACTCAGCAGTTCAGAGTTTTATACAAAAAGTACAATGGAATGCTAACTCCCCATTCCCTCCCGCAGTTCAGTAGGTCACTGGCTGTGGATAAAAACTATCCTCAGTTTGAGGGTTTGGTATTTCTGTAATGAGGTAGTGCTGTGCCTGGGTTTGATTGTAGTGTTTGGTTACTCATTGAAGTCTCTGCTCTCTTCTTGTGACCTGATCTCCCACTGCAGGTGCGCAAGGCAGGTGAGGTTGCCATGGCAGCAGGCGTGGCCACCGTGGTGGGCCTGGGTCTCGTGGCTTTGGCAGGCGCCTTTTTTGGAGGCGGGAACAAGGAAAAGAAGAAGAACACACAGTGATTGACATCCATTGTCAGTCTCTTGTCTTTGTCCTCCCAATGGAGGGGCTTGATTCTACCAGCAAAACATGATTGAGACGTCTGACCTGAAACAAGTGTTATCTGTCAAGTCTTAGCAGCTTCTTGGATTCTGTGGGTTTGATTGTAAAAAAAACAACAACATCCAATCACTAATCAATCACATGCTATTTACTAACCTTGAAAACAGATATTGACGGTCAAGACAACTTGCATATTTGTCCATATGCATATGGTAGCTTCTATTTATGCCACAATTTTTTTCCTTCTGTTTTTAAACAGAAGAAATGTGATAATGATGAAGAATTGTTTGTTGTAATTTTTCAACCTTTAACTTTTACACCAGCAGCACAACTAGCAAGGAGTTTTCATTCTCCATTCTGCCGGAGTTTATGGATCTCTGTCAATAATGAACGCACAGTATTATGTATTGCAGTGATTAAGGTGGATATTAACAGTTTAAATAACCTAATGACGTAGTATAATTCTAGTTTCATTAGTAATCAGAGATTAAATACATGGAACGATTGCCAAAAACGGATGCCAAATAATACATAACTTTCCACTTTATACAAATAATGGAACCTGTTTCAGATTCCTGATCTATTTTAAGGGAGGCTGGCCTTTTATTCTTATTGCAGACTTCTCCAATGAACACAATATGATAATGAGTTTCTCCTGCTCACAACTGAAAACAAATTGTATTGAGTTGATATAAGCACTTTATTCTGAGAGTAACAAGCATAATAACGTGTCTGGACTCTGCGTGTGATTCTGGTGTTTATCACACTTAATGAAGGGGAGTCGTCAAACATACTCAGTTTCAGTAGCTTTAATTAACATGTATTCATAATTAACTTATCTTGGTACAGGAGGTATTGTGGAGAGGAAGTGTGGTCTGGTGCTCTCTGGCTTTGACGGTCCTGGAACTGTTCAAACCACAATGAACACATTCATTCATATTTAATACACATGGTTAATATTGATAATTGTTGTCATCTTGTCATATAAAGTCATTCAAATAGAAGATTTGACATCAGTTTGTTCCTCCTGACAATTAATAAAAACATTTATCAATAAAGTTAATAATGTGACAATTGTGTGTGTGTGTGTTAGGTATGCGCCTAAGTGACGTCGCACTACATGAAGTAGCAAGTTAGATCAGTTTCATTTCCTGAGAAAAGGAGTGGAGCAAAGGAACCAGACACCAGCTGCTGGTCCGCCCCCAGAATCCCCTGAACGTGGACCGCTTCATAAAGAAGGAAGGCAGGAGAGAAGGTCGCTCTGGACATTGTCTCCAAAACATCAATAACAGGAGGCTTAGTGAAGGTTGGTTATAGGCATAGGGCAGTGGCGGCTCGTCCATAGGGGCGCAGGGGCGCCGCCCCACCTGGTTGAGAGAGGAAAAAAAAAATTAAAATAAAAAATTATAATAATTGTGTTTTTTTATTTTTTATTTTTTTGACCCCTAAAAATAAACTAAACATGTTTAAAATGAATAATAATTACTCATTTTATGTATGTTTGTGTTTAAAATGCACAATAACGTTAATATAGCAAATATAAATCATTGTTGTGCGTGCTATTCTCCCCCCTCGTTTGTCATTGACGTCACTCTCATAGAAATTTGGTACTTACCTCCAAACCTGGGCGCACTGCCGTGCGCCCAGGTTTGGAGGTAGGTACCAAATTTGATAGGCAATGTAGCCTATCAAGGGTCAAGGTTTTGAGGTAGGTACCAAATTTGATAGGCAAATGTAGCCTATCAAGGGTCCTGAATACGATCTCTGGGAGCGCATTTCATTGCGCCCGAACAAGGAAACCAGTCACGCATGCGCGACTCAAATTGAGTGGCGCATGCGTGAGCAAATTGAGTGGCGCATGCGTGAATGCGTGAGCAAAGAAAACCAGTCACGCATGCGCAATTCATAGCCTAGTTGAACCTTATTTGTAAAGCCTGTACTGCTCTGCTCTCAGTTCGCGTCTTGCTGTCTGAGGAAAGGTACGTTGTTGTTTGTTTTTGTCCCGATTATAGTTTTACATTTATTTTTATTGTGGACGATGTAAACGTAAAGTAAAGGGGATAAGATATGTTGGTCTTGCTGTATAAACATGCAGCTTGTGTCATTTGTATGTAAACGGTGTGGATTGGGGTTTTGTAAGTTTATCGTGGACACGTGCTTCCCCAATGCTAGCTACAGGGTCCTCCGTGT
>CM051001.1:3120909-3127985 GCA_027704905.1 Muraenolepis orangiensis | reverse complement strand
AGACTGGACTTTTGGATTATTGATTTAAGATATAAAACGCAGATAAAGCATATTTTTGAGTTGGACAATTTAAGCTTTCTGAAGCCGTTATTATTTTGGATTGGATTTAGTTCGAGTTGTAAAGATGTCAGATACAGACGAAGATGTTGAAAAAGAGCGAGAACTTTATAAGTTAATTAAAACAAGAAGAGGCAAGTTGGGCGTTCTCACCAGGAAGCAAAATGAGATTGATAAATTAAAAGAGGCTGGGGAGCCCAAACAATTGATCAGTGAGCATATGAACGCTTTTAATAAATATCTCGAACAATTCATGGAACTGCAAGTGGCTGTGCAGAGTGCATTGGAAAATGAGGAAGAACAGGAGTCGGACCACATTGACTGGTATGAGCCAAAGCTGATGCGAATGAAGGAGTTTATTGAGCAAATGGATAAATGGATGAAAAGCGATGTAGACGAGACAGGGGAGTTAAATGCATCCGTTCACCCGCACGACAGTGTTTCTCAGGTAGGCCATGATATCGCGGACGAGCGCGTCGATGGCGAGACCTCTGCTGGCTTAACCAAGGCGCTTAGTAGGGTATCGGTAGGCTCCAGCAGAAGAAGTTCTTCGTCGGCTTCATCCTCTAGAGTCTCCAGCGCGCACGTTCAGGCCGAAGTAGCGCACGCTGCGTTGTTGGCCAAGGTACCGGCGCTGAAGGAACAGCATGCGCTCGAACGTGAGGAATTGGAATTAAAGGCAAGACAAGACGCGGAAGAACTGGAATTAAATGCGAGAAAAGAAGCAGAAAAGCTGCAATTAAAATCAAGAAAGGAAGCGCTCGCTTTAAAGACAGACTTGGCTGTTGCAAGCGCAAAAGTAAGCGTATTCACAGCAATGCAAGACCAGCAAGCCAGTGAACGCAGGTTTCGAGGTTCATCCTCCAGTAGCATGGTGAGTTGCAACACTGAATTTCTTCCTCCTGTTATTAAAGCAAAATCCCCAAAACCACCATTAGAAAAGGCTACAAAATGTCACCCATGAGTTTTAAACCATCTGCTATGTCGTTGCCCACTGGTGATTCAACCAAGCAAGCTACACAGGTGAAGGCAAAAGGAAAAGTCCTGGGAAAAGTCCTGTCGAATTTGGTAATGATGCTTTTGCAGAGATTATGGGCAAACATAACGAAGTAACTGAGATCCTTGTAAAGCAACAGAAAATGTCTTCTCTTCCGCCTGTGACCATCCCTGTTTTTGATGGTAACCCTTTGCATTTCCGATCGTTTATTAAAGCATTTGAACAAGGAATAGAGTCCAAAACAGACAATATGCAAGATCGACTGTACTACTTAGAGCAATTTACCACAGGTCAGCCGAAGAATCTGGTGCAAAGCTGCATGCACATGCAGCCACAAACTGCATATACTGAAGCAAAGAAACGGCTTGAATTGAACTTTGGAAACAGAGTAAGAATAACATCTGCATTCGTTGACAAGGCACTGAATTGGTCCATTATCAAACCAGATGACACTTATGCATTAAGAGCTTATGCACTGTTTTTTAAGAAGTTGTTTTAACACCATGAACGAAGCTGGTTTTGTTGATGAGCTGGAAAATGCTACGAATATGAAAGTTCTTGTGTCTAAGCTGCCTTTCAGATTGCGGGATAGATGGCGAGGGGCAGTCGTCAACATCGATGAAAAGCGTGACCGAAGGCCAACACTCCGAGACCTCCTGGAGTTTTTGGAGAAGCAAGTAAAAGCTGCTTTGGATCCCGTCTACGGAGAGGCTCAGAACACAAAGGAAAGGGTAACTGCTAAAACCACAACACCAGTTTACAAACCCAAAGCCAACTTTGCTACTTCTGTTGTTCCTGCCTCAGAACAGACCAATGGTAAGCTCCTGTCTAGTCGTAACCAGTCAAGACCTGAAAAAGGAAATGCAGTTCAAAACGATTGTCTTTTCTGTGACAAAAAACATTCAATTGATCGGTGTGATTCATTCAAACAGAGACCTAACAAGGAAAAGGTGGAGTTTATCAAGAGCAAGGGTTTGTGTTTTGGTTGCCTAGTGAAAGGACACATGAGTAAGAGCTGTCCCAAACGTTTGTCATGCCAAACATGTCTAAAGAACCATCCAACTGTTCTTCACATAGAAACCCCACAAGCCACCTCAAAGCCAGATGAATGTCTCCAGAATGCTTTAGTCTCCTTAGATGCTGGAAAAGATGCTGGATGTCACAATGGGGCCGGAGCGAGAGAATGTGCGCTGTCTGTTGTTCCTGTGAAGGTGAAGTTGGACAAGGGAACCAAAATCATTCAAACCTACGCCTTCCTCGACCCGGGCAGCACGGCAACCTTCTGCACAGAAGCACTGATGACCCAGCTACATGGAAAAGGAAAAAAGGTGGAAATCATGCTCAAAACCATGGGTCAAGAAAAGCCAGTATGTTGCTTTAAAATTTCTGGGTTAGAAGTAGCTGCCATCCATGATGACACTTACCTTAAACTGCCCGATGTTTATACTAAAAAATCAGTCCCAGTCACCCAAGAAAACATTCCTAAAGAGGAACAGATAAGAAACTGGCCCTACTTGAAGGATGTTGAGCTAACGCCAATTAATGCAGGCATTGGGCTTCTTATTGGTGTTAATTGTCCAAAAGCATTGGAACCGTGGAAAATTGTTAACAGTGAGGGTAATGGGCCTTATGCTGTGCAAACTCGACTTGGGTGGGTCATTAATGGTCCACTCAATCATACCTTAGATGGTGCTGGGATTGGGGTTGCGTCTGTTCTTGTGAACCGCATCTCTATTAGTGAGTTAGAAGAAATGTTCGTCAGGCAGTATAATCAGGATTTTGTGGAGCACAACTGTGGAGAAGAAACTGAAAAGTCTGTGGAGGATAAACAGTTTATGGATATAATGTCAAACTCTGCTGTGCTAAAGGATGGCCATTACCACTTAGAATTGCCGTTTCGTAATCCTGAGGTCAGTATGCCCAATAACAAGCAGGTGGCTCAGCAGAGGGCGCAATATCTGCTAAAAAGATTCAACAAAGACCCATCATTCTTTGAAGATTACAGAGAATTCATGAGAAATGTCAGTGCCGAAAACCATTCGGAAGCGATCCCGCATGACCAGCTGAAACATGAGGAAGGAAAAGTGTGGTATGTACCGCATCATGGTGTCTACCACCCACAAAAGAAAACATTGCGTGTTGTGTTTGATTGTGCCTCAACCTATGCTGGAACTTCACTGAACAAAGAGCTTTTGCAAGGGCCAGACTTGACGAACACATTGCTAGGCGTTCTCATCCGCTTTCGCCAAGGGCCAATTGTAATGATGACTGATATCAAAGGTATGTTCCATCAAGTGAGAGTGGCTGAGGAGCATGTGAACTACCTGCGGTTCCTCTGGTGGCCTGATGGCGACCTCACCAAAGATCTTGCCGAGCACAGAATGTTGGTCCACATCTTTGGAGCAGTGTCCTCTCCCAGCTGTGCCACATATGCTCTGTTAAAAACTGCTGACGACAACCAAGGTCTGTATCCAGATGAAGTCATAAATACAATCAGGAATAATTTCTATGTCGATGACTGTCTTAAATCTGTGAGTTCTGTACAGCAGGCCATCTCTCTTTACCAGCAACTTACAGAGGTGTGTGCCAGAGGTGGATTCAGGCTCAACAAGTGGGTCTGCAATGAGCGCACCGTTCTTTCCCAGATCCCGCAGGAAAACCGTGCCAAAGGGATAAAGACCCTGGACCTCGGCCGTGACCAGCTTCCCTTGGAAAGAGCTCTGGGAGTCCAGTGGGATGTGGAAGACGACGTCTTCACGTTCAGCGTCACCGACAAGCACAAGCCGCTGACGAGACGTGGCATTTTGTCTGCCGTAAGTTCCATTTATGACCCCTTGGGGTTTCTGGCTCCAGTCATTCTTACTGCAAAGCAAATTCTACAATGTCTGTGTAAGATGAAGTTTGGCTGGGATGAAGCAGTACCAGTGGAGATGGCACAAGAATGGAAAATATGGATGGATGACTTGGTTCTGCTTGACACATTTAGCGTAAGTAGATGCTTCACACCCAAAGGCTTTGGAGAGGTAACAGAAGCTCAGTTACATCACTTTTGTGATGCAAGTGAAGTTGGTTTTGGTGCTGTGTCGTATCTTAGGCTGTCTAACAGCAGGCAAGAAGTGAGTGTAGCATTTGTTCTTGGGAAAGCAAGAGTAGCACCCCTTAAACAAGTAACCATACCACGCTTGGAACTTGCAGCTGCTGTTGTAGCTGCTCGTATAGACAAGATGCTCTCAGCTCAACTGGAGCTCAGCCTAAGCCAGTCAGTCTTTTGGTCAGATAGCACAACTGTCTTAAAGTACATCGCCAACACAACTTCACGGTTCAAAACCTATGTAGCTAATCGGGTGTCAACCATTAGGGCTTTGTCAGAAGTCACACAGTGGAGATACATCAGCTCCAAGCTGAACCCTGCATATGTAGCCTCTCGGGCATGAAAGTAGGCCCTTTCCTCAACTCAACCTGGATCAGCGGACCGGAGTTTCTGACAAAAGCTCAGTGTCAGTGGCCTGCAACCATGAATGAAACATCTGTCCCCCTAGAGGATGACCCTGAGGTGAGAGAAGAGCGTAAGTCTTGTGCGGCCATGTTGGAGCAGGAAATGTGTCCCACCAACAAGCTATTGACTTATTACTCTAGTTGGACAAAACTCAAAAGAGCTGTGGCATGGTTTTTAAAGCTTAAAGAAAAGCTCCAGCAGCAAGTAAAAGAGAAAAAACAAAAGTGCACAACAAATGGTAATGTTTGTGCTAAGCATGAAAAACAATTGAACTCACAGCTGTCAGCTGATGACTTGGCTTTGGCCGAGGAGGCCATAATATGCTTTGTACAGAAGTTGCATTATGGAGACGAAATGACAGCATTGCATTCTAGTGTTGTGAAGAAGTCAAGCCGTCTGTACAAGCTCGATCCAGTTGTCAACGATGGCGTTTTGAGAGTAGGTGGTAGGCTAAGCAAGGCAGCCTTGCCTGAAGAAGCAAAGCACCCTGCAATTCTGCCGAAAAACAGTCACGTCTCAAAGCTCATTCTACAGTACGTACACGAAAAGATTGGCCATAGGGGAAGGAATCACATGCTGTCTACGCTGCGCCGTCAGTACTGGATCCCTCAAGCCAACTCGGCAGCTAGAAAAATCATCAGGGAGTGCATGACGTGCCAGCGACAGCGACAAAAGCCAGGTATGCAAAAAATGGCTGATCTTCCTGTTGACAGAATTGCAGCTGATCACCCTCCATTTACACATGTAGGTGTAGACTACTTTGGGCCATTAGAAGTAAAGAGGGGCAGAAACCTTGCCAAAAGATACGGTGTCCTATTTACATGTCTAACCTGTCGAGCAGTCCACCTGGAGGTTGCGTTTTCCCTTGATACAGATTCCTGTATAAATGCCATCAGAAGGTTCATCTGCCGCAGAGGACAAGTCAAGGAGATCCGCTCCGACAATGGGACCAACTTCGTAAGCTCCAACCGTGAGTTAAAGCAAGCCATTTCTGAACTGAATCAAAGCAAAATTCAGAGTAATTTAATGCAAGATGGAATAAAATGGATGTTTAACCCCCCACATGGCCCCCATCACGGAGGTGTGTGGGAGCGCTTGGTGCAGGAGGCAAAGAGGGTGTTATGCTCAGTTGTAAAACAACAAATCTTGGATGACGAGGCTTTGCAGACAGTGTTCTGTGAGGTAGAATCCATATTGAATGACCGTCCAATCACGCCCTCGTCTGATGATCCAAATGATATTGAAGCGTTAACTCCTAACCACTTACTTCAGCTAAAGGTCAAGCCCATCCTACCACCTGGATTGTTCCGGAAAGAGGACCTCTACATCCGGAGACGTTGGCGGCAAGTCCAATACATTGCGGACTTGTTTTGGAGAAGGTGGGTGAAGGAGTACTTGCCCACGCTGCAAGAGCGGCACAAATGGAATAGGACTCGCAGGAACTTCGCTGTTGGAGATGTGGTCCTCGTTGTTGATGAATCGGCGCCGAGAAGTTCTTGGCCCATTGGACGCATCATTGAGGCAATGGCAGACTCACAAGGGTTCGTTCGGCGGGTACGTGTGAAGACGCAAACAAATAACTTGGAGAAGCCCATCAACAAAATCTGCCTTCTGATGGAGGTAATGTAAAGACAGCAGTGAGCGGTTACCTTGAACTGAGTCATATGCTTGACTCTGCATGTACACTGATACTCACTTACTGATATGCTCTACACCTCATTATGCAACATACATCTTTTTGAACACAAGCATACACGCCATATTACATTAGTATAACTTTGAACTATGAACTTTCGCACCTTTTTTGAAGCCCTTTTTTGGGGATTTTTTCCTGAAGACACCATGGACTATTTTTCAAAAAAAAAAAATAATAATAATAATAATTTGATTTTGATATGTGTATTGATTGAAAGTATGCAACAGTTTATCGTCATGCAATTAGTAATGCTTTGAATGAATTGATTTAAAAGATTTGATCTCGCATAAAGAGTTTTGTATTGGTATGGCTGCTAATGCTGGCTTTTTATATAGCGCTTTTATCCAAAGCGCTTTACAAGTCATGTCCTCACATTACCCATTCATACACCGACGGCGGAGTCAGCCATGCAAGGAGACAGTCAGCACGTTGGGAGCAGTTAGGGTTAGGGTGTCTTGCTCAAGGACACCTCGACAGTTTTTTTTTGCTAGGAGGAGCCGGGGGATCGAACCAGCGTCCTTTCGGTTGTGAGGCGACTGCTCTACCTCCTGAGCTATACTGCCGCCCGTGTATCATTTAATTGCTTGATAATCAAGAATTAGGGGCCGGAATGTTGCAGCCATTTTGGTAAATCCTATAGTTTTCGTATGATTGTGATTTTTGTTTTGTTATGTCTCAAAGTATTAGTTTTATATTGGAATTTCTATTTTGAGTTATCTGGTCTTGTAGTAGTATCTGCACATTTCTTTCCTTTTCTGTCTTGCACGCTTTGGCAATTGGTAAATTGGGTGTCAATTACGTAGATTGGCTGCGTTTGATTTGGATTGGCC
>CM051001.1:3110909-3115909 GCA_027704905.1 Muraenolepis orangiensis | reverse complement strand
TCCATCCACACAGCAGGAGGTGACGTCCTACTGGGAATGAACATGATGGTGGACATCATGTATCTCATCAATATATTAATATATTGATAAGATACATGATGGTGGACATCATGTATCTTCATCAATATATTAATATATTGATAAGATACATGATGGTTGGTATCTTTTACATAATGCATAACCATCACAATGAATCCTTCTTCTGTAAAATACAACATATATTATTACTGTAACAATATTATTTATTAATTATGAGTATTATGAGAGTTATTATTATTAGACAATCATAATCAGGATGCTGTTAATCATACTTGTATGTGTATTTTATATTCAGAACATGATCTAAAATATATCTAATAATATATGTGAATAAATATATTTTATATAATAATATATATCACTATATAATAATGTTTATATTAATAAATAAAATATATAAATGTTAATATATTATACTAAATCGATTACGTTATAATTATATATAAAATATATAATAATATATATTTTCATCATACTTTAGGTCCTAGGAAACTAGGCAACCAATTCTTAGAAACACCTCTCCTATCAAAGTCACAATTGTAGTTATCCAAGGTTAATGTTGGCAACTGCTAACGTTTAATGATGTCCTATCTATAAATCAAGAGAGTACTTTCCAATCAAGTACTTTTTCTTCCTCAGTGGTTATTCACGGCTCCACCCATTTCTAAAGGGTTTATTGAACTGACTCTTAACGGCTCATATCTTGATGACCTCATCAGGAGTATTTCTGAGTAGACTCATCATGTCTTTGGTTCTCTCTCCCATCAGATGAGTGTGAACTCACACTGGACCCAAACACAGCCCACAGAGGACTCTCTCTGTCTGAGGACAACAGGAAGGTGACGAGGGTTATAGAGGAGGAGTCGTATCCTGATCACCTGGAGAGATTTGAATACTGGGACCAGGTGTTGTGTAGAGAGGGTCTGACTGACCGCTGTTACTGGGAGGTGGAGATGGAGAGGAAAGGAGGAGGTATTGGTATAGGAGTGACATACAGAGGAATCACTAGGAGAGGAGGGGGTGATGACAGCTTGCTTGGAAGGAACAACAAGTCCTGGAGTCTTCATTGTTATGATGATCGTTACTCTGTCTGTTACAACGGTAGTATAACAGTCATACGTCTCCCCCCCTCTAACAGAGTAGGAGTGTATGTGGATCGACCTGCTGGCTCTCTGTCCTTCTACAGAGTGTCCCCAGATGGAGGAGGGTCCTCAGACACACTGACACTCATCCACACCTTCCAGTCCACATTCACCCAGGAGGACCTCCTCCCTGGGTTTGGGTTCTGGGGTTATGATTCCTCAGTGTCTCTGTGTCGCTTGTAGAAACACACACACACACACACACACACACACACACACACACACACACACACACACACACACACACACACACACACACACACACACACACACACACACACACACACACACACACACACACACACACACACACACACACACACATATAGAGAAGTACACACACATATAAATTCATACACAGATGTATGCAAAAATACACACACACACACAGAAACACACACATACACATATATACAGTAGACACACACAAAACGATATAGAAATACACACACACGCATATATAAAATTACACACATAAACACACACAAACACACATATACACACACACACTCACTCACACACACACACATATAGAAATACACACACACACACACATATAGAAATACACACACACACACACATATAGAAATACACACACACACACACAAAAGGCTCTGATATGAGTTTCTAACACGGATCCTGATTGATATTCTGTTCATCCATAATATTGGGATCAATATTTGTGAATATTGATTTCCTTGTGCTGGGAGCTGATAAAGTGAATATTGATTTCATTGTGTTGGGAGCTAATAAAGTTACCCCTACCTGCTCCTTAATGACCCTTAACCACTACCTGCTCCTTAATGACCCCTAACCCCTACCTGCTCCTTAATGACCTCTGACCCCACCTGCTCCTTAATGACCCCTAACCCCTACCTGCTCCTTAATGACCTCTAACCCGTACCTGCTCCTTAATGACCTCTGACCCCTACCTGCTCTTTAATGACCCCTTACCCCTACCTGCTCCTTAATGACCGCTGACCCCTACATTCCCCTAATGACCTCTGACCCCTACCTGCTCCTTAATGAACCCTAACCCCTACCTGCTCCTTAATGAACCCTAACCCCTACCTGCTCCTTAATGACCTCTGACCCCTACCTGCTCCTTAATGACCCCTAACCCCTACCTGCTCCATAATGACCTCTAACCCGTACCTGCTCCTTAATGACCTCTGACCCCTACCTGATCCTTAATGACCCTTACCCCTACCTGCTCCTTAATGACCGCTGACCCCTACATTCCCCTAATGACCTCTTACCCCTACCTGCTCCTTAATGACCCCTAACCCCTACCTGATCCTTAATGACCCCTAACCCCGACCTGCTCCTTAATGACCTCTGACCCCTACCTGCTCCTTAATGACCCCTAACCCTTACCTGCTCCTTAATGACCTCTGACCCCTACCTACTTCTTCATTCAAGGTTCAAGATTCAAGAATTTGATTTGCCATATGCAACAAGTAGAATGGAATGCTTACTCCCCATTCCCTCCTGCAGTTTGAGTTTATACTACAATTTAACACAATGTACTATACTATGTACTATACTTACACTGTACTGTAACAAAACTGTACACAATAAAAATGACAATAAAAATTACTATAAAGTTACTGATGGAGTGTTGAATTCTGCAAAAAAGCATTTAAAAAGCATTTTAAAGTGCCAGTAGTGCAGCAGCATCATGAATTCAGTGCAGAACAGTGCAGTAACTGTATTGAGTCCAGCAAAGTATGACAGTGTAATGTTAATAACAATGTTATGATAGTGGCAGCACTCCTAGCAGTTCAGTAGGTCACTGCCTGTGGATCAAACTATCCTTGAACCTGGTAGTCGTTGTACGGATGCTGCAGAACCGACGACCGGACGGTAGGGGGGAGAAGAGATGGAGCCCAGGGTGGTTGGGAACCTCGCAGGCATAACAGGTATAACAGGCAACTGTAAACACATTCAACCGCCCTCTTTAAGATGAATCCAGTGACAAACTGAATATGCTCTGTGGGGTTAAGTTAACGTTACATTTGGTTATGGATGAGAGAAGTGGGAAAAGCTGTGACTCCTGTAAACGCTTAACGTTAGTAGTGTCCAACTCAACAGCGTACTGACCGGCAGTAGTGTCCTTTATCCTGACTCTGGTGAAGACTAATCTAAAGTCAATGATTACAACCACTTATTGTTAGAAAAGTAAAAACTAAATAACGGTACAACTGCATCTGATCGTACGTCTGTTACATTTTAAATTGTTAACATAAACACATAAACACACATAAACACACATATACACACACACTCACTCACACACACACACACATATAGAAATACACACACACACACACAGATATAGAAATACACACACACACACACACACACACACACACACACACACACATATAGAACCACCCTCTATGATATTCTGTGTATTTTTCATTCTAAAAGGCTCTGATATGAGTTTCTAACACGGATCCTGATTGATATTCTGTTCATCCGTAATATTGAGATCAATATTTGTGAATATTGATTTCCTTGTGCTGGGAGCTGATAAAGGGATTATTATACCCCTAACCCCTACCTGCTCCTTAATAACCTCTGACCCCTACCTGCTCCTTAATAACCTCTGACCCCTACCTGCTCCTTAATGACCTCTGACCCCTACCTGCTCCTTAATGACCTCTGACCCCTACCTGCTCCTTAATGACCTCTGACCCCTACCTGCTCCTTAATGACCTCTGACCCCTACCTGCTCCTTAATGACCTCTGACCCCTACCTGCTCCTTAATGACCTCTGACCCCTACCTGCTCCTTAATGACCTCTGACCCCTACCTGCTCCTTAATGACCCCTAACCCCAACCTGCTCCTTAATGACCTCTGACCCCTACCTGCTCCTTAATGAGCCCTAACCCTTACCTGCTCCTTAATGACCTCTGACCCCTACCTAATTGAATGCTTACTCCCCATTCCCTCCTGCAGTTTGAGTTTATACTACAATTTAACACAATATACTATACTATGTACTATACTTATACTGTACTGTAACAATACTGTACACAATTAAAATGACAATAAAAATAACAATACAATGACTGATGGAATGTGTGTTGAATTCCATCATGAATTCTGTGCAGAACAGTGCAGTAACTGTAATGAGTCCAGCAAAGTATGACAGTGTAATGTTAATGACAATGTTATGATAGTGGCAGCACTCCTAGCAGTTCAGTAGGTCACTGCCTGTGGATAAAACTATCCTTGAACCTGGTAGTCGTTGTACGGATGCTGCGGAACCGACGACCGGACGGTAGGGGGGAGAAGAGATGGAGCCCAGGGTGGTTGGGAACCTGGCAGGCATAACAGGTATAACAGGCAACTGTAATCACATTCAACCGCCCTCTTTAAGATGAATCCAGTGACAAACTGAATATGCTCTGTGGGGTTAAGTTAACGTTACATTTGGTTATGGATGAGAGAAGTGGGAAAAGCTGTGACTCCTGTAAACGCTTAACGTTAGTAGTGTCCAACTCAACAGCGTACTGACCAGCAGTAGTGTCCTTTATCCTGACTCTGGTGAAGACTAATCTAAAGTCAATGATTAGAACCACTTATTGTTAGAAAAGTAAAAACTAAATAACGGTACAACTGCATCTGATCGTACGTCTGTTACATTTTAAATTGTTAACATAAACACATAAACACACATAAACACACATATACACACACACTCACTCACACACACACACACATATAGAAATACACACACACACACACAGATATAGAAATACACACACACACACACACACACACACACACACATATAGAACCACCCTCTA
>CM051001.1:3100909-3105909 GCA_027704905.1 Muraenolepis orangiensis | reverse complement strand
GCGTGCAAAATTTGGTGAGTTTTCACATATGTTGCGGGGGGTCAAAGTGCCCGCGAAATACTAAAATAATAATAATAATAAATAATCGGACCGATTTCAAGTATGCCTAACTAGTCACATGGGCGCTTCGCGCCCATGTGACTAGTTTTCGCGTGGGCTACCAACTGTCATGATTTCGGCCTGTTTAGCACGGGCTTTGCATGGTTATCGCTGGCTTCGCCAGCGATCTCTCCCGACCGATCTCTCCCGACCGGTTTCAATAGGGTCTTCGACGACCTCGGTCTTAGTCTCAGACCCTAATAAGGGGGTCGTCGAAGATAACGCACGTTTGACCCCCGCAACATATGTGAAAACTCACCAAATTTTGCACGCGCGTCACAAGTGTTGCAACTTACAAGTGTAATTGCTTCCGGAACTTTGCGTCAAAAATTGCGTAGGCCACGCCCACTTCCGTTTTTAACGTTAACTCCACGGCACTTTAACTTTCACGTAAACGAACGAAACTCGCTACGCATATGTAGGGTGCCGAGACAAACAAAAAGCGTCCATGCGCGCGAAACACAATTACGTACAGGAAGTCGGGAATTTTGAATTCCGCGTCGGAAAAAACGCGATTTATGGCGTTTTTCATCCTCCGCACTTTAACGAACTCCTCCTAGGGACTTTATCCGACAGACTCCAAATTTGTCGGGTAGCGTCTCGAGACACGGGAGACCTTAAGTTTTCCACAGAATGTTTTTCTTTCGCACGGCGTAGCCGTGAGTCGGTTCCGAATTTCGCGTTCGCTCTAATGCCAGGCCATCCCTCGCCACGGAACACGATGATGTCAGAACTCAAACTGCCTTGCTCAGAACGTTTTTAACGTTAACTCCCCAACACTTTTAACTGTGTGTGTGTGTGTGTGTGTGTGTGTGTGTGTGTGTGTGTGTGTGTGTGTGTGTGTGTGTGTGTGTGTGTGTGTGTGTGTGTGTGTGTGTGTGTGTGTGTGTGTGTGTGTGTGTGTGTGTGTATGTGTGTGTGTGTGTGTGTGTGTGTGTGTGTGTGTGTGTGTGTGTGTGTGTGTGTGTGTGTGTGTGTGTGTGTGTGTGTGTGTGTTCATGTGAGTCAACTCGATAAATAAGTATGACGTGTCTTTTGGTGTCTTAGGCAACAAAGCGCTGAGTTAAACAACCCTCATCACAGCCTTTGTCTCTCTCTCTCTCTCTCTCTCTCTCTCTCTCTCTCTCTCTCTTTACAGTACACTTTAACACTTTAATATGTTTAAAAAAAAAGGTTGTTTTCTAACTTGATTCAACAATGTGTTCTAGGAATGGCCTCTGCTAAATCTTCCTGGTCTGAGGAGAACTTTTCCTGTTTCGTCTGTCTGGATGTGTTCAAGAGTCCAGTTTCCACATCATGTGGACACAACTTCTGTAGAGCCTGTATCACCACGTTCTGGGAGGACAAGGTCCAGTTCAAATGTCCTCTTTGCAACGAGCTGTTCCGCACAAGACCCGATCTACGGGTCAATACCCTCTTATCGGAGATGGTGGACGAGTTTAGACGGTCCGTACCGGTCAAAGAGCAGCCTTGTGTTGAACCAGGAGAAGAGGGGGACCACAGGTCCCATCCTGTTGTACGTCTGAAGGAGGAATATGAGCTGAAGAAGGCCCAGCTGGGGAAGATAGACTCATGCGTAGGGACCTTGAGGAGATCCCTGGATCAGCTGAAGGAGACACTGGACATGGAGATGAAGAAGATGTCTGACCTGATGTCGACTCTAAAGATGTGTAAGTGTCTGTTTAGTTTGAGTCATCACAACAACACACTAACTCCTCAGATTGAAAGTCCATCCACACAGCAGGAGGTGACGTCCTACTGGGAATGAACATGATGGTGGACATCATGTATCTCATCAATATATTAATATATTGATAAGATACATGATGGTGGACATCATGTATCTTCATCAATATATTAATATATTGATAAGATACATGATGGTTGGTATCTTTTACATAATGCATAACCATCACAATGAATCCTTCTTCTGTAAAATACAACATATATTATTACTGTAACAATATTATTTATTAATTATGAGTATTATGAGAGTTATTATTATTAGACAATCATAATCAGGATGCTGTTAATCATACTTGTATGTGTATTTTATATTCAGAACATGATCTAAAATATATCTAATAATATATGTGAATAAATATATTTTATATAATAATATATATCACTATATAATAATGTTTATATTAATAAATAAAATATATAAATGTTAATATATTATACTAAATCGATTACGTTATAATTATATATAAAATATATAATAATATATATTTTCATCATACTTTAGGTCCTAGGAAACTAGGCAACCAATTCTTAGAAACACCTCTCCTATCAAAGTCACAATTGTAGTTATCCAAGGTTAATGTTGGCAACTGCTAACGTTTAATGATGTCCTATCTATAAATCAAGAGAGTACTTTCCAATCAAGTACTTTTTCTTCCTCAGTGGTTATTCACGGCTCCACCCATTTCTAAAGGGTTTATTGAACTGACTCTTAACGGCTCATATCTTGATGACCTCATCAGGAGTATTTCTGAGTAGACTCATCATGTCTTTGGTTCTCTCTCCCATCAGATGAGTGTGAACTCACACTGGACCCAAACACAGCCCACAGAGGACTCTCTCTGTCTGAGGACAACAGGAAGGTGACGAGGGTTATAGAGGAGGAGTCGTATCCTGATCACCTGGAGAGATTTGAATACTGGGACCAGGTGTTGTGTAGAGAGGGTCTGACTGACCGCTGTTACTGGGAGGTGGAGATGGAGAGGAAAGGAGGAGGTATTGGTATAGGAGTGACATACAGAGGAATCACTAGGAGAGGAGGGGGTGATGACAGCTTGCTTGGAAGGAACAACAAGTCCTGGAGTCTTCATTGTTATGATGATCGTTACTCTGTCTGTTACAACGGTAGTATAACAGTCATACGTCTCCCCCCCTCTAACAGAGTAGGAGTGTATGTGGATCGACCTGCTGGCTCTCTGTCCTTCTACAGAGTGTCCCCAGATGGAGGAGGGTCCTCAGACACACTGACACTCATCCACACCTTCCAGTCCACATTCACCCAGGAGGACCTCCTCCCTGGGTTTGGGTTCTGGGGTTATGATTCCTCAGTGTCTCTGTGTCGCTTGTAGAAACACACACACACACACACACACACACACACACACACACACACACACACACACACACACACACACACACACACACACACACACACACACACACACACACACACACACACACACACACACACACACACACACACACACATATAGAGAAGTACACACACATATAAATTCATACACAGATGTATGCAAAAATACACACACACACACAGAAACACACACATACACATATATACAGTAGACACACAAAAAACGATATAGAAATACACACACACGCATATATAAAATTACACACATAAACACACACAAACACACATATACACACACACACTCACTCACACACACACACATATAGAAATACACACACACACACACATATAGAAATACACACACACACACACATATAGAAATACACACACACACACACAAAAGGCTCTGATATGAGTTTCTAACACGGATCCTGATTGATATTCTGTTCATCCATAATATTGGGATCAATATTTGTGAATATTGATTTCCTTGTGCTGGGAGCTGATAAAGTGAATATTGATTTCATTGTGTTGGGAGCTAATAAAGTTACCCCTACCTGCTCCTTAATGACCCTTAACCACTACCTGCTCCTTAATGACCCCTAACCCCTACCTGCTCCTTAATGACCTCTGACCCCACCTGCTCCTTAATGACCCCTAACCCCTACCTGCTCCTTAATGACCTCTAACCCGTACCTGCTCCTTAATGACCTCTGACCCCTACCTGCTCTTTAATGACCCCTTACCCCTACCTGCTCCTTAATGACCGCTGACCCCTACATTCCCCTAATGACCTCTGACCCCTACCTGCTCCTTAATGAACCCTAACCCCTACCTGCTCCTTAATGAACCCTAACCCCTACCTGCTCCTTAATGACCTCTGACCCCTACCTGCTCCTTAATGACCCCTAACCCCTACCTGCTCCATAATGACCTCTAACCCGTACCTGCTCCTTAATGACCTCTGACCCCTACCTGATCCTTAATGACCCTTACCCCTACCTGCTCCTTAATGACCGCTGACCCCTACATTCCCCTAATGACCTCTTACCCCTACCTGCTCCTTAATGACCCCTAACCCCTACCTGATCCTTAATGACCCCTAACCCCGACCTGCTCCTTAATGACCTCTGACCCCTACCTGCTCCTTAATGACCCCTAACCCTTACCTGCTCCTTAATGACCTCTGACCCCTACCTACTTCTTCATTCAAGGTTCAAGATTCAAGAATTTGATTTGCCATATGCAACAAGTAGAATGGAATGCTTACTCCCCATTCCCTCCTGCAGTTTGAGTTTATACTACAATTTAACACAATGTACTATACTATGTACTATACTTACACTGTACTGTAACAAAACTGTACACAATAAAAATGACAATAAAAATTACTATAAAGTTACTGATGGAGTGTTGAATTCTGCAAAAAAGCATTTAAAAAGCATTTTAAAGTGCCAGTAGTGCAGCAGCATCATGAATTCAGTGCAGAACAGTGCAGTAACTGTATTGAGTCCAGCAAAGTATGACAGTGTAATGTTAATAACAATGTTATGATAGTGGCAGCACTCCTAGCAGTTCAGTAGGTCACTGCCTGTGGATCAAACTATCCTTGAACCTGGTAGTCGTTGTACGGATGCTGCAGAACCGACGACCGGACGGTAGGGGGGAGAAGAGATGGAGCCCAGGGTGGTTGGGAACCTCGCAGGCATAACAGGTATAACAGGCAACTGTAAACACATTCAACCGCCCTCTTTAAGATGAATCCAGTGACAAACTGAATATGCTC
>CM051001.1:3073409-3093409 GCA_027704905.1 Muraenolepis orangiensis | reverse complement strand
CTGTCTGTACTGTTGCTGTCTGTGCTGTCTGTCTGTCTGTCTGTCTGTCCATGTCTGTCCTCTCTGCTCATCTCTCATCCTCTACTCTCATCGTCTCTCTCTCTCTCTCTGCTTAGCTCTCTCTGTCTGTTTCTGTCACTGTTCTGTCGTGTCCTGTCCTTGTCATTATTCTGTCGTCTGTCTGTCTGTCTTTCTGTCTGTCTGTCCGTCTGTCTGTCTGTCTGCTGTCTGTCCTCTCTCTCTCTCTCTCTGCTCCTCATCCTCTATCTCTCAGTCCTCTCCCTTCATCGATCTCGTCCATAGTTTCCCCCCCCCCCCCCCCACCCCCCCCCCCCCCCCCCCCCCCCCGCCGCCCCCCGCCCCCCCCCCCCCCGCCCCCCCCCTCCCCCCCCCCCCCCACCCGCACCTCCCGCCCCCCCCCCCCGGCCCCCCCCACCGCCACACCCCCCCCCCGCCCCCCCCCCCCCCCCCCACCCCCGCCCCCCCGCAACCCCCCCCCCCCCCACCCCCCCCCCCCCCCCCCCGCCCCCCCCCCCCCCCCCCGCCACCCCCCCCCCCCCACCCCGCCCACCCCCCACCCCCCCCCCCCCCCTCACCCCCCCCCCCCACCCCCACCACCCCCCGCCCCGACCCCCCCCCCCCCCCCCCCCCTCCCCCCCCTCCCCCCCCCACCCCCCACCCACCCGACCCCCCCACGCCGCACCCCACCCCCCCCCCCCCACGCCCCCCCCCCCCCGCCCCCCCCCCCCCCCCCCCCACCCCCCCCGCCCCCCCCCACCCCCCCCCCACCCCCCACCCACCCCCCCCCCCCACCCCCCCCCCCCCCCCCCCCTTCGCCACCCCCCCCCCCCCCCCCCCCCCCTCCCCCCCTCCCCCCCCCCCCCCCCCCCCGCCCCCCCCCCCCCCCCCCCCCCCCCCCCCCCCCGGCCCCCCCCCCCACCTCCCCCCCCCCCCCCCCCGCCCCCCCACCCGCTCCGACCAACCCCCCACCCCCCCCCCCCCACACCCCCCCCCCCCCCCCCTCCCCCCTCCACCCCCCCCTCACGCCCCCCCCCCCCCCACCCCCCCCCCCCGCCCCACCCCCCCGCGCACCCTACCACCCCAACCCCCCCCCCCCCCCCCCCACACCGCCCCCCCCCCCCCGCACCCCACCCCCCCACCCCCTCATCTCTCCTCGTCTCTTATCTATGATCTCTCTCTCTCTCTCTCTTCCTCTTCTCTCATCTCATTCTCATTCGACGGTGTCTGCTTCTCCTTCGCTCCCTATCTCTTCATCTCTCTCTCTTCTCGTCTCTGTCTCTCTCTCCTCGCTTTCTTCTCTGTCTGTCTGTCTGTCGTCTGTCTGTCTCTGCTCTCTCTCGTCAGTCTCTCATCCGTCATCTCTTTTTAAAACCGTTGTTTAAACCGTTTGTCTGCACACTTTTAATTACTTTAAAAAGATTCTATATGTTTAGTCAGTGTAGTATGGCTCGTCGTCTCGATGCTTCAAGGGTCGTGCTCATCTAGGTCCCTCTCAAACGTCGTTGCTCTCGCTCTCTCTTCTTAGTTCGTTCTCTCTGGGTCGGTGTATCATCTCTCTCTCTCGGCTTTCTCTCTTGTCGAATGTCTGTTCGTGTTCTGTACGTGCTGTCCGTGGTCCTGTCCTGTCTGTCTGTCTGTCTGTCTGGTCTGTCTGTCTGTCTGTCTGTCTGTCTGGTCTGTTCTGTCTGGCTGTCGTGATCACTGTCTAAAGTCTGTCTGTCTCTCTCCTCATCATCATGGTGTCTGTCGTCTTGGTCTCTCATCGGTTCTCTCTCTTTGTAAACCGTTAGTTTAACCAGAAAACCCGTATGTCTATACACTTTATAACGTTTAAAAATATTCTCTATTCTATCTATGGTCTCTCTCGTCTCTCTCCTCTCTCTCTTCTTTTAAAAAGAACCTTTTGTGATTGTAAATACAAAAGCACGTTGTCTAACACACTTTAATTAATACGAGCGTTTTATAAGAAAATATTCGCTCTTATGTCTATCATATGTCTGGCCTCGACTCATCTCTCTTCCTCTCGTCCCCCCCCCACCCTCTCTGCCTCCCGTCCCTCTCCTTCCGCTCGCATCTCGCTCTCGTCCTTCGGGGGTCGTCGCTCCCCCTCGTTACTCTCTCCCCTTCCCCCCTCTCACGCATCCCGGTCCCCTTCTCCATCTCCGTCTCCCCCCTCTCCTCTCGCCTGCGCCCGTTCCACCCTTCCCACCAGTCTCTCTCTCTCCTCCCCCCCCTCCCGCTCCGCTTTATCTCTCCCCCCTTCTCTCTCATCCTCTCTCTCCTCTCTCTCTTCTCTCTCTCTCTCGTGGTCTCTCTGGCTGTCTACCCGTCTCCAATGTCATATCTTGTCTCTCTCTCTCCTTCTCCTTCTCCTTCTCATCTCTCCCCCCCCCCCCCCCCCCCGCCCCCACCCCCCACCCCCGCCCGCCCCCTCCCCCCCCCCCCTCCCCCCCCTCCCTTTCCCCCCCCACACCCGCTCCCCCCCCCCCCCCCCCCTTCTCCCCCCCCCTTCCCCCCCCCCCCTCTTCCCCCCCCCCCCCTCCTCCCCCACACCCCCCCCCCCCCCCCTCCCCAACACCCTCCCCCCCCCCCCCCCCTTCCTCCCCCCCACCCCCCCCCCCCCCCCCTCCCTCCCCCCCCCCCCCTTTCTCCCTCCCCCCCGCAACCCTCTTCCCCCCCCCCCCTCCCACCCCCCCCCCCCCGTCACCCACACCACCCCCCCCCACCCCCCCCTCCCCCCCCCCCCCCCCCCCCCTTCCCACCCCCCCCCGCCTTCCCACCCCCCCCCCCCCCCGTCCCCCCCCCCGTCTCCACCCCCCCCTCCTCCCCCCCCCCCCCCCCCCCCCCCCCTCCCCCCCCCCCCCCCCCCCCCTCCCCCTCCTCCCCCGCCCCCCCACCTCCCCCCCCCCCCCCCCTCCCTCCCCCCCCCCCCCCCCCCTCCTCCCCCCTCCCCCCTCTCCCCCCCCCCCACCCCCCTCCCCCCCCCCCCCCTCCCCCCCTCCCCCCTCCACCCCTCCCCTCCCCCCCCCCTCCCCCCCCCCCTCCCCCCCCTCCACCCCCCCCCCCCTCCCCCCATCCCCCCCCCCCCCCCCCCCCTCCCCCCTCCCCCCCCCACCCCCTCCCCCCTCCCCCCCCCCCCTCCCCCCCCCCCCCCCCTCCTCCCCCCCCCCCCTTCCCCCCCTCCCCCCCCCCCCCCCCCCCCCCCTCCCCCTCCCCCCCTCACCCCTCCCCCCTCCTCCCCCCCCCTCCCCCTCTCCCCCCCCCCCCCCTCCCCTCCCCCTCCCCCCTCCCCCCTCCCCCTCCCCCCTCCCCCCCCCTCCCCTCCCACCCCCCCCCTCCTCCTCCCCTCCTCCCTCCCTCCCCCCCCCCTCCCTCTCCCCCCTCCCCTCCCCCTCCCCCTCCCCCCCTCCCCCCTCCCCCCCCCCTCCTCTCCCCTCCCCCCCCCCCCTCCCCTCCCCCCCCCTCCCCCCCCTCCCCCTCCCCCCCCCCTCCCCCCACCCCCCCCTCCCCCCCCTCCCCCCTCCCCTCCCCCCCCCCCCTCCCCCTCCCCCCCCTCCCCCCTCCCCCCCCCCCCCTCCCCTCCCCCCCCCCCCCCCCCTCCCCCCCCTCCCCCCCCCCCCATCCCTCCCCCTCTCCCCTCCCCCTCCCTCCCCCCCCCCCTCCTCCCCCCCACCCCCCTCCCCCCCTCCCCCCCCCCCCCCCCTCCCCCTCCCTCCCCCCCCCCCTCCCCCCTCCCCCCACCCCCCCCTCTCCCCCCCCCTCCCCCCCCCCCTCCCTCCTCCCTCCCCCTCCCCCCCCCCCCCCCCCCTCCCCCCCCCCCCTCCCCCCCCCCCCCCCTCCCCCCTCTCCCCCCCCCCCCCCTCCCCCTCCCCCCCCCCCCACCTCCCCCCCCCCCCCCCCCCCCCCTCCCCCCCCCCCCTCCCCCCCCCCCCCCCCCTCCCTCCCCCCCCTCCCCCCCACTCCCCCCCCCCCCCCTCCCCTCCCCCCCCCTCCCCCCCCCCCTCCCCCCCCCCCCTCCCCTCCCCCCCCCTCTCCCCCCCCCTCCCACCCCCCTCCCCCCCCCCCCCCCCTCCCCTCCCCCCCCCCCCCCCCCCCCCCCCCCCCCCCCCCTCCCCCCCTCCCCCCCCCCCCTCCTCCCCTCACCCCCCCCCCCCCCCCCTCCCCCCCCCTCCCCCCCCCCCCCCCCCCCCCCCGCCCCCCTCCACCCCCCCCCCCCTCCCCTCCCCCCCCCCCCCCCCCCTCCCCCCCTCCCCCCCCCCCCTCCCCCCCCCCTCCTCACCCCCCCACACCCCCCCACACCCAAACCCCCCACCCCACCCCACCCCCCAACCCCCCCCCCCAACCCCCCCCCCCACCCCCCCCCAATTCCCCCCCCACTCCCCACCCCCCCAAACCCACACACACCCCCCACCCCCCACACCCCACCCCCACCCCCCACCCCCCCCTCCCCCCCACCCACCCACCCACCCCCCCCCCCACCCCCCCCGCCCACCTACCCACCCCCCCCCCCCCCCCCCCTCCTCCTCACCCCCACCCCCCCCACCCCTCCCCCCCCCCCCCCCCCCTCCCCCCCCCCCCCCCCCCCCCCCCCCCCCCCCCCCCCCCCCCCGCCCCCCCCCCCCCACCCACCCCCCCCACCCCCCACCCCTCACCCCCCACTCCCCACCCCCCCCCCCCATCCCACCCAGCGACGTCTCTCACTGACGCCGCTGTATAAATAGCCCCCAGGTGAGATCAATGGTAATTAGCCACGGTAATGGTTGGCAGGTGCGTGTGTGTGCGCCTCTAGCGCACGCGGCCTGGCAACGCCCCCTGTCAACCACCGTAACCGTGACAGACAGGGGACACTTACCAACCCACTAAGGAACCTCTCCCCAATTACCTATGTGAAATGTATAAGGCTAATGCATGTGGGGGTTTATGTAAATGTGAGGGTTGCTACAATATATAAAGATTTAATTATACCATTTAAAATGCCATTCAATATATTGAGGATGTGAGTTTTTTGGACTTATTATAACTAATTTACAATAAACACTTTATGCATATACATATTGCTTCTATGTTTCCATCCCCAGTTTTGGATGAGTAGAACACTGACTCGATTATTTAGATTAATATGGACTCTTATCATGATACCACCACCACCACCACCACCACCATCCCACCCTGCACCACCACCACCACCACCACCACCACCACCACCATCCCACCCTGCACCACCACCACCACCACCACCACAGCCCCTACCACCACCACCACCACCCCACAGCCCCTACCACCCCCACCACCACCACCACCACCACCACCACCACCACAGCCCCCACCACCACCACCACCACCACCACCACCACCATCCCACCCTGCACCACCACCACCACCACCACCACCATCCCACCCTGCACCACCACCACCACCACCACCACCACCACCACCATCCCACCCTGCACCACCACCACCACCACCCCACAGCCCCTACCACCACCACCACCACCCCACAGCCCCTACCACCCCCACCACCACCACCACCACCACCACAGCCCCACCACCACCACCACCACCACCACCATCCCACCCTGCACCACCACCACCACCACCACCACCACCACCACCACCACAGCCCCTACCACCACCACCACCACCACCACCACCACCACAGCCCCTACCACCACCACCCCCACCACCACCACCACCACCACCCCACAGCCCCTACCACCACCACCACCACCACCACCACCACCACCACAGCCCCCACCACCCCCACCACCACCACCACCACCACCACCACCACCACAGCCCCCACCACCCCACCACCACCACCACCATCCCACCCTGCACCACCACCACCACCACCACCACAGCCCCTACCACCACCACCACCACCACCACCACCACCACAGCCCCTACCACCACCACCACCACCACCACCACCACAGCCCCCACCACCCCCACCACCACCACCACCACCACCACAGCCCCCACCACCCCCACCACCACCACCATCCCACCCTGCACCACCACCACCACCACCACCACAGCCCCTACCACCACCACCACCACCACCACCACCACCACAGCCCCCACCACCACCACCACCACCACCACCACCACCACCACCACCATCCCACCCTGCACCACCACCCCCACCACCACCACCACCACCACCACCACCACAGCCCCCACCACCACCACCACCACCACCACCACCACCACCACCACCACCACAGCCCCTACCACCACCACCACCACCACCACCACCACCACCACCACCACCACCACAGCCCCTACCACCACCACCCCCACCACCACCACCACCACCCCCACCACCACCACCACCACCACAGCCCCTACCACCACCACCCCCACCACCACCACCACCACCACCACCCCCACCTCCACCACCACCCCCACCACCACCACCACCACCACAGCCCCTACCACCACCACCCCCACCACCACCACCACCACCACCACCACCACCTCCACCACCACCACCACCACAGCCCCTACCACCACCACCACCACCACCACCTCCACCTCCACCTCCACCACCACCTCCACCTCCACCTCCACCTCCACCACCACCACCACCACCACCACAGCCCCTACCACCACCACCACCACCACCACCACCACCACCTCCACCTCCACCACCACCACCACCACCCACCATCACCTTAAACCACCACCACCATCACCACCACCACCACCACCACCACCACCACCACCCACCACCACCACCACCACCACCACAGCCCCTACCACCACCACCTCCACCTCCACCACCACAGCCCCTACCACCACCACCACCACCACCACCATCCCACGTTGCACCACCACCACCACCACCACCACAGCCCCTACCACCCCCACCACCACCACCACCACCACCACCACAGCCCCCACCACCACCACCACCACCACCACCACAGCCCCTACCACCACCACCACCACCACCACCACCACCACCACAGCCCCTACCACCACCACCCCCACCACCACCACCACAGCCCCTACCACCACCACCCCCACCACCACCACCACCACCCCCACCACCACCACCACCACCACAGCCCATACCACCACCACCACCACCACCACCACCACCTCCACCTCCACCTCCACCACCACCTCCACCTCCACATCCACCTCCACCACCACCACCACCACCACCACAGCCCCTACCACCACCACCACCACCACCACCACCACCACCACCTCCACCACCACCACCACCACAGCCCATACCACCACCACCACCACCACCACCACCACCTCCACCTCCACCTCCACCACCACCTCCACCTCCACATCCACCTCCACCACCACCACCACCACCACCACAGCCCCTACCACCACCACCACCACCACCACCACCACCACCTCCACCACCACCTCCACCTCCACCACCACCACCACCACCACCACCCACCATCACCTTAAACCACCACCACCATCACCACCACCACCACCACCACCATCACCACCACCACCACAGCCCCTACCACCACCACCACCACCACCACCACCACCACCACCACCACCACCACCACCACCACCACCACCACCACCACCACCACAGCCCCTACCACCACCACCTCCACCTCCACCACCACAGCCCCTACCACCACCACCACCACCACCACCATCCCACGTTGCACCACCACCACCACCACCACCACCACCACAGCCCCTACCACCACCACCACCACCACCACCACCACCACCACCCACCATCACCTTAAACCACCACCACCATCACCACCACCACCACCACCACCACCACCACCACCACCACAGCCCCTACCACCACCACCACCATCACACCCTGCACCACCACCACCACCCACCATCACCTTAAACCACCACCACCATCACCACCACCACCACCACCACCACCACCACAGCCCCTACCACCACCACCATCACACCCTGCACCACCACCACCACCACCCACCATCACCTTAAACCACCACCACCATCACCACCACCACCACCACCACCATCACCACCACCACCACCACCACAGCCCCTACCACCACCACCACCACCACCACCCACCATCACCTTAAACCACCACCACCATCACCACCACCACCACCACCACCATCACCACCACCACCACCACCACAGCCCCTACCACCACCACCACCACCACCACCCACCACCACCATCACCACCACCACCACCACCACCACCACCACAGCCCCTACCACCACCACCACCATCACACCCTGCACCACCACCACCACCCACCATCACCTTAAACCACCACCACCACCCGCACCCTCCACCACCTCAGCATTAACCACTGCCTGCAGCTCATTGTGGAGCTCTGCACACCAGAGCTCCTGACTTACCGCCGACACCAAGGGCCGACACCTGCCATACAACAAGCTGGATAACAGACAGACAATAACAGGACCAGAGGACCTGAGTGTGGATACAAACAAACACACACACACACACACACACACACACACACACACACACACACACACACACACACACACACACACACACACACACACACACACACACACACACACACACACACACACACACACACACACGTGCACACATACACACACACACACACACAAATATATTGGACAGTAATCATGATAATGATAACTGCAGTGGCCATAACTATGAATATTTGTAGAACGTATTTCCATCTTTATCTCATCATTTCTAAATAGTTTGAATCACAACCTTAACGTGGATTTGCATGTTGTACGCCATATTCACTTGCATACCCACCAGGTACACCACAGGTATATATCCCGTTTCTATGAGTTTGTGCAATAATTGCATTCAATTAATCTATTGGACATTTTCATTGGAAGACTCTGAACATCCCACTGTGGTGTGTGGAGTTCAGCTGATGAGATCAGCCAGGTACCAGTGCAATGTGTGTGCGTGTGTGTGTGTGTGTGTGTGTGTGTGTGTGTGTGTGTGTGTGTGTGTGTGTGTGTGTGTGTGTGTGTGTGTGTGTGTGTGTGTGTGTGTGTGTGTGTGTGTGTGTGTGTGTGTGTGTGTGTGTGTGTGTGTGTGTGTGTGTGTGTGTGTGTGTGTGTGTGTGTGTGTGTGTGTGTGTGTGTGAGCAAACACAAGGCTCCGTGTGGATAGTGATCACACAGAGAAGGACAGCGGGACTCAGGAAAACACATCACATTTAGACAGCACGTCTGCAGCCTATTATCTGCCCTGATAGTCTACTGGGTAAGTGTGTCTTACCCAGTATACAGCATGTGGCAAAATTGAAATTAAAGTGGAGAGAATAAAAATCAAAATAGTAATATTTATTAGGGAAAACACTGACTTGTCGCTGGATCTTAGGAGACAGACACGGAAGAATCTCAACCAATCATCTGTCTGTGCATAGGGGACTGCATGGTCATCTTATTAAGAAAAGTCACATTTCTTCCCCTCAATTGTATTTAGTTGTAAACTGAGACTGATCTAACATGAGCATCTATGTGGTTAAGAGGAATACTTTTACCAGAATTCAGTTTTGCAAATTTCTTCACCAGCAAAAGAACCAGTTCTCTAGGGCTGTTGTTCCAACTGTTGTTCTCTGGTCATGTAGAACCAGTTCTCTAGGGCTGTTGTTCTAACTGTTGTTCTCTGGTCATGTAGCACCAGTTCTCTAGGGCTGTTGTTCCAACTGTTGTTCTCTGGTCATGTAGCACCAGTTCTCTAGGGCTGTTGTTCCAACTGTTGTTCTCTGGTCATGTAGCACCAGGTTCAATTGTTGGTGTGTCATTCTACTGCACGGAAATCTGGAAATCAATCATCTCATCCCTAATATAGATTATGAAACTTTGCATGGTCTTAACCTATGAACAAAATATTATTTGTCTTGTCTATGTTATATATACAGTCATTGCATTGTCTGCATTTGACATAAGGCCATTACACATAAATGCAAGGTCAGCTGTCACAAAAAACGGCATGCTAAGCTCATGTATAATTAGAACAAAAGTTGGGAATCCTCTCAAGAATGATGTCTCTTTAAAATGTAAACCCTGTTGATTTTGTTTGCGGTGTTTTGTCTCTTTCAAAACATATTCCGAATGGAAAATGGATGATGTTGTTCCTAGTCTGAGTCCACAGTGGAGCACAGCATGACAACAAGAAATACACAATAGATCAACAACAAGCCGGCTGAATGGGATTACCATGATCAAAATGATGAAGGTGGGCGTTTGTTTTTTTATGTTTAATGGATGATGCCATTATATGTGGATTACAATTTATAGTATGTGTGTGTGTATTGAACAGAATAAAGCAACAGACAACTCAAAGATATATTTGATATACAATTATATACGTATCATTTTAACATTTCCCTTAAAGCCGGTAGTATGTCTGTGACCTTTTTGGACATTTTGGACAGGTTTAACTGTAGTGAGCGCGGCGTTGGACCATAGCAGACACGTCTCTACCAGCTCCCGCACTTTATTTAGTTCAATGGGACTTACCTGTGGAGATCCGGCGGGACAAAGGAGAGCGGGGGGAAGGGAGCCACCAAGCCCCGGGAGGAAGGGAGCCCCAAAGCCCCGGGGGGAAGGGAGCCACCAAGCCCCGGGAGGAAGGGAGCCACCAAGCCCCGGGAGGAAGGGAGCCACCAAGCCCCGGGAGGAAGGGAGCCACCAAGCCCCGGGAGGAAGGGAGCCCCAAAGCCCCGGGGGGAAGGGAGCCACCAAGCCCCAGGAGGAAGGGAGCCACCAAGCCCCGGGAGGAAGGGAGCCACCCAGCCCCGCGAGGAAGGGAGCCCCAAAGCCAACAACAAACAAACCCGCAGGAGAGGGTCCTGTGGTGGCCGGAGGCGATGGAAACCAGCCCTACCAAGCATTCTCCTTGCCAATGTCCAATCTCTCGCAAACAAGTCAGACGAACTGAACTGTCGTATCGCCTCGCAGGGGGACATCATATTTTTACGGAGAGGTGGCTGACCTCCATGATACCTGATGAAGCAGCAACCACCGGGATTCTCCTTGTTTTGGACTGACAGAACAGCTGAGTCCACGGGGAAGAACAAAGGTGGGGGTGTATGCTGCTTGGTGAACAACAGCTGGTGTACGGACGTTCAGGTGCTTTCTCAACACTGCTCATCTAATCTGGAATTACTGAATATCAAGTGTCGCCCTTTTTACTTGCCGAGGGAAATTTCCGCTATTCTCATGGCGGCGGTTTACATCCAACCACGAGCTGATGCGAACATCGCATTGGACAAACTTTACATTGAAGTGAGCAAACTTCAGAATCGCTACCCCTAGGCAGTCCCCATTGTAGCGGGGGACTTTAACCACTGCAATTTAAAAAAGGTATTAACAAAATACTATCAACACATCTCATGTCCGACCAGACAGAACAAGACTCTTGATCACTGCTACACCACCATCATCACCGCCGGCCCAGACAAAGTTCCATCCCACATCTTCAAGACCTGCGCTGACCAGCTGGCTCCTGTGTTCACCGACATCTACAATGCATCACAACAGTCTGTCGTCCACGTGTGCTTCAAAGCGACAACCATTGTGCAGTTACCCAAACACACCAAGGTAACATGCCTCAATGATTGTCGTCTAGTGGCTTTAACACCCATAGCCATGAAGTGTGTGGAGAAACTCGTAATGTCGCATATAAACTGTTCCATCCCTGAGTCCCTAGACCCACTTCAGTTTGCATACAGACCAAACAGGTCTGTAGACGACGCCATTTCCCTGGCACTACACACGGCCCTGCAGCACCGAGACAGGAGGGACACCTACGTCAGACTGCTGTTCATTGACTACAGCTCGGTGTTCAACACCATCGTTCCCTCCAAGCTGGTCCTGAAACTGAGGGACCTAGGTCTGGGCGCCCCCATCTGTAACTGGATTATGGACTTCCTGACAGGCAGGCCTCAAGTGGTGAAGATTGGGAACAACATCTCATCCACTCTGGTTCTCAACACCGGAGCACCCCAAGGCTGCTGCCTCAGTCCCTGGCTGTACTCGCTGTACACACATGACTGTACTGCCACGCACAGCAATAATCTGATTATCATGTTTGCAGACAACGCCACAGTTATCGGCCTGATAAGCAAGGGCGATGAGTACTGAAGTACTACCAGGTATAAGGATAGTTTTTATCCACAGGCAGTGCGCTTTCTGAACTGCTAGGAGTGCTGCCACTTTCACTTTCATATCATTAACATTACACTTACATACTTTGCTGGACTTTCTGGACTCATCACAGTTACTGCACTGTAAAACATGTACAAATAATTTAAGTCGTTTTGCTGCTCTTTTTTGGTTTATTTTTATTGTACATATTATTAATATTTTTATGGTGTTTTTTTTTGGAGATTTATACTGCAGGAGGGAATGGGGAGTAAGCATTCCTATGTACTTAGCCTTGTTACAAATGGCAAATAAAAATCTTGTATCTGTATTTTGTATTGGCATCCAGGACAGGACATACTTTACTCATATTATACATGTGTATAGTATTATACACACACACTTACACACACACCCAAACACACACACACTTACACACACACTTACACACACATTTCATCCATTAACACACACATCTTTGCCCAGCAGTACTGCAGCAGGTGGCGGGTCACTGTGTGTGTGTGTGTGTGTGTGTGTGTGTGTGTGTGTGTGTGTGTGTGTGTGTGTGTGTGTGTGTGTGTGTGTGTGTGTGTGTGTGTGAACTCTGTTTTGAAGGTAAAGGGGTGCAGGCCCCTGAGCAGCCTGGCCCAGAGCGGTTGAATCCAAACAGAAGAGTCCGATGTGAACTGTGAGGAAGCAAGGCAGTAGTAATGACTGATGAATAATAGTACATGGGGTTTGACAGTAGTACTGCAGTACTAGTACGGCCTGTGGTAATGACTAGTACATGGGGTTTGACAGTAGTACTGCACTAATACCTGGTCACTGAAAGCCTGTTGGGGTGGACCTCAAGCTCTATCTTGTAATTTGGTTTAAACTGCTAATGCACATTTTGAGTGCTGTGTGTCTGTGGGGCTACTGGAGGTAGTGGTCTCTGTGTATCTGTGTGTGTGTGTGTGTGTGTGTGTGTGTGTGTGTGCGCGCACGCACGCACACACACACACACACACACACACACACACACACACACACACACACACACACACACACACACACACACACACACACACACTACTTCAGCATTTGTTTTATGGAAATACATTTGTGATACTCAACCTATTAAACATTGAATGTTAAATATTTTGAATATTACGTTGAATATTAAATGTCATATTTTTACTCAAATCCCTGTTTGCATTGCTTGATAACATTCACAGCCCTTAAATTAATTAGGGAATCATCAACTTATCGTTTGTAAATGGAAATGTTTTTTTGATTCTCAATGGATTGCTGCTCATCCCTTTGGACTGTACTGTGCTCAACACAAATGCAGGGAAGTGCTTTCCAGTAGATGGCGGTAATGCAACACTGATGGCAGTGGGTGATAATACCAAAGGTAAGAAGAAGAACACCAATTGCTGTCACTGGTTGCCTTCTTGTGAAGGGATTTATTATGAAAATTCACTCACGAGTCACGTGACATTTTACAAGCCACGTGCTCTCTGCATTTGTGCTATTTCCATAACAAAATGCGAATGGTCATATACATAATGTTATAGGATTTGTAAATTAGAGGTACATGCACAGACTTACAGATACAAATCACCACAGATACAGATGCTTCAAACGCAAGTAATGTAACTTGATATTTGTGATGCTTGTGAATACTTTTGAGACTCAACCCCATGCAAATAATCGTTCTCAGATTAGCCGTCGAGGCTGCAGGGGTTGAAAAGATACAGTATACACATACATATTATGCATTGTGTTATAAATGTAATGATGGCTGCATGTGGTAGGAAGGGTTCTTCGAGGCCGTCATGTTGAATAACTGTCACCTGTCCTTGAGAGTTTCCATCATCAACTCTGGTGTTTGCTCAAATCAAGATTCCTGAAAATGCCTGTGCATTTATCACTAAATGTCAAGCACACATGCAAATGGAGTTGTAGTCCATCCTCAGCCACCGTGAATCCATCTCGTAACTCTTGATCTTGTAGATCCTTCTCTTGTCTCGGCAGAGAGCTTCTTGGCATGAAGGTTCACACTCCACATTGGTATAGGAGGTACCTCACATGGGCTCAGTCAGTGAGTGATTCATATTTCATCTTTAAATCCTTTCCTTCCTCCTGCTATGACATTGAACAGCTGGACGGTTCGGTCCGGTCTGTCCATCCGTCTGCTCATCTATTTATTTGCCATACTTTGACATACAAAAGAGTCCCATACAGACAGCTACTCGTACCCATTCACCCAGTTGCAGAGTTGTTAACCCTATACTGGACACATCCATATACTGGATACATCCAGCATATGGAGAATAATGCCACAGAGAAAGACGTCGCTCACCCAACACATTTAACAAACTTATGACAAATGCAGTATTCTTTATCTCCATACACCCACAGTAAATAAGACCGATGCAAACAAAATGTAAGATGTTTCAGTAGGTTTTGTATTTGACTTGAATTTAATGATTTTTAGGAATTATAATTATAATCTTTTTCAGGGACACTGAAAAAGAGTTTCAGGTTCAAAATACCCTGCAGTGTACTTGGTAGCTCTCCTGTCAAACCTATTGGTCTCCCGATGAGCCGCGGCGCATGTCAATTAATCAGTAGACAAAGATGTCCCACCCTGACACACTGGTGTTTGATACTGGAGGACCATGGTGTAGTCTGCACCCTCTCACTCTGTGACCTACAAACCCCTTTTCCTTGTGTGAAGTATGCAGCTGGTTCCAGGGGCACTGAAGAACGATGTCTCTCTCTCCACTTGGTCACCATTACTACGCAGGTCAACGGATGCTCTGTTGAATATCTGTGGCGGTGTGCTGCGGCTTCACCTACTTTTCCCGCCGTTGGCAGGAAAATGGATATTACGAGAAAGGGATTTGATTCATGATGAAACTACAGGACCCACATTAGGGCGCATACCTCTGCCACACCAACACGTCTCCTGGGTCCAGATCCAGATCTGGATTTGGGCCAAAATAGAATCAACTGTTCCTTGGTCCATAAGTTATCTAACCACCAATTCTGTACATGCATTTTTGAAGTATCTTGCTAACAGACAAACAAACAAACAAACAAACACAAACAGACAGACAGACAGACAGACAGACAGACAGACAGATAGACAAACAGGGGCGAAATCATAACCTCCTTCTATCTTCGATGACGGTTGGAGATGGAAACCAGTTTTTCATAGGTGATTCATTCCTGAGCTTGCGAGCGGTATCCATGGGAACATGACCACCAGGGGGAGTGGGCAGCTGTAGCATAAGTAGCATTCCAAGGAGGTTAGGGGATATGGGAACACTTATCTTGCCAGAGGTCGTGTGGGGGCGGCACTATATAGACACACAGGGAAAGACTTTTCCTCTACACACACACTCACACACACACACACACACACACACACACACACACACACACACACACACACATACACACATGTGCAGACACACACACACACACACAAACACACACACACACACACACACACACACACACACACACACACACACACACACACACACACACACACACACACACACACACACACACACACACACACACACACACACACACACACACACACAGATCATCCCCACACTAACTTGTAACTATGAACTGGCTTAAACTGGGGTACAATAATTCTTTCCTCTCAAACAAACAGAGTAAGTGGATTATCATCCTAAAATAAAAGCATGTTCTGTTAAAACCTGCCGTGACATTGGGATCCTAGGTGACCTTGGACCCAACCCAGCTGCCTCTCCTGGGACCACACCCAGCTGCCTCACCTGGGACCACACCCAGCTGCCTCACCTGGGACCACACCCAGCTGCCTCACCTGGGACCACACCCAGCTGCCTCACCTGGGACCACACCCAGCTGCCTCACCTGGGACCACACCCAGCTGCCGACCATGTCAGGGGAAACCATTGGCTTTATGGGCCAATACAATAACAATACTACAGGGCCCTTAGTAGAGCGCATACCTCCGCCACACCAAATACTCTGATCCGGATCTGCCCCAAAATCGAATCAACTAAATTGCTAACTTGCTAACAGACAAACAGACAGACAGACAGATAGATAAATCTTCCATTCTTTGAAGGTAACAATAACCTAAAACATTATCGTGTCAGTTTAAGTGTCTAGCTGTGCAGTGTAAACACACCTTCCCATAATGGGCTTGTGATTCATCCTGGCCTGAACATAAAGACTAACACACACTCAGAATATCCAATGCAAGACAAATCATATTCAGAAAGATATTAAATATGTTCTGGAATATAAAAATGATGTGCAGAGTAGACATCAGGGCCTCCTCACCGAGCTAACTGACTTCATTAAGATATTCAATACGCATGGATGGTGTCTGGTACAAAAGGCATATAAACACCTAATTCTCCGGGTGACCTTACTGTGCTTATTGACCTTGTACGGCGTGTCAACATAGTGTGTTGGGGACAGAGCCCTGTGGCTCCCTTCAGCACCCAATCAATGCCTCACACACAAACCACTTAGACCCAAGGCCGCCATTGGTCGGAACGGCATTCGTCTCTATTAATAGAAGGACATCAAAGGTAAAGTGGAGTTATTGATGCCAAGGGACGCCGGATGTGTGTGTGTGTGTGTGTGTGTGTGTGTGTGTGTGTGTGGGGGGGGGGGGGGGGGGGGGCGAGTGCATTGTCTTAGGCTCCCTAATGTGTCTGGGAGAAACATGGTGCACGTGTGTGTGGTGTTGTTGCTTGTTTTTGTGTGTGTGTGTCTGTGTATGTGTGTGTGTTATAGTAGTTGATTGTGTGTGTTTGTACATGTGTGTGTGTGTGTGTACAAGATACAATACAAAATACAAGATACAAGATATTTATTTGCCATTTGTAACAAGTACATTGCAATGCTTGCTCCCCATTCCCTCCTGCAGTATATATTAAAAAAAAAACAATACCATACAAATAATATATACAATAAAAATAAAAATAAACAAAAAATGGACAGCAAAGTGACATATAGATGGTATGATGATCTGTTGAATGTGCAAAAAGATTTAAAAAGATTTAAAGTGCCAGTAGTGCAGCAGCATCATGCATACAGTGCAGAACAGTGCAGTAGCTGTAATGAGTCCAGAAAGTCCAGCAAAGTATGTAAGTGTAATGTTAATGACATGTTATGATAGTGGCAGCACTCCTAGTAGTTCAGTAGCTCACTGCCTGTGATAAAAACTATCCTTAAACCTGGTAGTACTTGTACGGATGCTACGCAACCGGCAGTTAGGGGGGAGAAGAGATGGTGCCCAGTGTGGTTGTGGTCCTTTATGATGGACATGACCTTCTTCCGACATCTTGTCCTACAGATCTCCTCAATGCATGGAAGTGCACACCCAATGATCTTCTCTGCCGTCCTCACGACCTTCTGGATGTCTTTCTTGTCCTGTTCAGTGGTGTTGCCGTACCACACAGTGAGGCCACTCGTCAGGACGCTCTCTACGGTGTCACGGTAGAAGTTCACTAGCCACCTCTGGCCTATTCCACATTTTCTGAGGCACCGCAGAGCATAGAGGCGCTGGTGTGTCTTCTTCAGCATGACCTCTGTGTTGAGGGTCCACGCCAGTTCATTGGAAATCTGTAGTCCAAGGAAACGGAAGCAGCTGACGACTTCCATCGGTGTCCCGTCCAGGCTGATGGTGGAGGCTGTTGTTCTCACATCATCGTGTCAGCTGGACTACCTCATCTCTGTATTCCGTTTCATCGCCCTCGCTTATCAAGCCGATCAGGTCGTCTGCAAACTTGATAATCTAGAGTGGGTCTAGGGACTCAGGGATGGAAAAGTTGATATGCAACTTTACAAGTTCAATGGGTGTGGGTGTTAAAGCCACTGGACGATAATCATTGAGGCATGTTACCTTGGTCTTTTTGGGTAACGGCACAATGGTTGTCACTTTGAAGCACGCTGGGACGACAGACTGTTGATGCGTTGTAGATGTCGGTGAACACAGGAGCCAGCTGGTCAGCGCAGGTTTTGAAGATGCGGGATGGAACTCCGTCTGGGCCGGCTGCCTTCCCTGCCTTCATCCTCCTGAAGGTTCTGCGGACCTTGGACTCGGACTCGGACAGTAGAATGTAGGCCTCTGGGTGAATGTTCAAGTTGTTGGTCGGCTCATGGTCGTTGTTTAGTGTTATAGTTTGCTCATCTTGGGTAGAATATGCGTCTCTGGTACCTGTCCATGATTGCGATTGATGATAAGATGCAAACCCCTCCCCTTTTATGAGAACACACTTAACCGATTATGTGTGATTGCAATTGTTAGGTTCAATGAAGCCAGCTAACACAATTATATCCTGGGTGTGTTGAACTTGCTTGGTAATATCGGCCCCTGGCCCTGATCAGGCTGCGGGCTGGGCGGGGCTTCACCAGTGTCCTGTGAGTGGGACGAGCCCAGAAATGCTGCTTCCCTACAGCAGTCTTGTTGACAACGACACACTTTCATCCAACATCTCAGCCTCAAGACACAGTAGCTAATGTTTGAATACATACAGCCAGGAGTGGTGGGAATATCTAATGAGGCCTTCAGAGGAGGGGGGGACACAACCTTTTCATGAACGGTGACACACAGTAATGTGAGGGAACATCCCAGGGTCTGTGTTGACACATCCTTCAAAGCAGCCATTGTCGGGGATGGTGATTGTTATTCCTTGAGAGTGTTCCGTTACGCTGACATTTATGTCGTCCCCCCATTGCAGGAGGCTATTTTGGTCCTGGACCAAAACAGATGTTTAAGGAATCAGTGCAAAGCTATTATAGACAATAAGCAATACACAACACCACCTCAATGGGAATGAATGGGTCAGGATACAAAAGTAGAATTTGTTTGTGTACAAAAGATATTCCCTGCTGCAAAAGAAAATAGCAACTGCTCATAAACAGCTTTGGACCCTTTAAATAAATATACAAACAGTCTATCAATATTTTGTTTTGCTTGCTCCAGCATTTTAGTTAAATCTATTTGAAACAAAGGGAAGAGGAAGGCTTCTGCTGCATTATTGAGCCATATTTTGCAGTTTATTAAAATACTTAAACTTTGTCTTCTAAGAAACGTGGAACTGGAGGAGCATCAGACGAGACCCAGGGTCAGCCCAGTGCACAGCTGTCTGTGCTACAAGGTTCACATGTGGTGCTGAAAGGAGGACGAGACACAGAGGAAGACGCTACATTTAGTCCAGCTGCTGATGGACTGTAGATTACCTTCCTCTGATGCTTTCTGTACATCGATTTTTGTACACAACACATAAATGCCTGACAAGCAAGAGTCATATTTATTTTAATTTGTTATTTGTTTTATAATTGATTACACCTTAAATTGTGTGTGTGTGCAGGCGGTGGATGGTGCATTGCGTTTCGGACGCGTCTACTTCTACCCCTTTTGGAATTGTTTAGTATCTGAACTGAGGCACTTCATCTCAGTCAGTGGGCTTTTTATGCATTCTTTTTTTTTAAAGCAGCACTGAGAGCGCTGACGTGTACTTTGGACTGACGGAGCAGCCAAGGTGTTATAAAGAATGATATGCTAAACTGGGACCTCTCAGCCCCCTCCCTCCCCCCCCCCCCCCCCCCGGGTCGCAGTGTGTGGTGAACCACTCAGAGGACCCATAAACACCTCCCTGGCTGATCTACACTGCTGCTGAATCAGAGAACTGGCCCCGCACCGCAGGCCTTCACTTCACCAACAAAGTTGTGTGTGTGTGTGTGTGTGTGTGTGTGTGTGTCTGTCTGTCTGTCTGTCTGTCTGTCTGTGTGTCTGTGTGTCTGTCTGTCTGTCTGTGTGTGTGTGTGTGTGTGTGTGTGTGTGTGTGTGTGTGT
>CM051001.1:3068409-3070909 GCA_027704905.1 Muraenolepis orangiensis | reverse complement strand
TAATAGCAACATGACTAGCAAGTGCTTTGTCTATAGGCCTATAGGCGACAGGTTGGGAGAAAACACTTTCCATCCCACCTTGTGTGGCTCCTTCCAGGGAAAACGGATGGTCGAGTCGGTGCCATCAGACATCCAGAGCCGCAAGCTAGTTACAACATTGTAATCACTTCATGCCGGAAAGGGACTATATCTACAGTATATCGGAAACCAGGCAACAAAAGTCACTTTGTGGATGTATAGTAAAGAATCTAGAGTCATTTTGATCCAGTTTGTTATCCATTTTTATTTTGGGTTTCAGGGAGGATGTGGTGACGTGAAAATCAAGCAAACTGTCAGCAGGTTAAACACGATGGAATTGGACCAATGACCTTGTGGTGTGAAAGCCAGTAAGTGCTATCGTGACCGGCTCTGATCCCAAACTGTGTGCTGCCATATATTTGTACATCTCATGCATGGCATCAAACAAACAGAAGAGCAACTGAGGCCAATGCTGTCAGCGTACTTCCCCTTGGTTCCACCGCTATAGCGCACTAGCTCCAGTGAGTCATCGTGTCTGGAGACGTGGTCATGCTAGAAGCTCCACCGCGCTGCTCATGAGTCCCCTCTTTGTGGCCCGGGGTCACCTTGGCTCTCTCTCTCTCTCTCTCTCTCTCTCTCTCTCTCTCTCTCTCTCTCTCTCTCTCTCTCTCTCTCTCTCTCTCTCTCTCTCTCTCTGTCTCTCTCAAACAGAAACAGACTCACGGACAAACAGGGCTGAAAACATAACCTATAATCCCCATAATATTATTACTACTAATAATACTGATAATAATGAATTGCATTCATTCAATGTGCTTTTTTGAGGGGCTCAAAACGCCTTACACAGTGTGTGTGGGGGAGGAGTGACGTATCCAATGATAAACAAGAGATGGTCAGGTGACCTGGTACCAGAGGAACCTGTAGGTTTCTACCTGTACTGCTGACTTCCTACCGAAGAATCATCCCTAAAAACCTTTGAATGATAATCAGACAGTACCACCCCTTCAGGATCTACCCCTTGAGTGGCCCTTTCAATGACAAAACAACATGCACTTGGATTGACATATTTTGTTGGTGAACTTGCCTATCCTTTCACTCTGTCTTTTCAGGCCCTCAAAAGTGTCTGGCCTTTGGCCAAATGCAGTTGATTTGAAACCACGTCTTGACGGACCACACCTTCAGTCAATCAAATAAACGTAACGTCACCAACCAAGGCTGATAAAAGCGACTTTTTCTGAATCCGGCCCATAGGAAGAACAGCAAATGCGGCTCCCTTTTCCTCTGATTAAAATCTCACCTTTTTTTTGCTGTGATGAGCTGTATTTCAACCAAACGTTAAAACTAAAATAACTGCAAAGCACCTGTTGTATTGTGTCCATAATAATATATATATATATAGACTATAATCACAGACACCAGCTCTGTTATGTTAGGTCGTTAGGTCCATATCTGCAGCAATGCACACAGACTATGTGACATGGGGCGGCAGTATAGCTCAGGAGGTAGAGTGGTCGCCTCACAACCGGAAGGTTGCTGGTTCGATCCCCGCCGCCTCCTCCTAGCAAAAGCTGTCGAGGTGTCCTTGAGCAAGACACCCTAACCCTAACTGCTCCTGACGTGCTGGCTGTCTCCTTGCATGGCTGACTCCGCCGTCGGTGGTTGAATGTGTGTATGAATGGGTGAATGTGAGACTTGACATGTAAAGCGCTTTGAGTAACCATTGGTTAGAAAAGCACTATATAAATGTCCATTTACCATGTTGAATGAGGCTCTCTGTGCCAGGTGAGAGAGATAGGGCCTACCAGCAGAGGTGGAGACAGAGGAAGGTTGAAACCCGTGGAAAGGTCTGCTTATTGCAAGGTAGGTTTCTAGGGGCCGAGGAGAATCTGAGGGGGTGAGGTGTCTCAGTAGAGCTCATCAGCTAAATGAGAGATTTGGGACACTACTGGAGTCTCCGTTAATGAAGTCATTGTTGTCTTATAATTAAACGTGCCAGATCTACAGATCTATCGGTGGATGCTTGTCCGTTTTTTCTGTCAGCACAATGGTTAGTGCACTTGGCACTTGGTTAGTGACCATCGGTTGTACACTACTTTTCACAATGCATTGTGGGATATGATGAATGCACTATATAGGGTATAATTATTCACACTCTACATTCAGACAGCACTATCAAACACCATCTTACTCTATAGTGAGTAGTGAGTGAATATTACAGCCACAGTCGTGTGTTACCAGTAGTGGTTAGGCAACAAGCCAGTGTTGAGTGGATGAAGAGCTCCGGTTGACTCACAGCAGGGTTGAAAAGTTGATGGAAGGCAGGTGTGTTGATGACAACAGGAAGCAGGTGTGTTGATGACAACAGGAAGCAGGTGTGTAGATGAGCCACAGTCCAGGAGAGAGGACCAGACACGCCCACGCCAGCAAGACAGGAACACATGGGACAGCTGGCTGTGCCTCGACACTATTGAAGTGTAGCCTA
>CM051001.1:3045909-3053409 GCA_027704905.1 Muraenolepis orangiensis | reverse complement strand
AGAGAGACTTAAAGAGCCAAGACTGACAAAAACCTCCAAATGCTTTCACAACCAGCCCATATATTCACAGACATGAATACTGAGAGAAACCACTGGAAGCCATTGGTGTCAAAGGGGGGGGGGCACAGAGAGAGTGAGAGAGAGAGAGGGAGATAGAGAGGGAGAGAGAGAGGAGGGGAGACAGCATTCCATTCACACACACACACACACACACACACACACACACACACACACACACACACACACACACACACACAGCTACATGTAATCCGCTCTAACCCCATCATGGATGTTTTTCTTCTACAGCGGCTGTCACTCTGAGTGACCCCTGAGAGCACAAGGGAACAAGGGGTGGGCCAGAGTTATCGGCCCTGGAAATGCCACCCACCACACACACACACACACACACACACACACACACACACACACACACACACACACACACACACACACACACACACACACACACACACACACACACACACACACACACACACACACACACACACACACACACACACACACACACACACACACACACACACACACACACACACACACACACACACACACACACACACACACACACACACACACACACACACACACACACACATGTTGAGGGTGAGAACAAGAAGCAAGCACAGCAAATAGTGTCACTTTGGTTGGAAGCCCAGCAGAGTGACAAGAGAGGAAGAGACAAGAGGGGGTGGGCAAGAGCTTGTGTGTGTGTGAGAGAGAGAGAGAGAGAGAGAGAGAGAGAGAGGAGAGAGAGAGAGGAGGAGAGAGAGAGAGAGGAGAGAGAGAGAGAGGAGAGAGAGAGAGAGAGCGAGAGCAGCTGAGAGAGAGAGAGAGAGACACACAGGTAACAGAGTGAGACATGTGGGTGACAGCAGCCTCTAGGGGTCTCTAGGGGTCAGGGTGTCTCTCAGTGAAGCCATGTGGTCCTGATTGAGGGCCTACACCCTGAGGTCCCGTGCTCAGCACATCTGATGCACTTTTACAACTTGTTTTAGTTTTTTAACGAATCATGTGGAAGAGCTGGACAGATATTGAGTGTGTCAAGACACTCTTAAGACACTCAATATCTGCCAAGCTCTTCAAGGGTCTTAGAAAAGAAAGCTGAGGGTGTTTGGTCGAAAACTTGCCCAAAATAACCCCCTTTTCCTTACATCACGTATTGATGTAAGGATGTAATTTTGAGTGTTTCATGTGTTGTTGGACCTATATAATACATGCTGCCATAGATGTACCGTGATACACTCGGCACGTTCTTCTGTATAGTATTTTGATGGTGTTGTTTTGGAGATGTATACTGCGGGAGGGGATGGGGAGTAAGTATTCCTATGTACTTGTTGCAATTGGCAAATAAATATCCCGTATCTTGTATCTAGTATCTATTATCTTGTATCTTGTATCTTGTATCTAGTATCTTGTATCTTGTATCTAGTATCTTGTATCTTGTATCATGTATCTTGTATCTATTATCTTGTATCTAGTATCTTGTATCTAGTATCTAGTATCTTGTATCATGTATCTAGTATCTTGTATCTAGTATCTTGTATCTAGTATCTAGAATCTTGTATCTTGTATCATGTATCTTGTATCTTGTATCTAGTATCTTGTATCTAGTATCTTGTATCTTGTATCTTGTATCTAGTATCTTGTATCTAGTATCTAGTATCTAGTATCTTGTATCTTGTATCTTGTATCTTGTATCTAGTATCTTGTATCTAGTATCTTGTATCTTGTATCTAGTATCTTGTATCTTGTATCTAGTATCTTGTATCTAGTATCTTGTATCTTGTATCTTGTATCTAGTATCTTGTATCTTGTATCTAGTATCTTGTATCTAGTATCTTGTATCTAGTATCTAGTATCTTGTATCTTGTATCTTGTATCTTGTATCTAGTATATTGTATATTGTATCTTGTATCTTGTATCTTGTATCTTGTATGTGGTACGTATCCAGGCAGACTAAAGGACAGCTCCACTGTTCTCTGGTCCTCTACCTGAAGCAGCACGTTTTGGATATCATAATGAGTTAGACAGTTTTATGGTCATTATTGTATTGTGTGTGTGTATATATATATATATATATATATATATATATCAGGGTTTCCGTTAGCCGGTATTTACCGGTTTTTAGCGTGTAAAAATTATAAAAAAACGGTAATTTAAAAACCTGCCGGTCAAAATGTCCGGTAATAATGCTCATACAAAACTTAGATCCTGGACATTTGAGTTTTGACAGCTTGATTACTGCCCCTCCCCCCCGAAAGGGTGCGCTCGTTGGTGGTGCCCGTGTCAAGCGTGCCAGCAGAGAGGGGCTTCTCCCTGCAGAATGGTTGAAACATCACTGCGGAGTTGTCTGGAGGAGGAGAGAGTGATGGACTTATGCGTATTGCAAGCTGCAAAGACACATTAGACACCTTTGATTTCAGCTCGGCTGACTTTGCCGCAATGAAATGAAGGTGAAAGCAAAAAGTTGCCTGGTAGCCTACAGGGTAAATGTGATGCCATGTAGCCTATGTTAAAACAGACTACAGATGTTACAGGTGTTTTGAAATAGCCTAGATTTTTGCGGCTAACAAGGTTTTGCTCAATCGTTCTTGTTCGTTTTGTTGTTCATTAAATAGTCAAATTGATTTGAGGTCTTTGTCATTTTTTCGTCAATCTAGGTGTACATTATAGTTGCGTTTGTAATATAGACTGTTTTTGAAACATGACCGGTAACTTTCGAATAAAATCTGTCCGGACACTTGACCGGCAAGAAAAAATCCTAGCGGAAACCCTGATATATATATATATATATATATAATAGTTTTATAGTTCTGATTTTACTGCGTGTATTTGTTTATGAAGATGGTGCGTCTGTGCGGCACATGGGATATAACACGCCTTATGGCTGGTGATAAATGATATTATGTATAATAATATATATAATGTATAATGTAGTGTACAGCTTACAGTCATCTGTGGTCGTGCTCTTTCATTTAATTTCATGGGAATATTAAAATGAAAGCAAACATCCAAGCAGAAGTGTTTCCAGGTAACAACAAGTCACAACATTAAACATCATTTGTACAGTTTAACCATGAAACAAAAGGGCATGTTTCACAAAGGAGATCCATTGATCCAACAGCGAGATGTTGTTGTGACAGAAGGTCATTGAAGGTAGAGGACCCTCTGTGTCCCAGCTGAACACTGGTCTGCTGGGAACAGAGCGGCTCATCAGAGACACTTCTGACCTAAAGTCAATGACTGTAAAATAGTGTTCACTTATTAGTGAGACACTGGTCGAACCGGCGGGGAAGCTGTCAGCCTGAGTCAACAAGTCCTCCGGAGAGACCATCACCGACACCCCTTCTGTTTACGGGACATTCCGTCCCAGTCGGACGGTGACTGCGGCCGTTGGAAATGTTGTGTTGGTCTCTCTTTATGACGGCCTGCTGTGCAGCAGGGACAGCAGGCCTGATTGAGACTGACTGAAGGACAGGCATGAAGCAGCCTGAGGATGGAGAGGATTTGGACCCCCAGAGAACACGGTTCCTTCTTATTCAGCCCCACCCATCACGTCATCTCACGCTAGAGCCGCTGGTTGAGTTGCACACCTCCCACAGCTGTCGAGATTGTATACAATTTCACGACATGGCAATTATCAATCAAAAGCATTTATTGGTCATGTTTTTTGCGATTTCCCTCAGGCAATTTCCTCTTCCCTCCAGCCTGGGCCTGCATGTCTTCCCTCCAGCCTGGGCCTGGGCCTGGGCCTGGGCCTGGGCCTGGGCCTGGGCCTGGGCCTGGGCCTGGCTGGCCTGGGCCTGGGCCTGGCCTGGGCCTGGGCCTGCATTCGCTCCTGATGTTTGCACATTTTCAAGCCAAGAACAAATTGATAAATCCAACGTTTTGTCGATACAACAGATTCCAAGGTTGATAAATAAGGGCCTTGGTTATGTCAATAAATAAAAATAAAAAAGCTGAGTAAAATCTATATATTTTTTACAATCTTAACTAATAAAGCATAAATGATTAATTCATGCTTTATTAATTTTTAAATCATTATTAAAGGACTAGCTCATAATACAAATCAACAGAACAGCATCTAAAGTAAGTCACATAAAGAAAGGGTGTTGTTTAGCTTACTGTTGGTCTTGAGGCGGGCGGGGTCGCTGTTGCGGCTTCCTGCCTGGTTGATGGCCTTGACGAAGAAGATGTAGCGCGTCCCGCTCTGCAGGCCGTGCACCGTGTAGTGGTTCTGCTTGATGTTCGGCACTATCATCCAGCTGTCTGCAGAGTTGTACAGACCTGGACCACACAAACACACACACGCATGCACACACACACACATAAACACAAACACACACACACATGAAGAACAGGTGGTTAGCTTAAGGGTGCATGTGATGAGAGAGCGAGCGTGACAGACCTCCACAGCCACCACTCATTTAGCTCAACTGATTGGACTCAATCTCAGCGATACGCTACACAGCCCGACGTCTAATGCAATATTGCTGAGGCTAGCTAGCCAATCAGCATTCATCACATAGCGTAGTACCGCGGCGGACACTGCAGTGCAGGATTAGCTCTACTAGCGGTGTGTGTGTGTGTGTGTGTGTTATGGGACCCTGTTAGCAAACAAAGCAGTTGAACCGTATCCCCGGCGGAGTCTACGCTATGTAGGACCTGGGGCGAGAGGTAGGGAGAGAGAGAAACATCTGAGACATCTGTGTCCATCCAAATCTAGAAGATGACATCTGGTGGGAATGCTCTATGTCCAGCTCTAACATCTCCACAGTGACATTCTGAAATCACATGAGCTGCAAACGGCCCCTTATCTCTCAAGTCAAGTCAAGTCAAGTCAAGTTTATTGTCACTTCACAGTTTACACAAGTATAAAGCAGTGAGTGAAAATCTTGTGTGCAATACCCGACGACAGACAGCAGTTATAAAATAAGATAAAAATAGATAAAAATTGAATGAAAATAGAATAAAGTTAAAAATTAAAATTAAAAATTAAAATGCAATTTATAAAATGCTAAATATCAGCACAGAAAAGAGCAATATGTATATATAAATCAATGTAATAAAATATACATTGTTATATGCTATACGCCCTTGTTCAGCAGCCTGATGGCCTGACTGTGGAAGCTATCTCTGAGTCTATTTGTACGCACTTGATACTGAGGTATCGCCTGCCTGACGGTAACAGTGAGTACAGTTGGTGGCTGGGTGGGCAATGTCTTTATGATGCGTTTGGCCTTGGCCACGCACCGCTGGTTGTAAATATCCAGGAGGGAGGGGAGCTCACCTCCAACGATATACTGGGCCGTCCGCACCAGCCTTTGAAGCGCTCTGCGCTCGAGTGCGGTGCAGTTCCCGTACCGGGCGGTGATACACCCTGTAAGAACACTCTCGATGTTGCCGTTATAGAATGTTCTCAGGATGCGGGGGCCCATGCTGAATTTCTTCAGACGCCTGAGGAAATACAGGCGTTGTTGGGCCCTTTTCACCACGTGTGTGGTGTGCGTGGACCATGTGAGGTCCTCGGAGAAGTGCACGCTGAGGAACTTGAAGCTGCTGACCCTCTCTACTGCAACGCCGTCGATGGAGATAGGGCTGTGCTCTCCTCTCTGCCTTCTGAAGTCCACGATCAGCTCCTTGGTCTTCTTGACGTTGAGGGCGAGGCTGTTCTCCTGGCACCACTGCTCCAGCGATCCGACCTCCTCCCTGTAGGCTGTCTCGTCGTTGCCGGCGATCAGGCCCATCACTGTCGTGTCGTCAGCAAACTTGACGATGACGTTGGAGCTGTGCATAGCCATGCAGTCGTGGGTGTAGAGGGAGTAGAGGAGAGGGCTCAGCACGCATTCCTGGGGGGCTCCCGTGTTGAGGGTCAGTGGCTCTGATGTGGTGCTGCCCATCCTCACCACCTGGCGGCGGTCCGACAGGAGGTCCAGTATCCAGCTGCACGTGGATGGGGGTACGCCTAGACCTCTCAGCTTGGTGTCGAGCTTGGCAGGAACTATTGTGTTGAACGCTGAGCTGTAGTCCACAAACAGCATTCGCACGTAACAGTTCTTTCCCTCCAGGTGGGAAAGGGCAGTGTGGAGGGCCATGGCAATTGCGTCGTCCGTGGATCTATTTTGACGATATGCAAATTGCCATGGGTCCAGCGTGGCAGGTAACACGGAGCAATTAAAGTCCTTGACCAACCTCTCGAAGCATTTGCTAACGATCGAGGTGAGGGCTACAGGTCTATAGTCATTCATGTTACCTTGGGTTGTTTAGGGACAGGCACGATGGTGGACATCTTGAAGACCGCGGGGACAACAGCCTGGGACAGGGAGAGTGAGATGTCTGCAAGACTCCTGCAACTGGTCTGCGCATGCTCTGAGGACGCGGCCCGGGATGTCGTCGGGGCCTGCCGCCTTACGGATGTTCAGCCGCTTGAAGGTGCGGCGCACATCCGCCTCCGAGATGCGCAGCTGGCTGGTCTCCTCAGGCGGCGCTGGCTTCGGCGGGCTGCCGTTTACGTCGAACCGAGCAAAAAAAGTATTTAGCTCTCCTGGGAGGGAGGTAGAGGAGTTCTCTACACAACTGGTTCTCCCTCTGAAGTTCGTTATCGTCTGCAGCCCCTGCCACATACCCCTCGCGTCGTGGCTCTTGAATTTATCTTCCACTCTATCCTTATATACACTGCCGCTTGGCAGTGACGATGGTCTTACGGAGGTCGTAACGGGCTCTCGTATATTCCTCCGTATTTCCGGAGCCAAAGGCGGCGTTAGGCGCATGTAGGGCAGTGCGAACATCGCGGTTAATCCACGGTTTCTGGTTGGGATATATCCGAACCGACTTGGTCGGAACAACGTCATCTATGCACTTCTTGATGAACCCGGTGACCGACGACGCGTACTCGTTGATGTTATTGTCCGAGGCAACGCGGAACATGTGCCAGTCAGCGTGATCAAAACAATCCTGCAGCATAGAGTCTGATTGATCCGACCAGCATTGGACCTCCCTCACAGCGATCGGTTGCTGCTTTAGTCTCTGCCTCTTACCTCTTGTCTCTTATCTCTCTCTCTGAGGGAGCGATAGAGGGAAGTCCTCGCCTCAGGAAACAAGAGGATCAGGAAGGTAACACTCGTCTTGAAGTCGTTCACAAAATAAAATATAGATACACGCAATAATGACACATTGAGGCTCCCGAAGGCTCCATCCTAACTCGCACAACAAAGTAGACCAGAAGGACCACAGGAAAGCGAGGTGAGTGAAGAAGCTCTCGGGGGCCCAGGCCGGCCCTCCGCTGGGACCTAGCCTGCATTGTGCATTATTGAGAGAAATGGCAACAGACATGCATAAGTGATGGCCCAGAGAGTCTGCTTGTAAATATAAATACTTCACGGGTCGCAAATAAGCCTCTTTTAAAAGTGAGGCCCTTTTAAGTATGAATGAAGGGAAAATAACAGAGGATGGTCAGCCGAGCTGGGAGTGGAGGCAGTG
>CM051001.1:3033409-3040909 GCA_027704905.1 Muraenolepis orangiensis | reverse complement strand
GGGGGGTTAGGGCAGAGGTTCCAAAACTAGGGGGGACCCGGAGTTATGACAAGTGGTGAGGATAAATATAAATTATGCAACAATGTTTTGAATAAATTCTATAACGAGAAAAGGATGTGTGAGAGCATCTTAATGTGGGGGCATGTAGGTGGGGGGGGGGCTGGAGAAAAGGTAACCGGGTCCCACTGGGTTAGGGTGTGTTTGACTTAATGCCAAAAGGTTCTGGGTTTGAACTCCCAAAGTTGACAGTCTACATTGACATTATGATTATGTATCGAAAAAAAAACAAATTTCAGATTTTGAGTGACAAAAGCAAGAGCTTGAATGTGGATTCTGTGAAACACGTTCATAATACGATACAATTCCTTCCAAAAAGTATAGAAAGTTCCAACTGGTTTCAATTTTGCAACTTTTTGGAAATGGCACTATGAAACGTTTTCACTGTCTATAAATGACAAGACTATAAACATGCAGTCCATTCCAAGTTCACATTACCTTCACTGCAGAACTGACAGACTGATGGCAGATGTTTTTGAAGCATTCTTTAGCACAGAGTTCAGATGAGTTCAGACTGTCCGGGTCTTGGCACGCATGTCTTTTAACTGTACTTTGGCCTTAGGTATGCTGTAATACTATTTCCTATACTACTAAGCTAATGAAGCTACTAGGATAAGGAAATGAGTGAAAGGAATAGTTTCCCCTGGAAAGAGAAAACAAGCTGTGTCTTGAGACAAGATTTAAATGTTTAAGACACATCAGAATGATGCCTTATACAAGTATGTAAAGGGCATTTATACAATGTATAATTTATTTTAAATTTTCTGCAAAAAATCATAACCGTAAATCACATGTGTTTCTGGGTTAAACAGAAAATGGGCAGATCTTACATTTGAAATAGCTGACAGTTGACAGCTGAGTGTTTGACATTTATTTTTGTTTCTATATTTTCTAGTCTTTGTAAGTGGAATTATGTAAATCAGACTACAGGCTAGAATACAGTAGAGTGGAAAGCAGATGATAGCTTCGCCACCAGAGTGGGTATCGTGACAACACCACTCAAAGCCTCGCTTGGAACGGATACTGTGAGTGCTTTGATGCCAAGCACTTCTTAACTGTCTGGGGTTTTGCTTGATCATAAAATGTCTTCACTATACATGAGTGCTAAGTAGGTTAGACAGATAGAGAGATATACATAAGAGAGAGAGAGAGAGAGACAGAGAGAGACAGAGAGAGAGAGAGAGAGAGAGAGAGAGAGAGAGAGAGAGAGAGAGAGAGAGAGAGAGAGAGAGAGAGAGAGAGAGAGAGAGAGAGAGAGAGGGAGAGAGATGTCTATCCTCTGTGGATGACGTGATACACACAACACTTATTCAACGCCAAATTAACTGTATGCCCCACAACATGCGACCAGTGTATATCAAGTCCTGTGCATGTGACACACACACACACACTGGGACATGACTAGTAGGCAGGCATGACTTTCCTCCCAACTTAATATTCAGCCAGCATTAAAACCTGCCATCTTCTCCTCCTCTGTCCCTCCTCCCCTTTCCTCTCCTCCCCATCCTCACCTCTGTTCCTCGTCTCCTTTCCTCTCCTCCTCATCCTCACCTCTGTTCTTCGTCTCCTTTCCTCTCCTCCTCATCCTCACCCCTGTTCCTCGTCTCCTTTCCTCTCCTCCTCATCCTCACCTCTGTTCCTCGTCTCCTTTCCTCTCCTCCTCATCCTCACCCCTGTTCCTCCTCTCCTTTCCTCTTTTTCACGGTTCATACTTTCATCAAAACACGCGCTGGTCTCTTTTTCCGTGAGTCAGTGTGGACATATGTGCACAACCACATACATACACACGTACATACCGTACATACATTTCGTGGGGGGGACATTCCAGTGTCTACGGATGTTGGTGCGATCCCTTTCTGTCATTGCTTTCATTGTCACACCTTGGATCTTGGTGTCTTCTAAATGACGTGGTTCCACACATCAACAGCAAACAGAGCCTGACGTGCACCTGTGAGCCGTGTGGAAGGCTGGCTACGTGTGGAAGGCTGGCTACGTGTGGAAGGCTGGCTACGTGTGGGAGGCTGGCTACGTGTGGAAGGCTGGCTACGTGTGGAAGGCTGGCTACGTGTGGAAGGCTGGCTACGTGTGGAAGGCTGGCTACGTGTGGAAGGCTGGCTACGTGTGGGAGGCTGGCTACGTGTGGAAGGCTGGCTACATGTGGAAGGCTGGCTACGTGTGGAAGGCTGGCTACGTGTGGAAGGCTGGCTACGTGTGGGAGGCTGGCTACGTGTGGGAGGCTGGCTACGTGTGGAAGGCTGGCTACGTGTGGGAGGCTGGCTACGTGTGGAAGGCTGGCTACGTGTGGAAGGCTGGCTACGTGTGGAAGGCTGGCTACGTGTGGAAGGCTGGCTACGTGTGGGCGGCGCTCGCCCATCTCTCCATGTACCTTGGACTCCTTGATCTTGACGGCGATGACCTGTTTCCTCTGGCGGATGATCTCCACCAGCTCATCACACTCCTCCACCAGCTTGGCCTCGTGGATCGCTGTGTTCACCTGCACACACACACACACACACACACACACACACACACACCATATAAATAAACAGAGAGAGTGAGCGAGAGAGCGAGAGAGCGAGAGAGAGAGAGAGAGAGAGAGAGAGAGAGAGAGAGAGAGAGAGAGAGAGAGAGAGCGAGAGCGAGAGAGAGAGAAAAAAAAAGAGAGAGAGGAAGAGAGGGAGGGAGATACGGATGGAGCAAGGCAAGGCAGAGAGAGAGAGAGAGAGAGAGAGAGAGAGAGAGAGAGAGAGAGAGAGAGAGAGAGAGAGAGAGAGAGAGAGAGAGAGAGAGAGAGAGAGGGTGAGCGGATATGCTCTATGGTGGATGAATGATGCTTTGCTAGCACACAGTGGTAAACACATGCACACACACAATAATCACAAAGCTGATGGATGCATCTATATTAAATGGCGCTACCATACTTAATTAAATATATATCTATCTATATATATACATAAATCTATTGCCATTGGGTCTGTAAGAGCTGGCCCGGTATTGATTTTGGTCAGGAATGTTCAAAGAGAAGCACGTCAGAACTTCTAATTGATTACTGATCGGCCCTGTCTGACATTCAATGGCTGAGTGGCAGTATTGAAATGACACCAATACTGCAACTCCATTAGCTTTGATTGTTGTTATTCCTTTGTTAAGAAAAATAGACAGTAGATGACGGTAATGTTTCATTGTACATTTCATTAGGACTCCTTCAACATGAACCATTTATTACAAAGATGATTACAAAGATGATTACATACATGATTAAAAAGATGATGACATAGATTCTTGCGGTGATATTCCTTTGTTGTGAAGAGGGTTGAAGTGAGAGATGCGATGTTTGGTCATTTCTGAGTTATTGCACACATACCGTATATTATTCCTGTCTTACTATAAATTGCTTCATTGTTGTTTCGTAAGCATTCCAATCAATCAGAGAGAGAGAGAGAGAGAGAGAGAGAGAGAGAGAGAGAGAGCGAGAGAGAGAGAGAGAGAGAGAGAGAGAGAGAGAGAGAGAGAGAGAGAGAGAGAGAGAGAGAGAGAGAGAGAGAGAGAGAGAGAGAGGGAGAGAGAGAGAGAGAGAGAGAGAGAGAGAGAGAGAGGGAGAGAGAGAGAGAGAGAGAGAGAGAGAGCAGCCAGCCGCCTCCCTCTCGCCAACACTTCAACAAGAACTGTGATAGTGTTGGTGAAATAGTGACACGGCTTTGCTACCAATAGAAGCCGTGCCAGATCCAACCCCCAACACTCAGCTCCAGATCCAACCCCAACACTCAGCTCCAGATCCAACCCCCAACACTCAGTGCCAGATCCAACCCCCAACACTCAGTGCCAGATCCAACCCCCAACACTCAGTGCCAGATCCAACCCCCAACACTCAGTGCCAGATCCAACCCCCAACACTCAGTTCCAGATCCAACCCCCAACACTCCATTCTGTAGTCAGCTGTGTTTAGCAGCTTGGGAGTTTAGGCGGCGGCGGCAAAGGGCAAACAACAACATTTAGAAAGCGGGGGGTAAGCAAGCGGTCTGTCGGCAGCGCGCTCTCTGGGAAAATATTGTGAAATATTGAGGACAGCTGAGAGTTTTATCACTCCTACATTAACACCCCCGAGACAGGTGAGAAACCTCCGGAAAACCAACCAACCGTGGGGGGAATATCATCACTGTGATATTCAACATTTGTTCCAAGAATTACAGAAAGTTAATTTGAGGTCAAAGGATGCTCTAGTGTTTGAGTAGCATGAGTTAAAGTTGGCAGTATATTAGATTAGATTAGATTACATTCTAATGTATTTTCATTTCACAGCACAAGTACAGTACAGTGAAAATAAATTGTCATCTAAACCAGAGTTCAAATGTTGCAGTAAAGTTCATGGTAATATATAATGTACAGTGGTTAAATAAGATGTAAAAACTGTCTACTAGGTATAAAAACAGGTATACAATAACTTATAGAGAAGGTATGAGATATGTGCAGATATAGGTATATATATATATATATATATGAAAATATGTATATACACAGGTAGGTATACGTATAAGTATAAACAGGTAGTGAGCATGGGTATGCAGTTATTAGATTTATATATATATATATATATATATATATATATATATATATATATGGTAAGTACAGTAAAAATGTACATGGCTATCATATGTAATGTAAAGGTATGTAAACAAAATAAATGTAAACTATAGGTAGAGGTAGAGAGTTATGAATACTGTGCAAGGCCATTGAAGACATTGATGGTGATAGGATATAGTGATGGTGATAGGATATAGTGATGGTGATAGGATATAGTGATAGGATATAGTGATGGTGATAGGATATAGTGATGGTGATAGGATATAGTGATGGTGATAGGATATAGTGATGGTGATAGGATATGGTGTTAGGATATAGTGATGGTGATAGGATATGGTGTTAGGATATAGTGATGGTGATAGGATATAGTGATGGTGATAGGATATAGTGATGGTGATAGGATATAGTGATAGGATATAGTGATGGTGATAGGATATAGTGATGGTATTAGTATACAGTGATGGTGATAGGATATAGTGATGGTGATAGGATATAGTGATGGTGATAGGATACAGTGATGGTGATAGGATATAGTGATGGTGTTAGGATATAGTGATGGTGATAGGATATAGTGATGGTGTTAGGATATAGTGATGGTGATAGGATATAGTGATAGGATATAGTGATGGTGATAGGATATAGTGATGGTGATAGGATATAGTGATGGTGTTAGGATATAGTGATGGTGATAGGATATAGTGATAGGATATAGTGATGGTGTTAGGATATAGTGATGGTGATAGGATATAGTGATGGTGATATGATATAGTGATGGTGATAGGATATAGTGATAGGATATAGTGATGGTGATAGGATATAGTGATGGTGATAGGATATAGTGATAGGATATAGTGATGGTGATAGGATATAGTGATAGGATATAGTGATGGTGATAGGATATAGTGATGGTGATAGGATATAGTGATGGTGATAGGATATAGTGATAGGATATAGTGATGGTGATAGGATAAAGTGATAGGATATAGTGATAGTGATAGGATACAGTGATGGTGATAGGATATAGTGATGGTGTTAGGATATAGTGATGGTGATAGGATATAGTGATGGTGTTAGGATATAGTGATGGTGATAGGATATAGTGATAGGATATAGTGATGGTGATAGGATATAGTGATGGTGATAGGATATAGTGATGGTGTTAGGATATAGTGATGGTGATAGGATATAGTGATAGGATATAGTGATGGTGTTAGGATATAGTGATGGTGATAGGATATAGTGATGGTGATAGGATATAGTGATGGTGATAGGATATAGTGATAGGATATAGTGATGGTGATAGGATATAGTGATGGTGATAGGATATAGTGATAGGATATAGTGATGGTGATAGGATATAGTGATAGGATATAGTGATGGTGATAGGATATAGTGATGGTGATAGGATATAGTGATGGTGATAGGATATAGTGATAGGATATAGTGATGGTGATAGGATAAAGTGATAGGATATAGTGATAGTGAAGTACAGTACAGTGAAAATAAATTGTCATCTAAACCAGAGTTCAAATGTTGCAGTAAAGTTCATGGTAATATATAATGTACAGTGGTTAAATAAGATGTAAAAACAGTCTACTAGGTATAAAAACAGGTATACAATAACTTATAGAGAAGGTATGAGATATGTGCAGATATAGGTATATATATGAAAATATGTATATACACAGGTAGGTATACGTATAAGTATAAACAGGTAGTGAGCATGGGTATGCAGTTATTAGATTTATATATATATATATATATATATATATATATATATATATATATATATATGGTAAGTACAGTAAAAATGTACATGGCTATCATATGTAATGTAAAGGTATGTAAACAAAATAAATGTAAAGTATAGGTAGAGGTAGAGAGTTATGAATACTGTGCAAGGCCATTGAAGACATTGATGGTGATAGGATATAGTGATGGTGATAGGATATAGTGATGGTGATAGGATATAGTGATAGGATATAGTGATGGTGATAGGATATAGTGATGGTGATAGGATATAGTGATGGTGATAGGATATAGTGATGGTGATAGGATATAGTGATGGTGATAGGATATGGTGTTAGGATATAGTGATGGTGATAGGATATGGTGTTAGGATATAGTGATGGTGATAGGATATAGTGATGGTGATAGGATATAGTGATGGTGATAGGATATGGTGTTAGGATATAGTGATGGTGATAGGATATAGTGATGGTGATAGGATATAGTGATGGTGATAGGATACAGTGATGGTGATAGGATATAGTGATGGTGTTAGGATATAGTGATGGTGATAGGATATAGTGATGGTGTTAGGATATAGTGATGGTGATAGGATATAGTGATAGGATATAGTGATGGTGATAGGATATAGTGATGGTGATAGGATATAGTGATGGTGTTAGGATATAGTGATGGTGATAGGATATAGTGATAGGATATAGTGATGGTGTTAGGATATAGTGATGGTGATAGGATATAGTGATGGTGATAGGATATAGTGATGGTGATAGGATATAGTGATAGGATATAGTGATGGTGATAGGATATAGTGATGGTGATAGGATATAGTGATAGGATATAGTGATGGTGTTAGGATATAGTGATGGTGATAGGATATAGTGATGGTGTTAGGATATAGTGATGGTGATAGGATATAGTGATAGGATATAGTGATGGTGATAGGATATAGTGATGGTGTTAGGATATAGTGATGGTGATAGGATATAGTGATAGGATATAGTGATGGTGTTAGGATATAGTGATGGTGATAGGATATAGTGATGGTGTTAGGATATAGTGATGGTGATAGGATATAGTGATAGGATATAGTGATGGTGATAGGATATAGTGATG
>CM051001.1:3018409-3028409 GCA_027704905.1 Muraenolepis orangiensis | reverse complement strand
GTGCACCTGAATGAAGAAAGCTGATTATGACTTGTCAAGTCACAGCCGCTTCAATGAGTGACAAAGAAGTGAAAGAGCTTCTCTGAGGAAAAACCCCAGACAGCATTTAGCAGTTAGTCCACAAGAAGAGAGAACCACTCTTGTTTGGGATCCAGGGCTCCCCTGGGAGGTGGAAGCTGACTCTCCCTCTGTTTGATCATGTCTTTGACACCAATACAATTCAAGATAAACACCAATTTGGGTCACCCATAAAACCCCTGTTGGTGATTCTTATTGCTTTGCACCAGAGTCTAGACATGTGCATCCATTTGCCTTTCTTTCATGGTTTTCTTTGTCGTTTTTCCTTTCCATTTCATTCCTTCCATCCTTCCTTCCTTCTGGAAACGTAATGTTCTGCAACTACAGGTTTATGAGAGTTCATTTCTCTCATCTTATGAGATAACATCAACTCTTACATACTTACTGAAACTTGAGGGAACAACAGTTCAGCAGAGGCAAACAATGCTGTAAAACTGCTACAACAATAAACCATACTCTACTCTACTACAACTTGAAATGTGTTTGAATCTTATTATTTTTGTTTGAACTATTGGAGAGCACAGGTAGCTAGGATTCAATTGTACTGCATTGACAATAACATTGATAATTACAAAGCAGCATGAATACATATAGTAGCACGGATCAAACAGTGGCCCTCAGTTTGTTGCATGTGATGCTGTTATTAGCGGCTAATCCTGATTCATAAACACTGCTTTCGGAGGATTATTAAAAATAAGTGCTTTGAGCTTCACATGGTTTTTGTGTGTAGTGGCTAGTAAACATCCAAGCCTGAGACATGAACCCAGCTGCTCTCTACAGGTGATGAACCAGCTGCTCTCTACAGGTGATGAACCAGCTGTTCTCTACAGGTGATGAACCAGCTGCTCTCTACAGGTGATGAACTAGCTGCTCTCTACAGGTGATGAACTAGCTGCTCTCTACAGGTGATGAACCAGCTGCTCCCTACAGGTGATGAACCAGCTGCTCTCTACAGGTGATGAACCAGCTGCTCTCTACAGGTGATGAACCAGCTGCTCCCTACAGGTGATGAACCAGCTGCTCCCTACAGGTGATGAACTAGCTGCTCTCTACAGGTGATGAACCAGCTGCTCTCTACAGGTGGTGAACTAGCTGCTCTCTACAGGTGATGAACCAGCTGCTCTCTACAGGTGATGAACCAGCTGCTCCCTACAGGTGATGAACTAGCTGCTCTCTACAGGTGATGAACCAGCTGCTCCCTACAGGTGATGAACCAGCTGCTCCCTACAGGTGATGAACTAGCTGCTCCCTACAGGTGATGAAGTAGCTGCTCTCTACAGGTGATGAACCAGCTGCTCCCTACAGGTGATGAACCAGCTGCTGAGGGCTGGTTGGCGTGGAGGAGTTACACGTTGAGTGTGAGTCACCGGTGGAGTAAGGCTTGTGGAGGAGGAAAAGCTCCTCCTGCTCCTATTTATATTGATCTGCTTCCATCCAGTGGCTACTTCATTAGGACATGCAACCCAATCAGCATAGCTTTTGGTCGCATCGATACTGTAATATCCTTCAGAACTAATAATAGTAATAATAATAGTATACTGTATTCTTTGAAGGTTCAGCCATGAATCATCAACATGGAATATGCGGTTGATATTATATAATGAATATAATGAATCATACGTGTGCAACGTGTTTTGAATTAACAAATGTAATTGTGTTGTGTAAACGTTGTGTTAAAAAGTGCCAAGAAAGAAAGAAAGAAAGAAAGACAGAAAGACAGAAAGTAGAGAAACACAAAAAATATAGTGTTCAATTTAGAACCCAATCGCTCTCTGGCGAGCGACCTGCAGAACCGGGACATAAGGCTGTATTTACTGCCAGCGCATTGACTACTGTCAAGAGACAATAAGAAAGATAGAGAGGGAAACACATAAATAAAAAAATAGATGGGAACCAATGACTAGAAGGAAACAGCAGGCAGCAATAAGAGCACAAAGGGGGAGGATTAAAAACAGTGGTCCAATAAAACAAGACCAGACTTGACACAACTCACAAGGTCCCCACTAAGAGAGATCCATAGAGGCCCGCTGGCCCAGTGGAGAGCGGCCGGCTGCCCTGTGGCTGTTACCAGACCTCTGTGGTTATCTCCAGTTACTCACGCTGCTATAAGACCTCTGCTATTAGACCTGTCAATTGGAGCGGTCGATGCTCACCAGTTAATGAGACCGCTTTGAAAGACGTGGACAGGAGAGTGGCCATGTGGACAGGAGAGTGGCCATGTGGACAGGAGAGTGGCCATGTGGACAGGAGAGTGGCCATGTGGACGGTGGGCTGATACACAGTATACAGTATATATGTATATACTGTACACCCACACATGCCCACTGATGGGCGGTTTGCTCCCAGACAAACTATAGCAAGCGGACCAAAGGACAAAGCCTTGTGGGTCGAATGCACACCTTTGCCACAAACTGGGAAAAATAAACATATTCAGCCAGGTATACGTATAACTTTTTCCCTTTTCCTTTCCTTTTTTAATTTGTAGGAAAAACAAAGCGAAATGAACAAACACAAAGTCACTGTATTAAATCAGGAATGGTTGTGAGTTTCCTTTGGATTTTCTGTCTGATAGACGAGTAACAGGAAGTAGTAACTGTCATTGACAGCGTGACATGTTTTCACCAACGGTTTGGTTCTCTTCACAAAGTCCTGTGTGAAAGCTAACCGAACCACATGAAAATTGCAGACACCTAGGTGGCAACGTCACCACTGAACTGGACCAAATTCAGGTGTGCATGTTTACTTTTAACGCTCCGTAGAAAAGAGATCTTCCCAAGTCTAGCGGTGATAACTGACAACTGAAACACCGAAACAATGGAGTTAAAGAGAGGCCGAAAGAGAGGCTAGACCTGGACCGCTAAGACCTGGACCGCTAAGACCTGGACCGCTAAGACCTGGACCGCTAAGACCTGGACCACTAAGATCTGGACTGCTAAGACCTGGACCGCTAAGACCTGGACCACTAAGACCTGGACCGCTGAGACCTGGACCGCTAAGACCTGGACCGCTAAGACCTGGACCACTAAGCCCAGGACCACTAAGACCTGGACCGCTAAGACCTGGGCCGCTAAGACCTGGACCGCTAAGACCTGGACCGCTAAGACCTGGACTGCTAAGACCTGGACCGCTAAGACCTGGACCGCTAAGACCTGGACCGCTAAGACCTAAACCACTAAGACCTGGACCGCTGAGACTTGGACCACTAAGACCTGGACCGCTAAAACCTGGACCACTGAGACCTGGACCGCTAAAACCTGGACCGCTGAGACCTGGACCGTTAAGACCTGGACCGCTGAGACCAAGACAACTATGACCTGGACTGCTAACACCTGGACTGCTGAGACCTGGACCGCTAAGACCTGGACCGCAGAGACCTGGACAGCTGAGACCTGGACCGCTAAGACCTGGACCGCTAAGACCTGGACCGCTGAGTGTGCCTTTCCCTTTGTTGCAAAGCACTTATTGCGGACTATGTGTGCGTTAAGGACATTATCGTACACAAAAAAACATCAATCACAAGGCCGGGATAATCCACAACACCCACGTGAAAATGATTCTCAGTATTGAATTTTGTCTGTTTTGTTGAACTGAATGCTCTACGCATCATTGACATGCATTTAACATTTCAAATGAGAAGCAAACTCATCTCTTTTCTCTTCATCAATGGGTTTTTGTCCTGATCGGATGTGAACAAGTTCAAGTTCCAGTTCAAGTTGAATTACAAAGTGCCTTTAAAAACAAACCCGATTTGTACCAAAGTGCTGTATAGATTATTTTAAATGGTAAATGGACTGCATGTATAAAGCACTTTGAACCAAAGTGCTTTACAAGTTGCCCATGGCAGGGTCAGCCATGCAAGGACACATCCAGCTAGTTAGGATAAGTAAGGGTTAGGTGTCTTGCTCAGGAACACCTCGAAACCTGGCTCGGAGGAGCCAGGGGATGGACCCAGCAGTCTTTCAAGACAACCCAATCTCCCTTCTGAGCTACTGCCGCCCATACAAGTGAATTGAACGGGTAAAAAAGTAAATTAGGGATGCAATAAAAACAGGAGAGTGCATACACAAATACTGAAAACAATACTGATTGTTTTTAGCAGTACGACTGAAGTGCTGTTGGTAAGTGACTTGTTTTAGTCTATTTTTAAAAACACCGGCTGATTAGATATCAGATTGCTCCAGAGGGTGCCGTGTCTCTCAGGTAGGACCGTGAGATGGTTAGTAGGCCTTGTTCTGAGGACCTAAGGGGCCCGCTGGTGCGGTGAGGGGAGATGAGGTCAGGAGATACAGGCAGGAGCAGTACCACGCAGGCCTTGGAAGGTAAGGAGTAGATTCTGAACTGGATTCTGTAGAAGACAAGGCTGTAGCCAATGTAGTAAAGGATTGGAGTGATGTGGTCTGTGTTTTTAGTTCTGGTTAACTGCCTGGCTGTAGGGGTTTGAAGTTGTAGACTGGAAGTTGATGTCTTAGATAGAGCATAGTAAAGGGAATTGTGGATTATTTCTGGATGAAATAAAGGCATGGATATCATGTGTCATCAACAGATTACTCCAAGATCTCCACAGAAAGTGGCCAACGTTTGATTTCATAGATGTATTATATTATACGCTCTACTCTGTATATAACATATTATATATACACTGTATATATATATATATATATATTTATAATGACTAATAGTAGCCTATATTTTCTGTCAAGTTGAATTTTTGGTTTATTTAAAGCGCAACCATGTCTATAGACATCTTTGTAAAACCCACAGCAACCGCTGTGAGCAACCACTCAAGATGACTTCATTGTCATCGAGCCACTGCCCTGGTTTGTGAAAACCTGCTATTAATACTTTATTAATAATTAATGCTTCGAAGTGCGCTTTACAGGTTTTTTATTTACTCCGTTGAATTCTGGAGGAGGCTGAGATTGAATTAGCTCAGTAAAATAAATAAGCACCCAAAAATAACAGCGGCGATGGACTTAGCCAATATTTTCGTCCAATCGCTCAACCCTAAAATAGACACACACTTATGCAGGCTTTTGTGCATGCAGGCACACACGATTTCATCCGCATGCACATGTACACACACACACACACACACACACACACACACACACACACACACACACACATACACACACACACACACACACACACACACACACACACACACACACACACACACACATATACACACACACACACACACACACACACACACACACACACATATACACACACACACACACACACACACACAGATTGGCCAGGGGAAGCGCGCTTACCTCCACCTGTTGGCAGATCTGGATGAGCTTGGCCATTTGGTTCTCCAGCTCACTGTTCCTCTTCACCAGGTTGGTCAGGTTATTCTCCAGGGTTTGCTGAGGAGGCAGGACGGTAGGGATGGAGGCGTGAGGAGGTACGGAGGGAAGGAAACAGAATAGGGACAAAGGTAACGCAAGACTCAATTAGTACAAGCATAAACAGGCTCCCTTCCACTTGGCTCTCACATACATCCACTATATCTATATATATCCAATATATCTATATATCCAATATATCTATATATCTAATATATCTATATATCTAATATATCTATATATCTAATATATCTATATATCTAATATATCTATATATCCAATATATCTATATATCCAATATATCTATATATCTAATATATCTATATATCTAATATATCTAATATATCTATATATCTATATATCTAATATATCTATATATCTAATATATCTATATATCTAATATATCTATATATCTAATCTACCCCTGAAGAAATGCTCTTGCATGCTCCTCTGGGCTGTTTGTGTCTGTGGGAGCAGTTAGAAGTTAGTCTTGTGATCGCTTGGTTGTTTCAGTTCAGGTGTTTGATTGGACTTCACAGAACATTCCAGATGCTCTTCTGGGCCCACATGTTCAGGCCCTTAGAGACGTGCCCTATTTACACTACAGCCCTATTTACACTACAGCCCTATTTACACTACAGCCCTATTTACACTATAGCCCTATTTACACTACAGCCCTAATGAAACATTATAGCCCTATTTACACTACAGCCCTATTTACACTACAGCCCTATTTACACTACAGCCCTATTTACACTACAGCCCTATTTACACTACAGCCCTAATGAAACATTACAGCCCTATTTACACTATAGCCCTATCTACACTACAGCCCTATTTACACTACAGCCCTATTTACACTACAGCCCTATCTACACTACAGCCCTATCTACACTACAGCCCTATTTACACTACAGCCCTATTTACACTACAGCCCTATCTACACTACAGCCCTATTTACACTACAGCCCTAATGAAACATTACAGCCCTATTTACACTACAGCCCTATCTACACTACAGCCCTATTTACACTACAGCCATATTTACACTACAGCCCTATTTACACTACAGCCCTAATGAAACATTACAGCCCTATTTACACTACAGCCCTATTTACACTACAGCCCTAATGAAACATTACAGCCCTATTTACACTATAGCCCTATCTACACTACAGCCCTATTTACACTACAGCCCTATTTACACTACAGCCCTATTTACACTACAGCCCTATCTACACTACAGCCCTATTTACACTACAGCCCTATTTACACTACAGCCCTATTTACACTACAGCCCTATTTACACTACAGCCCTATTTACACTACAGCCCTATCTACACTACAGCCCTATTTACACTACAGCCCTATCTACACTACAGCCCTAATGAAACCCTCCAGATCCATGCTAAATACAGAATATGTCTAAGCCGTGTCCGCCTCCTAATCGGCTGCGTAAAGAACTGATGTGATGAGTCATGTCCGTCCGCTCAGCACATGGATAATGAATGTGTTGTAATGTTTCTCTTTCAGGCAGAACGGTCAATATTTAGATATGTAGATTGTTTCCCAGTTGACAAGAAAGAGAGAATAATAAAACAAAGAATTCATAAAACAGCCAGAATACAAAGATCTCTTGGAAGTCTCTGACTTGAGGAACCCTAGACACGCTTCCCATGACCCGCGGTGGGAGACCACCATTTGAAAAGGTTTGTGAGAACTTTTAGGGCTGCAAATAAGAATTATTTATATTGTTGTTTATCTAATTAATATTTGATAAAACATGAAAATATTCTATTCAAATTATTTAGAACAGAACAATTAATTATTAATAATTGTATTTTTATTAATTGTATAAATGCATTAGATTAATTGTATTTAATAATTATATATATATATATATATATATATATATATATATATATATATATAATAAGAACAAGTTACAAACAAAAATAACACTGAACATTAGTGGTTGTTCTTTCTGTCTCTGGCAGATTGTCAAACTAAAAGACCAGTATTAAAATGAGCATGAATATTTCAGTGCTGATTGAAGGGCGATTGGCCTAAGAAACAGACAGCTGCCCTATTCTCAGGTCCACTAACCTGGAAGTGGTGGCTGCGGTATATTCAGTATATATATATATATATATACACATATATATACACATATATATATATACTTTATACATAATATACAGCATGACCATTGATTAAACTCATTATTTGTATTGTATATAAAATAATAAATACTTATACTAATATAAATACTAAAATACTACTACTCTACTACTACTAATAATAATAATAACAATCATGATAAAAATGGTCGAACTGATCAGTAGATGGTTCAACTGGTTTTACGGCATGTTTATGGATCACTCATGATGGAAAACGATGCGAGGAGTTGGTTTCTCTGCTGTACGAAAAGAATAACTATCAGAAAATAAATCTCATCCATTTATTGTTGCATTTATCACGGAAGATTTGACGGCGAGTATGATGGAGTTGGTTATTGCACAACACAATAGCACCGCCGGGTCCGGCCGGGGCTCAGCCCTCCATCCTCAGCCCTCCATCCTCAGCCCTCCATCCTCAGCCCTCCATCCTCAGCCCTCCATCCTCAGCCCTCCATCCTCAACCCTCCATCCTCAACCCTCCATCCTCAACCCTCCATCCTCAGCCCTCCATCCTCAGCCCTCCATCCTCAGCCCTCCATCCTCAGCCCTCCATCCTCAGCCCTCCATCCTCAGCCCTCCATCCTCAGCCCTCCATCCTCACCCTCCATCCTCCACCCTCCATCCTCACCCTCCATCCTCAACCCTCCATCCTCACCCTCCATCCTCCACCCTCCATCCTCAACCCTCCATCCTCCCTCCATCCTCCGCTTGAAGGATGACACCAATAAACCCTCACTGACCATTTAATGATTAAATTATTCGCTATTAGCACTTCAAACCCGTTATTTCAACAGCCAAGGCAAAACACACACACACACACACACACACACACACACACACACACACACACACACACACCACACACACACACACACACACACACACACACACACACACACACACACACACACACACACACACACACACACACACACACACACACACACACACACACACACACCCGCCCACACACACCAAAGCACTTTGCGAAGTGTTAACAAACAGGACCAGAAACGACGGGGAAAGCCGCTCATGAATAAGCGCCCGCCACATTACGGAGGCAAATGAACGGCGGCAGCGACGGGGCTTCAAACACATCCGCCAAAACACACACAGGCAACAACAACATCAACGACAACTCCAGCTACAGGCTGCTGGAGGAGGAAGCCCAACACAACAGACACGGCACATGAAAGAGGCGGGCGTTTGAAGCCGGGGCGAACCAAGTGATGGGGAGGGGGGGGGACCCCTGCACCTGCCCCCCCTCCCTCTCTCGTCTGTGACTACCAGGGTGTCTGTCTGTCTGTGTCTACCAGGGTGTCTGTCTGTCTGTGTCTACCAGGGTGTCTGTCTGTCTGTGTCTACTAGGGTGTCTGTCTGTCTGTGACTACCAGGGTGTCTGTCTGTCTGTGTCTACCAGGGTGTCTGTCTGTCTGTCTGTGTCTATAAGGTGTCTGTGTCTGTCTGTCTGTGTCTACCAGAGTGTCTGTCTGTCTGTGTCTACCAGGGTGTCTGTCTGTCTGTGACTACCAGGGTGTCTGTCTGTCTGTGTCTACCAGGGTGTCTGTCTGTCTGTCTGTGTCTATAAGGTGTCTGTGTCTGTCTGTCTGTGTCTACCAGAGTGTCTGTCTGTCTGTGTCTACCAGGGTGTCTGTCTGTCTGTGTCTACCAGGGTGTCTGTCTGTCTGTGACTACCAGGGTGTCTGTCTGTCTGTGTCTACCAGGGTGTCTGTCTGTCTGTGTCTACCAGGGTGTCTGTCTGTGTCTACTAGGGTGTCTGTCTGTCTGTGACTACCAGGGTGTCTGTCTGTGTCTACCAGGGTGTCTGTCTGTCTGTCTGTGTCTATAAGGTGTCTATGCCTGTCTGTCTGTGTCTACCAGGGTGTCTATCTGTCTGTGTCTACCAGGGTGTCTGTCTGTCTGTGTCTACCAGGGTGTCTGTCTGTCTGTGACTACCAGGGTGTCTGTCTGTCTGTGTCTACCAGGGTGTCTGTCTGTCTGTGTCTACCAGGGTGTATGTCTGTCTGTGTCTACTAGGGTGTCTGTCTGTCTGTGACTACCAGGGTGTCTGTCTGTCTGTGTCTACCAGGGTGTCTGTCTGTCTATCTGTGTCTACCAGGGTGTCTGTGTCTGTCTGTCTGTCTGTGTCTACCAGAGTGTCTGTCTGTCTGTGCCTACTAGGGCGTCTGTCTGTCTGTGTCTATCAGGGTATCTGTCTGTCTGTGTCTATCATGGTTTCTGTCTGTCTGTGACTACCAGGGTGTCTGTCTGTCTGTCTGTCTGTCTGTCTGTCTGTGTCTATAAGGTGTCTGTGTCTGTGTCTACAAGAGTGCTGTCTATCTGTCTGTGTCTATCAGGGTGCCTGTCTGTCTGTGTCTACCAGGGTGT
>CM051001.1:2995909-3010909 GCA_027704905.1 Muraenolepis orangiensis | reverse complement strand
TTCTCTGTGACAAAAATAAACCCACTTTAAACAAACACACAGCCGCCCTTACTCTGCTTCTATTGGTCACGTTGGTTGTTGCAATATTACATTTCTCATATATATATATATATATATATATATATATATATATATATATATATATATATATATTATGTTCATATATTTTAAAAAATGTTGTTATATGTTCTTATAACTTTTCTCAAAAGTCACTCATATTGTGTTTGAGCTGATATGCATATCACTTGTTGATTGTGAAATATGAGAGGGTTCTTAATAGTTAATAACACTTAGGAGGTTACATGTTTTAGGGGTACAGGACCTTAACATGTTTGGGAACGATATTTGAAGACAGGGGACAGGCTTCAGTGTGTCTTCAGCATCAGGAACTGCTTCAACTGTTGAGCTGAGCTGTACACACATTTCAAATCCTTACAGAAATATTAACTTAATTATTCACTGTTTGGGAGATGAAAAGTTTTTCATTCATCTTTTCAGTAGCGCTCTGTCCAACTCCCAGCCTGGGGATTAGGGTTAGCCGTGGCTCTCTGGGCTCGAGGCTCAGCTCTGGTGAACCTCTTGAGGTGTAGCCGGGCTCTGACTGAGTGGTAATAGAGCCACAGGACTCTATTGACTTCTATCAATTTGAAGCTAAGCCACATCCGCCTGATGCAGTCGACGGAGCACTTTGTAACATCAGTTGTCTATAACCGAGAAAGTTTGACAACAAAGAAAAGTGAACAAATCATTTTAACAACTTTTATTATGAAAGAAATTCAATATCTCTGACATTCTCTGTGCTGCACTCTAGTGGGTTATTTGAGGACTATCCAGTACTTTTTTCTGCTTATTCAGAACAACCGTTACAGACCCTAGAAGTACAGTAGCCTGCAGGCTATCAAGCTGCTGGATTAGTATTTGAGCTCAACATGTGTACATCTGTATCCCAGCCTCTGAATCACAACATGTGTTCAGGTCCAATCCTTCTCCAACTTGTATTCTGGCTATCGTCTCGGTTGTTGCCGTTTAAAGTCCAATCCAACGCACACAAAGACAACAAAAGAAACCCGAGAAAGGGAAAAGTGGCTGAAAGAGTAAACTGGGAGGATAAATGTCTTAATTTTTCACCTGACTCACAGCTGGTACCAGGCGTGGGGAAAAGATTGATAGCATTGAAAACACGTATTCTTTGTTTATGTGGGCCTATAAAGAAACATTAAAACATTATCATTTTTTAAACATTGTTTTAATCTGCATTGTACAAGTACATTGCAACCTATTTGCATATTGCTGTACTTACAGCGATGCAATGTTTTGTTAATCACCTCTATGTGCATGCAGACGGTTCTTGTGTCCTATCAGATATTTTCGTGATGAATATTTAATGATGCCCTTAATTGCTAAGATAGGTAACATAAATTGGATACATTTCTTTGGAAATAACTACAAAGTATTGCGACTGCTGGCTACTGCTGAGTAGAAAAGATCCATTTTATTGGTTTAATTTACAATTGACAAGAATGACTTGCCAAAGCAAAAAAAAGTGTTTCATTATAAAGCTCGATATTTAGCCGCATTCGTAGATCCAGTTCCAAGGGGGGACCTGGAGAAGACAAATGCATCAACGGTCGTAAACAACTGGAGCTGGAAGTCATGGCCAGATGTTGGATGAGCAACGGAAAGGGGAACGGAAACCATGTGATCTGTCAGCTGATCAGCCCAAAAGCAGATAGAAGCTGTCTATGAACTGGATGCTTATTGATACAAACACATAGCATAGCATAGTACTAGTATTACACTAGTATTACACATTGCATAATACTGAGTTACTTCTTGATTACTAGTTCCAAGGGCCATAATAGTGGGTGTGCCTTGCTCTGTCTCCTAATAATATACCCAGTGTGTGTTAGTTTCAGCAGAGAGCAGGACTTGCTAATCCTGTGGCTACGTCCATGACAGAACGCAGTGAAGGACAAGAGGTTACCATAACAGTGGAACGAATTACGCAAACCCCAACACACGCACATGCACACACACACTCACACTCACACACACACACACACAGAGTGTCTGATATCACCGTGGAGGAATGCTGTTCCTAACATTCTCTTCCCCTTGGTTTTCCTCTTTCAGTGTCAATCCGCCCCAAAACACCAGAGAAACACGAAAAGCTGAGAAAACAAGTGAGTGACAGACAGGCAGACAGACAGGCAGACAGACAGACATATAAATAGATGGAAACAGGAATGATAGAATAATACCCTTGACACAAAGCAACTTTAGCTCAAGATCATCTTTCTTGCGACTGTAATCTGAGGGATGTATCAAAACAAGGTAAACCTAACCCCCTTTAGGGTGAGGTATTCTGAAAGTGGTCATTTAACAGGACTGCTGTGATGAGAAGATTCCAGAAGCACACAATAGACACAGTTGTGTTGTTGCAACCTAAATGCCCCACATATTTCTCCACCTCATGATGCAATCTGCAGTGGACGGATGACACCAGCAAGCAGGGCTATGTAGGCCAGACCGTGGGCCCCGCCCACTGGGGGGGGCGGAGTCCTGCAGGAGGACCGGGGCTTCCTTGGTACGGAGGCTCCACCCCCTTCCTTGGTACGGGAGGCTTCACCGCCCCCAGACCACGCTCCGCCCATTGCCGCCCAGTGGGTCTATTCTGTGAATTTAATTTAAATTGTGAGTGGTGTGCTGGAATATTTTTTAGATTACTTTTAATTTCTCTTATTTTATTTGCCCTTTATTTGCGTGGCTGTTTTTTCCGTTTTGAGAAAACTCAAAGGACGCGGTTGAGGAAGCGTTTTTTTTGGTTGATACTCAACCACCGAATCAGCTGTCAGTCTCAGCATTGTAAACACAGAAGTTAATTTGCTGCTTGCTGCTGGTGAACATTCTTGGCTCAATACATACATTTAGATTATTTTATAATACTATTGTGGTCATTCAATTCGATCAGTGAAATCTTACAGTTTAGTAGCAACGACCGTCTTTCCTCCATGTTTGTTTTGCGGAATCACCACGTAAAGTCCTGCCTCTAAATGAATCCGATTGGACAATGAAAAAACCCCGTATGACGTCGGGCGCCTTTCTGTTCGGAGTTTTAAAAAATGGCGTTCGGCCAAAAATGAAGGAACAGCGAGAAACGGCGAGGCCCCAGCGCACATCAACAGAACGCTGCAAAAACACGTCCAGTGTGATCGGGGCCTGACTTACGACTTTAGACTGACGGACATTCGTTTAATGTCAAGCTGTGTCTTGCATTTGGAAGATGTATCTATGCATGGAACAAGTCTGCTTTTGAAAGATTTTTGTAAAAACAAAAAAACATGTATATATCATTTAAGTCACTTTGCTGCTCTTTCTTTGTTTATTTAATTGTACATATTCTTTTTATGGTGTTTTTGAGATGTATCCTGCGGGAGGGAATGGAGAGTAAGCGTTCCTATGTACTTGTTACAAATGGCCAATAAATATCTTGTATTGTATCTTGTAAGTCACATGTCAGTTACCATCCAAACTAAAAGTCCTGTGAGGACATTATCCAGGCGTTTGGATCAAACAGTGAGAGGACATGTTTGATAAACTGGTGGGTTTGGATTCAGGGACTCATAAACCGCCTGGGTCAACAGGCTAGACGTCTGTCGGCCCACCTGGGCCCTCAGCAGCCATGAAGCAAGCTCTTTAGACCCAGGCAGGGAGCCTCTCTATCTCCATCACTCTTTGAGGTGGCCCCAGAGCCCCTGGAAATGGCTATAAGGAGACACCCCAACATAGGAGGTATAAAGAGTAGTAATGGAGAAAGAGGTTTAATTTTTTACGGTATGATATGTTATATATATATATATATATATATATATATATATATATATATCTGCCGGTCAGACCATTCTATTCCCCATCTGTTGGGTTTTATTGAGTAATTTGGTCAACTCTGTGATACGCCGTTAACCGGGGGAAAGTCGTTTTATGGTCCGACTTTGTGACCTTGTTACCACTGGTACATACTGTATATACCTAGTTTACCACTGGTACATACTGTATATACCTAGTTTACCACTGGTACATACTGTATATACCTAGGTCTCAGGTCTAAACCTAAACCTGGAGGATTGAATCCTCTGTGTTGGTCACATACATGTACAAACATACAGTGAAATGGGTTCTCTGCGTATAAACGCCCATCAAGCTGAAAACCTTTCCTAGATTTCTGTACTTATTTCAAAATTTGCCTATACTTCTCCATCATTTCATAAAAAATTGGGCTCTATTAATTATCCATTCGTCTGAGGATATAAAGCCCCCTGCAAATGAAAGGCCCACCTGCACACCTACAGATGAGCACTAAATGACTGTCATGTCATGTCATGTAATGTAATGTAATGTAGAGATGTCTGCTAAATGACTGTCATGTCATGTCATGTAATGTAATGTAATGTAATGTAGAGATGTCTGCTAAATGACTGTCATGTGATGTAATGTAATGTGATGTGATGTAATGTAATGTGATGTAATGTAATGTAATGTAATGTAGTGTAATGTATAGATGTCTGCTAAATGACTGTCATGTGATGTAATGTAATGTAATGTAATGTAGTAGCTGTCTGCTAAATGACTGTCATGTGATGTAATGTAATGTGATGTAATGTATGTAGATGTCTGCTAAATGACTGTCATGTGATGTAATGTGATTTAATGTAATGTGATGTAATGTGATGTGATGTAATGTAATGTAATGTGATGTATGTAATGTGATGTAATGTGATGTATAGATGTCTGCTAAATGACTGTAATGTGATGTAATGTGATGTAATGTAATGTGATGTAATGTAGATGTCTGCTAATGACTGTCATGTGATGTAATGTGATGTAATGTGATGTAATGTAATGTAATGTGATGTAATGTAATGTGATGTAATGTAATGTGATGTAATGTGATGTAATGTAATGTGATGTAATGTAGATGTCTGCTAAATGACTGTCATGTGATGTAATGTAATGTGATGTAATGTGATGTAATGTGATGTAATGTAATGTGATGTAATGTAATGTAATGTGATGTATGATGTCTGTAATGACTGTAATGTGATGTGATGTAATGTGATGTAATGTTGATATATGTGATGTAATGTGATGTGATGTAATGTGATGTGATGTAATGTGATGTGATGTAATGTGATGTAATGTAATGTGATGTAATGTGATGTAATGTGATGTAATGTGATGTAATGTGATGTAATGTGATGTGATGTGATGTAATGTGATGTGATGTAATGTAATGTGATGTAATGTGATGTAATGTAATGTGATGTGATGTAATGTGATGTAATGTAATGTAATGTGATGTACATATGTAGAAGGCGCAGGCCTTCCCGTAGTATTCAAGCTCATTCCCTACTACTGTGTACAGCCAAGGGACTTGACTCCTATCTGCAGTAACTCCCTAAGTCCTCCCTTTCTGCCCTGTGTTATCCAAACCAGAATCTCCAAAGTAATAAATTGTATTAAATAAAACACTTGTTGATCATTCATTCAACATCTTCACAAACTGCCTGATGTTTCTGTACACACTTCTATTGTGAGAACCCATCCTTTGTCGCATCTCAGGTACCTTTTTAGCTATGCCCTCTTCTTCACGTGTCTCCAAGGTCGAAAAAGGACATGAGCTGGGTCTCCTTGGATGCTCCGACGCTGGGAACCTCCATGAGGTACGACTGGCTTTTGGTGACTAGAAAATATGTATAAAGAGTGTCCTTGATCATGTGTAGCCTTCAACAAGACCTCTTGACCGGCGGATAAACCCCTAAAGCCTCTGGAGCTTCCCAAGCCCTTCTGATATCTTTTATTTCTTACTCCTGGTCTGGTTTTCCATTGGATTATTTGGTATACTGAGGCTGCAGTAAGTGTGAAATTAAATAGTAATGAAAGCTATTACCTAACCTTTATCCTATCATTCAGCATAATACGTTATTTCAATGCTGCTAATGAAGTTAATTACCACTGCCAGATGCCTGTCTGGAAATATACAAAAGATATTTTTCGGTAGCATTGAATAGTATTATGGGACTCAGAAATGGGGATGAAGTGGAATATGGGCTGACTCAATATAAACACTTGATAAACACACACAAACAGGGCCTGAGATCACATCTTGTGATATCAGATCCATGTTGGACCTTTCCAGAGTGCCCTGAACCAGCCCTGTGATGTGTGTTTATGAGAGGACCTTACAGACACTGAAGCCCCTCATCACCGCTCTCATTCAGATCCTTAAAGAGGCTGCTTTAATCTCTCTCCCTTTCAACTATTTTCTTTTGCAGGCAAATGCTGCTTGCAATTTTCATTATTATGCACTCAGAAGCTACATCCCGGTCCTTTAGGTGCACGCGACTCGTCATATTATAAACAAGTGGCTGTGACCAGAAACTCGGTCTGCAACCTGAATATGGAACATCATGAATTATTAACTGGTTCAACACGCGGTATTAGTTCTTTGCGTTAAATGAGGTTGCGTTGACATTTAGTTGTGTATTCAGTTTAAGTGTATTCTCTGCTTTGCTGGGACTTACAAAGACCAAAGGTCTCCCTTTCCTTAAAGGTTATATACATGAGTAGAGCTTCTAAGGTGTCCAGCTCAACATGTGAAAAGGAGAGAAGAGATATAGAAGAAAAAGAAAAAACCGAAAAGAGAAGTGAAATGCGCAGATGGAACAGCATGTGGAGCAGCGTGCTCTGGGAAGGAGCTAACTGCTCCACATGCAACAGCCCCAACAAAGACCAGCCAGGAGCGCCCACAGCCGACACCTCACCTGTGTGTGTGTGTGGTGTGCGTGTGTGCGTGTGGTGCGTGTGTGCGTGTGGGTGTGTGTGCGTGTGTGTGTGCGTGTGTGTGTGTGTGTGTGTGTGTATGTGTGCGCCGACACCTCACCTGTGTGTGTGGGTGTGTGTGCGTCTGTGCGTGTGTGCGTGTGGGTGTGTGTGCGTGGGTGTGTGTGCGTGTGGGTGCGTGTGTGTGTGTTAGGGAGGGGTGGGGGGGGGGGGGTACTGAGACAGGCTAGCCCCCCAACCCCCCCACCACCTATTTCTTTGTCTTCCTCCTCTCCTCCCCTGCTGTCCACCTCCTCCTCGGTCACTGGTGACCTGGTTTTCGTTGTCTTAGTGTGTGGTTTTTGAATGCTCTCTCTCTCTCTCTCTCTCTCTCTCTCTCTCTCTCTCTCTCTCTCTCTCTCTCTCTCTCTCTCTCTCTCTCCTCTCTCTCTCTCTCTCTCTCTCCTCATAGGACCGCTGCCCTTCAGCCTCTCCTCTGGAGCTGCGGAGCGACTAAAACAACAACAACAACAACAACAACAACAACTCTACACACACACTGAACAACAAACCCTTTTGTTCCAATGTTTGACTCACACCGACCCACTTCTGATTCCTGAAGCCATCCGGCTGCATTGGTTTTGTAACCCTCCCCCACCCGGTGGTGTTGTTCTGATGTGAAGCACACAGCGCTGGGTGGCTTTGGATGAAAGCTCGGGCTAACGGTGAGAAGGGATTCTGTGGTATTTCTTTATTTATTTTGGGATTAAAACCATGCTGGCCTCGTCAATTTGAATTTCCAGGTTGAGGAGGGGGATACCGGCTGTATTACAAACAGCAAGCCTGCCAGACGTCAACACAGGTTTATTAGAACACATTTATTACACACAGATCCCAGCGATATACCTAATGCAAAAGGGTTTGGACTGTGTCCAAAAACCAACTCTCTACGCCAGTGAGGACATCCATATTAACCAATTACGTTCTTCTACATCAGAACACACATATCCATATTAACCAATTACGTTCTTCTACATCAGAACACACATATCCATATTAACCAATTACGTTCTTCTACATCAGAACACACATATCCATATTAACCAATAAGGTTCTTCTACATCAGAACACACATATCCATATTAACCAATTAGGTTCTTCTACATCAGAACACACATATCCATATTAACCAATAAGGTTCTTCTACATCTAACACTAGAAAGAAGACTGGATTTGAGCCCCCCCCCACTACCCCCCCCCCTCTCCCACACACACACACACACACACACACACACACCACCCCCCCCCCCCCCCCACACACACACACACACACACACACACACACACACACACACCACCCACCACCCCCCCCCTATATACACACACACACACACACCCCAACCTACATCACGCCTCTGATAGAACCCTTCAGCTATACTAAACAATACCTTCGTCTTCGTCCTTCACAGGCTGTGGTAGAACACACACACACACACCCACCCCCCCCCCCCCCCCCCCACACACACACACACACACAGACAGCGAGGGAGTGCCGACATGACAGAGTGTCTCCATTACAGCAGCATTAGTCCCATACAGTACAGAACCATTTACTGTGCTTTGCGCTTCAGGAACGGTGGCTGACAAATAATTTAATCTGCTTCCTTGGAAACCTCCTCCTCTGCAGCGACCTGTCGGTCCTCCATCTGTATCCCAACAGGAACAAGACACTAAGTGATGGCTGGTGTTTGGTACCCTAAGATAAGGTTGAGGAAGGCCGTACACACTGTTGTATCTCTGCCTACGGCTGGCCGGTAGTCGGCCCGGTTCACCGTAGAGGATGAACCAGCGCACCGGACGGAGCGGTCAGCAAATTAAAAACCCAGACACACTCCACACATCTCGCTTCAAGCCGCCTCACTGAGAGCAGATAGACACACACACACACGCACACATACACACGCACACACACACACACACTGCAAACACACACACACACACACACACACACACACACACACACACACACACACTGCAAACACACACACACACACACACACACACACACACACACACACACACACACACACACACACACACCGCAAACACAGAACCACGTAGACAGCTGGAGCCCACACAGATCACATGACCTCCAGTTAGCCCCCCCCTCCCATCCGGCTTCATGCATTCCTTTATTTGGATTGAGGCCAGAATCCCAGTGTGCAGAGGGAGGGGTGGTGTTGGGGTACTTCCTGGGTGGAGGGTGGAGGGGGGAGGGTGGGGTGGGGGGAGGTTGGAGGTGGGGGGTGCTTCCTGGGTGGAGGGTGGAGGGTGGAGGGGGGGCTGCTTCCTGGGTGGAGGGTGGAGGGGGAGGGTGGAGAGTGAAGGTGGGGGTGCTTCAGTGTCAGCAAGGGGTCCAGAAGAGGATGCATTCCCAGCGTTCCGCCGGCTCGCCGGCGCTGGTTCCTCGTCTCCGGCGACCTTCTTGCTTCCGGACATTCCTCTCCATCCCCGTCCCCCCGCCCCCCGTCTCCCCCGTCTCCCCCGTCTCCCCCGTCTCCCCCGTCTCCCCCGTCTCCCCCGTCTCCCCCGTCTCCCCCCGCCCACACAAGTAATCCCCACACTCTGCTGAAACCTCAACTCCATGCAGTGGTGTGGTTGCCCTGTCCCCCCGTGGTGCACCCATTACATGCGTGTCAGGGAACCTTCCGGCGCGACCTTGGAGCGTACACCACTTCCTGTCCACCATTTCCTGTCCCTTTCACTTCAGCTTCAAGATTCAAGTTTTATTTGCCATGTGTTCATGGCAAATAAAGAATCTAAAGAATTGACTCGCGCATTCAGAATTTCAACAATACTATACTATACTACACTATATCGCCAACTGTACTATGCAATACTTTACAACACTATACTATACCATAAACAACACATGTACTAGAGCAGACGCTTATTTTGTGGCCCCCGACATGCCTGGTTATGAATGCATAATAATTATAATTAGCCAACAATAAAAAAATTAATAAATAAATCCTGACCTGCTTTGGATCTACTTGTGTGTAGATCCATGTGTGTGAAAGCTCCTTCTCTGCCATGGGAATAATAAAATCAAAGCAGCGTCCCGTCTAATTGACAGACATTTGACAGACTATCTCAGAGCAGCTACAACTGATCAACAACCAGATCTGAAAGTACTTGTGAAAAGAAGGCAGACTCAGAGCTCTCACTAGGAATAAGTAAAACGTTGTTTGTTATATTGTTATTGTTATTAATATTTGTGAAATGCAAACTCAGAGCTCTCACTAGGAATAAGTAGCAATTGCAAACGTTATCAATGTCCTCAATGCAAAGCTATTCACTCCAGTGTTAATAAAACATCAGCTTGACCAACACTTGTCATCCTTAGAAACGCAGTCGCTACACTACATGTATTACTCAAATTGAGAATATGTGTTAAATATTCCATGATGCTTTGGAATGCATTAAAAATGACAAGCAAGACAGCATATTAAACAGCAGTAGTAAATACAGCGAATAAAATGGTACAAATATATGTTAATAATAATTTGTGGCCCTTTGCACCTGTTGTGGTTTAAATGTGGCCCTCTTGGCCTCTGAAGTTGAGTACCCCTGTACTAGAGTATATACTATAGACACTATTCTATAACAATACTATTTGTGATAAAAATACCAATTATGTGACTAATGGATGATAAATACATGGCATATGGTGTAAAAAACTTTTGTAATTGCCAGTAGTGCAGCAGCATCATGAATACAGTGCAGTACAGAGCAGTGATGTAATGAGTCCACAAAGTCCAGTAAAGAAGTATGACAATAAGCTTCATCCGGACAACGTTATTGTTCCATTTCACTGTGATTGTTCTGTTTTTTCTCAGTTTGTTGTGTATGTGTGTGTATGTGTGTGTGTGTGTGTGTGTGTGTGTGTGTGTGTATGTGTGTGTGTGTGTGTGCGTGTGTGTGAGATTGTGTGTGTGCATGTGTCTGTGGTTCACAACAGCTGCCTACTGCCGTCATTCAATACAATCCCCAACAGAATTCTCTGCTACTAATGCTCCTATTTGATTTTCCCGGGAATCAGGAATCAGTTTATCACTGCAGCGATGGTAGCCAGCCGGGTTGAAGAGAGAGGGGGGGGGGGGGGGGGTGGAGATGGCTCCTGACAGATGCACTTCCTCTCCTGGTGTGGTGAGACCAGGTGTGTGGATGTCTGGGTAAATGGATAAATATCCAATGCGTTAGCTCGTCAACAAGATGGTTTTTCTTAGGGCCGATGGCGGCTGTGGTTCCAGTTCTGAAATGAGTAGGACAGACGGACCACCCATTTAGATGAGGTCACGTTCTGCCGCTCTGCTTGTGTTTCTGTCTCTGTGCTGTGTCTGAATTCATGATCTGATTTACAGTGTTTTTAAAACTGTCAGACCCTCGGTAGGAGAAGGTCAGACAGGTGCTGGAGGATGTAAAAGGAGAGGATAAACGGTGCGTTTTTCCGAGTCCATCTAAATCAAGTGGACAGTGTGCGTTGTAAAGCATGCATGGGGGGGCTATCCAACCATAATCTCGCCCTGGGCGCCTGAATGCCCGAACCCGCCCTGCTTGGTGCTGAAGCTGTTTGACCGGCACAGCTGCACCCATGCATAGAAGGCTGGGATGTCGCCTCATCCCAGCCTGAGCATTAAGGGAACACATCACATCAGATGTGAATAATGGCTGTTACATGTCATTGCGTCATCTAAATACATGCATTGCACCGTTTAAGGCCAACACATTATCATGGTCTCCACTACAAAGCTACATCTTTGTTATTGTATATCTGGATGTGTGCTTATGTCCTCTGTATGCATGTGTGTGTGGCATTCTCTCATTCTACATGTAACTAAAATGGCTACTTTGGACTCCTCCCACAGAACGATGAGTCGTCAGGTATATTGTAAGGTTGAGGCAGTTTAAGCAAGTACAGCAGATGGTCTATGCTAGTGCGAGTGTGTGTGGTGGTGGCTGGTTTAACCTGTGGGCCTTGATGACCAAGGACCCACAGGTGTGCAGCCTCTGACTCTAATCAGTCTGACTGGGGCCAGGAGGCTGCTTCAACCAGACTCTAATCAGTCTGACTGGGGCCAGGTGAGGCTGCTTCAACCAGACTCTAATCAGTCTGACTGGGGCCAGGTGAGGCTGCTTCAACCAGACTCTAATCAGTCTGACTGGGGCCAGGTGAGGCTGCTTCAACCAGACTCTAATCAGTCTGACTGGGGCCAGGTGAGGCTGCTTCAACCAGACTCTAATCAGTCTGACTGGGGCCAGGTGAGGCTGCTTCAACCAGACTCTAATCAGTCTGACTGGGGCCAGGTGAGGCTGCTTCAACCAGCCACCAACTACACACTCCACAGTCTGTATGTATATGTGTATGTGTATGTGTGTGTGTGTGTGTGTGTGTGTGTGTGTGTGTGTGTGTGTGTGTGTGTGTGTGTGTGTGTGTGTGTGTATGTGTGTGTGTGTGTGTGAGTGTGTACAGTTTTTGTGTTTGGCAGAAATGCAGAATTACAGGAAAGGAATGGAATGAGAAACATCTGTGTCCAAGGCAGCTGCAGAGTGGAATTGGGGCTGGTTGGAAAAGATTGGAATTGCTTCTCACTGGCCAAAATGAAAAAAATAAAAAATATATCCACTGATATTTTGGTATTTTTCAAGCTTTTGTAAGTCTTTTACCAGAAACAAGGTCATGATATTTGACCTTTGTAGATTTGTCACAGGATGCTTATTGTCTCTTGATTGTCATTTGAATTGCTCTGTAGATATACACACACTGAATATTCTTTGGACAGTGTAGTCTCGGAGAAGGCTCATGAATACCTTGGTTAGTCGCGATAGGAAATGACATCAATCATCCATAAGGGAGACGTTGAAACGCGTACAAGGAATACTTAGAGCTCGCCGCACGAGGGTTACGGAGATTGTATCCGACAGGTCCGATGACAGATAAGGATGTTTTGCAGCAGATCTGTTTTTGAGAACACATTTGCCCGACGCTTGTCTAAAGAAAACTGCAAATCAAGCTTTTATCTCTGCAAACCAAACAACCACCCCATATTGAGATCTCCAGCCCCACCAAAGCCTGGCGTCCCAACAGGTTTCCTCTGCTGGTGTTATGCAGAGCAGAGACATTAAGGGTCTGAAGTGTGTCTATTACACATTCCACTGAGGCAGGGCGAAAAATAACATCTCACTGCTGCGTCTGAAGCAGAAGACAGATAGCAAGCTGGCATGCATGTGTATGTGTGTATGAGAGAGAGAGAGAGAGAGAGAGAGAGAGAGAGAGAGAGAGAGAGGAGAGAGAGAGAGAGAGAGAGAGAGAGAGAGAGAGAGAGAGAGAGAGCAGGGGCTGAGGTAGGTTAGAGATGAATCAGTGATTTCCGGTCCCCAGGGGCCGCTTGAGACGTGATGTTTGTCACACATTGGTGTCAAAAGTTCAACGGCAGCATCTTCTCAAGGGAGTAGCCCAGTCCCGGCCTGGAAGAGCTCCAGCACAGCCTGACAATACATCATCTCTCACACACACACACACACACACACACGTATGCACATACATAAACACACACAGACACACATATGTATACACACACACACACAAACAGACACACACACACACACATGCACACATACTAAACTATGCAATAATATGCCATCAGCAACACTATATACTACTGACTATATACTTATGTATATATACACTATAAACTATAAACAGCACTGTACTCTGACATACTAAACACAATAAAATGAACAATCTGATGGTGTCTGATGGATGATACAGGATGATGTATGGAGAATGGTGTAAAAAGCATTTTAAAGTGCCAGTAGTGCAGCAGCATCATGAATACAGTGCAGAACAGTGCAGTGACTGTAATGAGTCCACAAAGTCCAGTAAAGTATGATAGTGTAATATTAATGACATGTTATGATAGTGTAATGTTAATGACATGTTATGACAGTGTAATGTTAATGACATGTTATGATAGTGTAATGTTAATGACATGTAATGTTAATGACATGTTATGATAGCGTAATGTTAATGACATGTTATGATAGTGTAATGTTAATGACATGTTATGATTGTGTAATGTTAATGACATGTTATGATAATGTCATGTTAATGACATGTTATGATAGTGTCATGTTAATGACATGTTATGATAGTGTAATGTTAATGACATGTTATGATAGTGTAATGTTAATGACATGTTATGATAGTGTAATGTTAATGACATGTTATGATAGTGTAATGTTAATGACATGTTATGATAGTGTAATGTTAATGACATGTTATGATGGTGGCAAGCAGTTCTGTAGGTCACTGCCTGTGGGTAAAACCTTGAACCTGGTAGTCCTGGTTCAGATGCTGCGGAACATAATAATAAAAAATAAAAAAATAAAAATAATAATAACAATAATAATAACAATAATAATAATAATAATAACAATAATAATGACAATAATAATAATAATAATAACAATAATAGGTATAATAATAATAGTAACAATAATAATTTTTATATTTCTATATAATACTAATATATATATAATACTGCATATAAAATAGCTGCTCACTACTCTTAAGACTAGGTAAGGGGCGGCGGGATAGCTCAGTCGGTTAGGACTTGGCTTGGGAATCTGGAAGGTCACCGGTTCAAATCCCTGAAACACCTGGGCACTGCCGAGGTGCCCTTGAGCAAGGCATCAGACCCCTCCACTGCTCCCCTGTATATACAATAGCTGATACTCACTGCTCCTAACACTAGGATGGGTTAGATGAGAGGAACACATTTCACTGTGTAGACATGTGACCAATAAAGAGGATTCAATCCTTTAGGTTTACCGTTTGTACGTACTTTGATTCGTTGTAAAATACCTCCCAAAAAGCTGAGATACAATCAAACAGTTTTTGTGCAAACTAATGATGTGGCTCTCACTAAGAGTTAGTGGTGGCCCTGCCCTCACTCACTCTCTCACTAAGAGTTAGTGGTGGCCCTGCCACTCACTCTCTCACTAAGAGTTAGTGGTGGCCCTGCCACTAACTTTAGCCTCGCCACTGAGCTGGGGATCAATTAAGTGTGAAGGTTAGAAAAGACGGCCGTGCGCATGGAAATGCAGAGAGAAATACAT
>CM051001.1:2958409-2988409 GCA_027704905.1 Muraenolepis orangiensis | reverse complement strand
AGTGTGGGACCCAAAACTCAAAAGCACACACACACACACACAGGACTGTACACACACACACACACACACACACACACACACAGGACTGTACACACACATGTCCACACATGGATGTTGTCATCACACGCTTCAGTGCATAATGACAGCTTTTAGTCCAGCAAATGTGAGCTGGCTGCTCTTTGGCACTCTACAGTGTGAAATAGCTCTACTCTCGCTCTCTGTTGTTCTCTCTCTCTCGCTCTCTCTCTCTCTCTCTCTCTCTCTCTCTCTCTCTCTCTCTCTCTCTCGCTTTCCTCTCCCTCTGTTGTGTTTTGGCCTGAATCAGCAGTCCATTTCTTTAGAGCTTGGGAATGCCACCTCATCTACTATTATAATGACATGCTCACTCTATTCTCAGTCACTCTCTACCTCTCTCTCTCTCTCTCTCTCTCTCTCTCTCTCTCTCTCTCTCTCTCTCTCTCTCTCTCTCTCTCTCTCTCTCTCTCTCTCTCTCTCTCTCTCTCTCTCTCTCTCTCTCTGCCCCCCCTCTCTGCTTTCTAACTCTCTGTACATCTGCCTACTACCCACACACTATAAGCACTGTAATCTCTCTCTCTCTCTCTCTCTCTCTCTCTCTCTCTCTCTCTCTCTCTCTCTCTCTCTCTCTCTCTCTCTCTCTCTCTCTCTCGTCAGAAGGCTGAACAAAGCCTGGCAGCCATGTGCTGTGTGGGAGCCATAGCGTTTGTGAAAGCTCAGAGTCAACAAAAGTGTTGATCAGAACGGATGGATTACAAAAGGAGCTTTATCATGTTTGACAAATCACAAACATGGAAAACTAACGACATAGCAAGCGACATAAAACTAAATTCAAAAAGAAAGGGTAATGTTGCAGACATAATCCTAGTTCTAAAGAAAACCTGTTCACTCTGCATGTAGTATGTCTCCAGGCCTCCCATTTCCACGCTCTGACTCACCTGGTCTTTAGAAAGACAAAGAACACGTTCAACAGAGAGAGATCAAGCAGACAAAGAGCCAAACTGACCTTGAGCTTGTCGAAGCGCTCGGCGATGGAGGAGACCTGGTGGTCTCGGTGGTGGCCCACCAGCTTGCAGAGGGCGCAGATGAGCTGGTCGTCCACCAGGCAGTACATGTTGACCTTCTCGTTCTCGTGCTCCAGGCAGGTCAGGCCCCGCAGGTGAGTGTCAGGCACGGGCTCCACCAGGCGGTGGGCGGTGAAGGGCTTCTTGTTGGGGTGCGTGGCGCGCAGGCAGCGGTCGCAGTACGACACCTCGCACGTCACGCAGGTCTTCACCGCCTCCCGCGGCGGGTCCTGCTCGCAGAACTGGCAGCTGACCCGCGGCGGCTGGGCTAGCTCCATGGCACCAGCGGCGGGGACGGCGCTGTGGTGGTGGTGCTGCTGGCCGGCGGGAGCGGGCGGGGCCGGGGGCGGGGGCAGCTGGGCGGGGCTGTGGTGGTGATTGTTGGCGTTGAGCGTGTGGTTGACGGCGTGGCCGTGGGAGTGGCCGGAGGATGCCGGGCTGCCGCGGGAGCTGCTGCTGCCGCCGCCGCCGCTGCTGCTTCCTCCTCCTCCTCCTCCTCCCCCTCCTCCTCCTCCTCCGGTGCTAGCGATGGTGCCGCTAATGGCGCCGCTGTGCGGCCGCTGCTGCTGCAGACGTCGACTCTGGCTGGGGGAGTTGGGCCCGCTGAGCGAGGCCTTCTGGAAGCGGTCGATAATGTTCTGCAGGGTCACATTGCGCTTGAGGCCCTCCAGCCCGCGGTGGTTCAGCGTGATGACGTAGCGGCAGGTGGGGCACTGGAAGGCGGAGATGGACTCCAGGGGCTTGCTGGTGGAGCAGTGGGACACCAGGATGCGGTGGGCGCAGGCGAAGCACAGGCTATGGGCGCAGGGCAGCAGCAGAGGATCCTCGAACAGCTCCAGACAGATGGGACACGTCAGCTCCGACTCCAGCGTCTCCATGTTCAGTCGGACCGACCCAGTGGCGACGTCCAATCGCACGGAAGCCGGCCGGTCACCTGCGTACAGCGGAGAGGGGAGGAGGGGGGAGGAGGGAGGAGGGAGGAGGAGGGGGGAGGTGTGGGGGAGGAGGGGGAGTTGTGGGGGAGGAGGGGGAGGAGGAGGAGGAGGAGGAGGAGGAGGAGGAGGAGGAGGAGGAGGAGGAGGGGGGAGGAGGAGGGAGGGAGTGTGGAGGAGAGGAGAAAAGCAGAACAAAAGTCGTTAGCCACCTAATTGAAGACCAATGGGCTTAAATAAGACAGGGGGCATTGGACTGGTTTCCGTTTACTCGCTGGCTTCCCATTTCATTACCTTAAATCAACTTCACTGGACCCCTCGCATACACACAGGTAGTGACACTAATCACACACACACACACACACACACACACACACACACACACACACACACACACACACACACACACACACACACACACACACACACACACACACACACAGACAGACACACACACACACACACAGACACACACACACACACAGACACACACACACACACACACACACACACACACACACACACACACACACACACACTAATAGACCACCCCCCCCCCCCACACACACACACACACACACACACACACACACAGACAGACACACACACACACACACACACAGACACACACACACACACAGACACACACACACACACACACACACACACACACACACACACACACACTAATAGACCACCCCCCCCCCCCACACACACACACACACACACACACACAAATTGTCCTTGCAGCCTCAGGGATTTCTTTATAAATGCGTTGCTTGAGTCCCGCATTGTGTCCTGAACACATCCGTCCTCGTCCTGTGGAGCTTATATAGTAGAGTCAGTGTCAATGTGAATTAACCATTACATCGGGGGGGGATAGGAGTTTAGCTAAATGATGGATGAAGATGACAGAGATGAGAGGACAAAGCCTCCCTCGAAAAACAACAACACTGACACTGATGGTACCTGGAAAGATGTCTCATGAATATGCAGAACTGTTTATTTGAAAGCATACAGCGCTGTCGCCCTCTTCATTTACGGTCTGGATATCAGAGACGAAGGTTAAAGTGTGTGTTCATATTCCCTTGCCTGTCTCTTTGTCCTCTTTACCCTTAACACACACATTGTCTATTTACAAATATATTTTAAGAAGCCTATTTGATCCATAGGCATTGTACGGTGGATTTATTGAATATCGATCGCAACTTCATCAAAAACCCACAAAGTGGGTTTTTCCGGGGTACAGCAGTCAGTTCAGAAGACACGCCATCTCCATTATGGTCCCCATGCTAATGCTAATGGATTTCTAACCCCGGGGCCCAAGGCTGAGCCCTGCCAACTCACTCCTTAAAGGAATCAATGGAGTTCGATCGCCCCCCCCACCCCTCTCCAGGGGTTTCGCCACCTTGCAGACTGTATATATATATATATATATATATATATATATATATATATATATCCCCCGGCTCGGCCTTAAAACCAGTGGCACGGGAAATGGCCTATAAACCCTGAGCCCTCCGGTGACAGGCGCTCCAGCCTGGGGTACAATCCCTTTTTTTGGTTTGTTTTTTATCCTTTGAGAAGAAACAAATCTTGCGGCGCAGAACAAGGACTTCAAACTGAGTAACCCCAGGTGTTCAACCGTTAGCATTCAAAGAGAGGGAATAGCACTTTAAAACCAGAACTACTGAATCAAGGCACTTTAAAACCAGAACCACTGAATCAAGGCACTTTAAAACCAGAACTACTGAATCAAGGCACTTCAAAACCAGAACTACTTTATCAAGGCACTTTAAAACCAGAAATACTGAATCAATGCCCTTTAACACTAGACCTATTGAATCAAGGCACTTTAACACAATAACTACTGAATCAAGGCACTTTAAAACCAGAACTACTGAATCAAGACACTTCAAAACAAGAACTACTTTATCAAGGCACTTTAAAACCAGAACTACTGAATCAATGCCCTTTAACACTAGACCTATTGAATCAATGCACTTTAACACAATAACTACTGAATCAAGGCACTTTAAATCCAGAAGTACTGAATCAAGGCACTTTAAAACCAGAACTACTGAATCAAGGCACTTCAAAACAAGAACTACTTTATCAAGGCACTTTAAAACCAGAACTACTGAATCAATACCCTTTAACACTATACCTATTGAATCAAGGCACTTTAACACAATAACTACTGAATCAAGGCACTTTAAATCCAGAAGTACTGAATCAAGGCACTTTAAAACCAGAACTACTGAATCAAGGCACTTTAAAACCAGAACTATTGAATCAATGCCCTTTAACACTAGACCTATTGAATCAACGCACTTTAACACAATAACTACTGAATCAAGCCACTTTAAAACCAGAACTACAAAATCAAAGCAGTTTAACACAATAACTACTGAATCAAGGCACTTTAACACTAGAACTATTGAATCAATGCCCTTTAACACAATAACTACTGAATCAAGGAACTTTAAAACCATAACTACAAAATCAAGGCAGTTTAACACTAGAACTACTGAATCAAGGCACTTTAACAGTAGAACTACTGAATCAAGGCACTTTAACAGTAGAACTACTGAATAAAGGCACTTCTACACTAGAACTACTGAATCAAGGCACTTTAACACTAGAACTACTGAATCAAGGCCCTTGAACACTAGAACTACTAAATCATCCTTCACATATGAAGGTTGATGGTTAGAACACATTCAGATGATTATCAGAAATGATAATGATCCGACAAGATAAACACCAATATTCCTAGAGACCTTCATTTAGAAGTCAAGAAATACAACTTCTCCAAGTTATTTTTATACCACTGTTCCTCGCTCAACGGTTGTATTCTGAGCATGAATGGAAACATGCGTTCGGTCCGTTTTAAAATCACAACAACTGACAAGGGACGGTTAGCTTGTTCAAGGCAGCGGCGATCAGAGCCGCCAAGAGTCTGCAGTGTTTGGCCTCTTGCCGTCCGTAGCATCGCGCTGAGCTGCGTTCAAAGACTGACGAGATTCAAGCAGAACTCTGGAATGAAGAGGGGGGGGGGGGGGGGGGGTTGATTGACAGCTCTGTTCTCTTCAGCTTTGCTCTAAAATTCATTAAAAATGCCAGACACTTTTCTTTTGCCTGCAGCCGGATCACCAGATAGCACACTGACATGAAGCAATGGCATAGGTCTGCATGTGTGTGTGTCTGTCTGTCTGTCTGTCTGTCTGTCTGTCTGTCTGTGTGTGTGTGTGTGTGTGTGTGTGTGTGTGTGTGTGTGTGTGTGTGTGTGTGTGTGTGTGTGTGTGTGTGTGTGTGTGTGTGTGTGTGTGTGTGTGTGTGTGTGTGTGTGTATACATTATAGTATAAACTATCAATGAGAGCCCTGTCTCTTTCCTTGTATATCTGATCGTCTCATATACGCTCACATGCCCTTCACACACTTTCACCTTGTGGTCGGCGCTCTTATCAGACGATGCTGGTGATAATGTTGAGGTACAGCGCATGCAGGAGATAACGACTATTCATAACTCATTCACCCCGCCCCCCCCACCAATGACATTTCTCTCACTCACCTCTTAATAATAATATAAGGTGAGCAAAACTAGATGTGGGAAAATCTATATATTCAATCAGGAAGTATGAAATGCCCCGCGGGAAAGAGAGAGAGAGAGAGAGAGAGAGAGAGAGAGAGAGAGAGAGAGAGAGAGAGAGAGAGAGAGAGAGAGAGAGAGAGAGAGAGAGGGGGGGAGAGAGAGGGAGAAAGAGAGAGTGGGGGGGGGAGAGAGAGAGAGAGAGAGAGAGAGAGAGAGAGAGTTGTTCAGCGCCGTATGGCTGCCCTTTCAGGAAAGGATGATGTCACACACAAGGCCCATATATTCAGAATGGTAATGAGATGAGCGGAGCTTATGAACCCATCACACTGTGGAACCCGGGAAGAACCCGGTTCCCTGACACCTGACAGCACAGAATATCAGAGCAAACTGCATTATGGTTGTGTGGTAATTCAATATTATCCCTCATGGTATTTCATTGACACAAATGAGATATGATACAATATGATTGTTCGATGGTGATTCGATACCCAATGGACTGCAGTTGATATTAGGGAGAGCCATGGGATGTTGAATTCCATTAAAATCTGATATGATTCATTGTTATATACAATGGAATTAGCCTCTGGTGAATTCTACAAATGTATACATTTATGTAATATATTTAGATTGTTTCTATCACAATAGATTATCATTAACTATGATAAATACTTAACAAGCGAGGCAGGCGGACGAGGACAGCAGCAGCTTTGTGGAACACGGGATGAACACTTAATGCTTAGAATGTGGAGCCTAGCGCACCGGGCGCCGCCGTCTGGATTCCTAATCCAAAGGTCAGGAGCCTCTGACTCAGGGCTCCGTGGGCCCTGCACCAGACACACCCGAGAGGCTCATGTGTGGCTGTGGTTGTTACGCTGCACCGGGTCGAACAGAGCGTGTCACGGTAATTAGCGCTCACACTTTCACGCACCATTTACACACACACACACACACCTAGTCGGCCGCCTGTGGTGTCAACGTGTGGCAGGACAGTGTAGGGGCTAGACCCGTAACATCGGTGTGTCCCTTCCCCTGGGTTCGAAGGAGAAGATGCCTGAATCCACTACCCATTGCTTAAAGATATAAGAGAGTACTGCTTCAATACATTACATGACATTACAGTCATTTAGCAGACACTTATGTCCAAAGGGACTACCAATAGTGTGTTTCAACAAAGGAAGGTAAGAGAGTGCTCAGGTGAAAGTACAATACATTGCAAAACTATAGAACAATTTAACGAACAATCCAGTAACCACTGGACATACTTCATATGTGTCACAGTCTGCAACAACAACAACTACATTTCCGCAGAAAAGTTGGACAGTAAACATCATTGGTTTCGCATTCTCCATTGATCCGATTGGGAAGGGTTACATTGATGGTCCAACTTTCACGACCACGTGTGGAAACAGAGTAGATGTTGCATCTTTTGACAACACACATGAAGCAGTACTGTCTTATATTAGAAACATACCAAGAGTGACGCTTCCCCTTTAAGTTTGTAAGTGTGTAAACCGGACCTACTGAAGGTACTAGATAGTACTGTGTAAACCGGGCCTACTGAAGGTACTAGATAGTACTGTGTAAACCGGGCCTACTGAAGGTACTAGATAGTACTGTGTAGATAAATACGTAGCTCGCCACCAAAGGAGTGACATCCTCTTGAAGGAGTAGCCTTAAAATAAACCACTCCAGTTTGAACTAGACAGGTGGCGGAGGGAAACATAAAGGATCTGCAGGCACACACACACACAGTACCCAAAAGCCCATATTCACAGGCATAAAAACACCACGGCCTCATTCACCGTCCTGTCCCTTTTAGGTGGAGTGTCCCCATCTGGCTCACAGCTCGCAGCTCGCGCTCGGGAAACAAAAACACACATTTGAAAGAAAAACCTCAACAGCGCCAACAACAAAGAGAACCAGAGAACCATGCACCTGCACACACAAGGGCTGAACATGTGTATTTGAGGGCTTGAAACCATCACTTGTTAAGCAAACAATAAAGTAGTCTTCAAAAATCGATATGTTTGAATATTTTTGATATTATATTGATATGTAGTTTGTCAAAGTTTTGGAGGAGGATCAATTAGTGTGTGCACGTGTGCCCGGTTCTGTCCTGTGTTTGTGCTCAAAGACAATGGCTGTGTTATTGTGTGGTTGATCACAGCCCAACAGATCGTGACTGTCAGCACTTCCACGCTGGGCACACAGAGAGACGCCTCTCGCAGCCCTGTGTTCACCTCAACACATTGAACACACACAGGAACACAACACCAAACAAGCTAACAACACCTTTTGGGTAGAAATCAAACCTTCAACCCTTCAATACTTGGTACTTCGGTGCTTTTTTGACAGCTTTTAACAAGTAGCAACGCAAACACACGGACATGCCACCGGCAGCTGAACAGGAACGCTCCTTCTTCACAGGAAGGTGGGAAATCCAGGAGATGATAATGGGTCCTGATGGCTGTCAGACCAGGTATCCACATGCGGCCTGGAGACAAACCCTGGAGACAGTAATGACTCGTTCCCTCCTGCTTCCCAGCTTGCAGAAGCATGAACAACATTAAAAGCAATCTGTGTGAATTAAAACCTTTATCAATATTGATGAAATGGTTTGTTCTATTATCAGGACTCTGGCTAATTGGTTTGCGAACGTAAACATGGGAAAAGAAAGTGATTGTGATTGTATTTGGGTGTAGTGTACAGAGACACACACACACACACACACACACACACACACACACACACACACCAACGTACGCACAGACAAGGTTATCTGGGTGTGCAGTTAAATAGTGCGTCAGTGGCAGAGAATAGCATTCCTGGCACAATGACCAGCCTTGCTGAAACAATGGGTCCAATCTGCTAGTAACAAACACATAATCACCCCCTTGAACTGTATTTACGGCCGTTACCCAGCCCAAAACCTGATGACGGTGTGGAAAGTCTGTGTCTGTCTGCGTGTGTGTGTGTATGTGTGTGTGTGTGTGTGTGTGTGTGTATCAGAGAGTGAGGGTCAGATGGCACAATTCCTGACTGACTCCACCCCTGAGCAAGTAAACAAACCTGAAATACAGATATATTTTTTCCCACCCAAAGAAAATGACTATTTTTATAAATAAGGATTTCCCATGATGTATCTTTGTGTTGATGTTGAATGTTATCTGCTCTCTCCAGACCCTCTCTCTCTCTCTCTCTGGTTGGATGGTGGTGTTTTTCCATGATGCACATTCTCCCTCTGAGGCGTGAAGTGCTGTTAAGTCCTGAAATGACTCAAATGGAGAATGATTTCACCTGTGGCTGCTGACTGGCTCCAGGTGAGCTGCCCTGCTAATTAAACCTAAGCTTGATGCTGTGATGCTTTGGTAAGAGCATGGGTGTGTCCACCCGTGTGCTCCCTGGGTGCTTACAGGTCCTCATGTTAGGGCCATATGGTGCTTTCACTAAGTATTTACACAATGACGATTTTGATCCATAATCATCAGTGATGTGGATATAATGACTAAGGGGGTAAAGGCAAAATATAAGAAAATAGCTCGAAAACTGTCCTGTAAGTTCAGAAGATTACATCACTTTACTGTAATGCAGCTTTTAAAACCAGGAGACTTAACAGCCATATCACAATATTACCACATCCAAAAAGCTCAGACTCGCCCCGCCCTTCTTCATGTGCCAACAAGTTGTGTTCGTGGCGTAATGGCGAGGATGCTCAAAAACGGCTCCAATCCCAGAGAGGAGACTGGGACCGGCCATCTGGGCCGCTGGACAGTGATACAACGCAGAACAGAAATAACCCCCAATCCACTAGAATCTGACCCCGGCCGTAAGCGTGGCCTCTGAGCTGGGCCCGGGGCCACACCGTAGCAGCAGCGCCATGCTGTGGCACTGTGAGTCCTCCTGGTTTTACCAATGGCCCACAGTCATTTTGGACATGAGCTAAATAACGAGGACCATTTGCCAATTCCCTCGATTGTCATAAGATATGGCAAGTTAACCGTGCAGTAAGTATTACCGTGCAATCATGTATATACAGTATAAAGCTTTAGACTATTAAATAGGTGTGTATATATATTTACACATAATAATAGTCAAATTCTAATTTGAACCAATAGGCCTACTTTAACTGAGTGTGGCTTACTTGAACATAACTATTAATTTAGCTGATAACAAATTCAGGCGATTCGCCATTTTCTGGTGCCAGTCCGTCCCTAGGGAAAGATGCAGTCCTTTTCAGCAGATAAAGCACAGCACTTTCAAAAGAGCCTGGAGACTTCTTTTAGTATTAGGTTGAAGCACAACATATTGGCCAGAACATTTGTCCTTATAAATCTTGTAAAACAAGCTATAGCCACTGGAGGCTCGTCCCTTGCATGTTTCCAACCAAGTTGGTTTTCTGATCATTCCATGAGGTGAATTTATGTTGCTGTAAAGCAGTGTTGTTAAAGTTTGGTCTCTGATCAACAAAACCGAAAATACGACCGGTGTCACCGCGAAGTTATCTTGATATAATGTGTACGTCTTCTCCTCTCTTTGACCCACTGTCTGTTCAACTGAGAGCTGACCAGACTATGACCCACCGTCATGCTTTCTGGACCACTGAATGCTAATCAGTTGTCCTCAGCAACGCCCCAGTGTTCCTCTCTTAGGCGTTTTTAGGTTATTTTAAGTAAAGTTAGCATTTGACCGTCATTGCTTTCTACCTCAGGGGCTCCTTCAGCTTAACTTACTATTGATTTGACAGAAAAAAAGGTCAAGTACATGCAGCCAGTATTATCCACATAGAAGAGGAAACATCCCATTTTCAACAGGGGGAAGTGAAACCTGGACAAGCTTTCTTAGGTTTCAATGTCAGCAGGCCGGGGAATGCCATTCATTTCAATAATAGGAAGGGCTGCTGAGGCCCAACCAGAGCCAGATGTTGGAGTCTGATCAAAGACGGCTAACGCCTGGACCGCAAAACTATTACATGCTGCAGGAGCTGGACCTCTGTGTAAGGCAGCAGAAATAACTTACACCATTGCATAATACACACACACACACACACACACACACACACACACACACACACACACACACACACACACACAGGCTGCCAATCACAGACTTATCGCCATGCACTAAAAAGAGAAGGGGATTACACAAGTCAAGCCAGTGGATGACTTAGGGAACAGAACCCTTGGCAGTCCTTCAGACAAACAAACAGAAACAACACACATTCAGCAGGACAACAACTTCTATTGAGAGACGCCAATGGTTGTTATTATTGAGGTCATACGTAGCATGAGTGCTGCTGCTAGCCCGTCGTGGAGTAACCAATCAGGCATTTAACAAGTGTAGGCAATGAGAGAGTGCATGCTAACAGGTAGGCTAGCGACAGCTATATAAGAGATCAGAGCTAAAAGCCAGCTGGGTTCAGGTTCTCTCAACAGTCTGATGCCTCCCACTGGGCTGAGGGTTAAGCAAAGCCAGATGAGCTCCACTCGCCATCAGTCAGCTCTGCTGCTCTGGGCATTTTGTAACGCACCAAACTGTATGTCAAACAGCCTCAGATAAGGACAAAAAGAAAAGGTGAAACATGCTAATTAAACACATCAAGCTTATTTTGCAATCTGTTGCCAAGGGAATGTAATACATGTAATTATTTTACACTTGAAATGGTTGAACGGATATAAAGCAAAAAAAAAAAAAAAAGAATTGGAAAGCTAGGAAGGGTTTCTTTCTCACGACTCTCTCTTCCTCTCTAACCTCTGCAGCCTACTGGCCAAGCCTGAATGAGTAGGTTTGATTCATGGTTTTATGAACTCAACTGCGGTAATGGTAGAAGATGATATCTGCGGTGAATGGTCAGCCTGCCTGAGCCATGCTAATGAATATATAGACCTGGACCCACTTTGGCAAGACAGGTTCTCATCAACACACATTGATCTAAAATAACTCAACCATCAGGATACATCATCAGCACATGGAAGCTTTCACTCCTGCCCCAAGAAACATCATTTTTTACATCCCTGGAGGCCAAAACATTGCATTTTCTTTCCTAATCTTTTCTTTTCCTAAAACTAATGTTAGCCCAACCACCAAAACTAAAGGATACATGGTGTTGAGTGTATTCAGCGGATCTCAGGGGCCGTGAAGCGATGTTTCCTTTTTAGAGGACAAACCGTTAAAAGCAGGGAGGTTAAACCGGCCCGCGGGGCCATATGTCAAACATCTGGAGCTTCACCACTCACCACTCCTCCGCGCTTTGAGAAGGCTAGACGGCAGCATCCAGAAACGCCAGGGCCCTTCAGATGACCAGAGCCCAACGTTGAAAAAAACAACACATAATTATAGAACAGGGAATCGGGTTGCGAATTAAACTTGTCATGTCGCATTTCCACGGCAATCCCTCGACAACGACCATGTGTCTGTTATTCCGTTGCTAAGGGGGGATGAAGTGGTTTTTGTTATTTTCCACATATGACTGACTGCTCTGGATTTTCCTTTTTGTGTTGTTGTTGCCCACATATTGCTTTGCCTTCTCCCTCTGCTGCCTTTCGCTCCCACTCATATTCTCCCTCTTTACCTCCCTGTTCCCTGACGTCCACCACCTTCTGGCTCAGATATGTTTGTGTATCTTTCTCCCGTCCCCCCTGGAGGCTGGTGGGAGTCATCCTCCATGTGACGATATTCATAGAATGGAAACAGCAATGTGGGCCCACGGTTTCCGTTTCCTATTTAGCCCGGTTGAGCAACACAGTGCAAGCGTTAGCCTGGCGGCTACAGATACATCAATGTGCGTAGCCAATATTAGATTTAGTTCGATAGACGGATGGAGAAAGGTCTTCACTGGAGCCGAAAGATATTCATGGTTTTAGGTGTGTTAAATCATTTAAAATGACTACACTTTATAAATGTACTGTATGTAGAATAATGCAGTACGATAATAATAAAATCAACTAAATATTTCAAGCATTTTAAGCTTTTATTACAATCATTACTGCAAGCAAAACCTTGCTTAAATCCTGCATATTATATATTAAGAATTATATTATATTATTATTATTATAATATTATCATTATAATATTTATAAATAATATAATATTTACAAATAATAATAAAATAATAAATATGTTAAAAGATAAAAGGAAAAGAGAGGAAGGCCCATCCTGATTCTCCTCCTTCTCCTCCTTCTATCCCCAGGAACACACAAAGGTTCCTGGGGTCAATTCACCCTCCTTACCCCCAACGCACATTCATCCATTCATCCCAACCTCTCATTGTGCGAACAAGGCAATGATGGAAAATGGCTCTCAAACTAAATCAATAATAGGATAGTCAAAGGTGCTGTGATGACTGAGGGTGGATGTGATGTTGTCTTTGGATGTGAGGGCCCCTCATCACTCTGTCATGGTGTGAAGTGAAACTCTCCTCTGGATGTGAGGGCGTAAGTGTATATTTGTCAAGTGTATATTTTTCCGTCTGCTTCAGTGTACATTGGATTTCTACCAAAGCCTGGTTCTTCACATCATTAGTCATTCGTCATCAGTGTTATTCATATTTTTTGTTAAGATGGATTTGGTGTTTCGATGCTTAAACAAAGCAGTGTGATGAGTGTATACATATTTGATGTGTTTACAAATCAGAAAGCACATTGGGCAGAGTCCACTAACAGCACACACACACACACACACACACACACACACACACACACACACACACACACACACACACACACACACACACACACACACACACACACACACACACACACACACACACACACACACACACACACACACACACACACCATTAAGCAAAAGTGATGGTCTGAAATTATCTGAAATGAACCTAACCATGTTGCCTGTGTACCACTAACCTGGCTTGGTTTGACTCTCCCACCCGTACCTACAGTACTACTACCTAACAGCTACTTGTCTTTATGTGGCCTCCTTTGCCGTTACAGCGGTTGTCAGAATTGAAGCCAGTAATAAGAGGGCTGTAATGTCGTAGTGACCACGGTTACCAAGGTCATGAACCTTGAATACAAGTCAGCGATGCAAAGGTTAATCCATTCACAATTTCACTGAAAGTAATCTTTGTATTCCCGTCGAAAAAATAACAATTCCCCATGGAGGTGGAGATGAATTCGTAATGGCATAGAATAAAGACATTATACAGAGAGAAAATCACAAACACACACACACACACACACACACTCACACACACTTGGCTAATCCCTTTGTCTTGCATTGTGGTAAACAAACTAGCTTGGGTTGACAGCTGACATTAATTCAGCTTCAAATTGGTTTAGACTTTCACCCTGCCACTGGTAGGTATGTGTGTGCCTATGTGTCTGCTTGTATGTGTGTGTGTGTGTGTGTGTGTGTGTGTGTGTGTGTGTGTGTGTGTGTGTGTGTGTGGTTATGTGTCTGCATGTATGTGTGTGTGTGTGTGTGTGTGTGTGTTTATGTGTGTGTGTGTGTGTGAGTGTGCCTATGTGTCGGCATGTATGTGTGTGTGTGTGTGTGTGTGTGTGTGTGTGTGTGTGTGTGGGTGTGAGTGTGAGTGTGCCTATGTGTCTGCATGTATGTGAATGAGAGGCCAAGTTAACAGCCTACCTTTTACTGACATTTTCTATAAATATGCAAATGCACTCCACAGCCTATGAAAAAAGCAATCTACGCTCTACATAAATGGTGTGTGTGTGTGTGTATGTTGGTGTGTGTGTGTGGGTAGGGGGGGGGGGGGTTAGGGTTGCGGTTGGTGTGTGACCAACTGCACAGAGGGTCTTTTCACCCGACCCAGTAGAACCACACCAACACTGGGAAAAAACCTGTCAGGAAAACAATGTCCTCCCAGATGAAGACTGACGACACGTCACTAATTATGCTGAAAAGGTTTCTCGTGCAACTTCAATAAAAAGAGGCAACTGCAATATGCAAAACCCAGTGGGAGTTAACCCGGTCGCTCACGACACCCCTGAGAACCACACGGCTTGACCGCTTGTCACACAGCATCAGCAAATAATGACATCGTCCAAGAATGCCTCCACCATCGATCATGGTGAGACCAGAGGCTCAATACCGCTGTCCGGAGCTGAGTCTGATTACACAACCGGTCTTTGGATACACTCTCTCTCTCTCTCTCTCTCTCTCTCTCTCTCGTCCCCTCTCTCTCTCCCTCTCTCTCTCTCTCTCTCTTCTCTCTCTCTCTCTCTCTCTCTCTCTCTCTCTCTCTCTCTCTCTCTCTCTCTCTCTCTCTCCTCTCTCTCTCTCTCTCTCTCTCTCTCTCTCTCTCTCTTTCTCTCTCTCTTTCCCCCTCTCTCTCCCTCTATCTTCCTCTCGCTCCATCTCTCCCTTCCTCTCTCAACAAAACTAACGCCTTCTCCCAGGCTGGTGCTGGTGTGGGCTGAGATGTCAGGGCTGAGATGTCAGGTGCGAGAGGTGAGGAGAGAGAGGTGAGGAGAGAGAGGTGAGGAGAGAGGTGAGGAGAGAGGTGAGGAGAGAGAGGTGAGGAGAGAGAGGTGAGGAGAGATGCCCCAGAGGACGTGTGCACGTCAATTGAATAAAAGCCAGAGAGCCACCAGCTGAGAAAGGAGTAACAAGTAGTGGTTTGACGTGACTTTGACGGAACTCAAATGACATGCAGTGGACCGCAGTGGGAAGCTGCTGATGGTCAGTGAGTCAGTACCCACAGAGGAACAGAGGAGCAGAGGGAGGGACCACATTTAAATAGCGATATTGAAATTGACATTTCAATATTTTACAGCCTGCATATTCTAGAGCTCATTTAAAGTCTAAATTGGATCCCTGCTTTCCTTGTGCCGCTGCTCTGGTGTATGTTAAGAGCTGTTTCAAATCCCTCCATATCTTGTAAGACGAGGTGGGCATGGGTGAATACAGACGTTCATTCTCCCTGTGAGATTGTCATTTTCCCAGTACGGCAAAACCCACCGTGAACTGCACAACCAGAGCCTGAACCAAGTAGCTGGGTCTGTCCGGTTGATGACCTGCGTGTTGTGGGTGGATCCTAAACCCTGGTGACAACAGGCCATTGTCCAATTGCCCAAAGGCCAGCATTCCAGGGACTATTGGAAGCCATGTGCCTGGCCAGCCGCGCTCAGCTCCCTTTAAGCCCATTGCAACAGCAGATTCAAACAAATGGACAAAAGAACAAACAAAAAAAAGCTATAAGTTATAATTGGGATTGTGCAAGAAATTGCAGCATTGCATGCATTGTCTATTGTCTAGGCCTACTGGTCCCCGGTGTCTCAGACAGACAGGCTTGTGAGTAACCTGATGAAACAGAGAGACCCGGCCGGGGGGAAAACCCTCTGGTGGAGTGTGTGTACAGGCCGGTGGGATGCTCAGACTGAGGAGATGCTCGCCGGTATAAATAAAAAACGAAGGCGTTTGCAAAGTGTTACTATGCAGCTCAGTCATCTGTGACCAGAGGCTGCCAGGGAGAGACAGAACAGAGAGAAACAAGAGAGAGGGGAAAAGAGCTATGTGTGTGAATGTGTGTGTGCAAAATATGTGGAAAGGAAGATAGGGAGAGAGGGGGAGAGGGAGAGAGAGCGAGTGAGAGAGGGGGCTCTAAAAATAGATCACACAGTGGGAAGAAAACAGTGAAACTAAAAGGGAAAAGAGACCTAGGAAGGGAGGGGACGTGGGACCTTGTGGTCTGGTGACCCAGGGAGGGCTGGTCGGTGTTCCTATCCTCCACATCACGCGCTACAAAGTCACAGCCTTCTATTTATACTGCATCGTTATGTCTGGCATTTCCCTTCAGCAGGGCCGACGGCTGTAAGCTATTGTTTTCCCTTGGCTGTGTTTTGATTGGACAGCCGGTATCCACGCACTCAAATGACAATTGTCTACGGCTTCATTTTGTGTTGTGGCGCATGTCTGATTGTCTGTGTGGTCACACTGCCTGCTGTTGACATGTGTTTCTCCTTCAAGAGGAGGAGGGTGCTACTGTTAAAACGGTACCTCTAGGGTTAATGACATGTGCCTTAATGGAACGAGATGTATGTAGTTCTCTCTAAAGGCAACACGAAGCACAAGATGCACCTATAGTTTAATAACATTTAAATTGTAAGGAAATGGCTCTGCTGGCCATGATAATCTAAAGTCATTTGTTTGAATAAATCAAGGGGCTCCAAGTACCGTATTCATTTGTAGGGAATTCCTGCTGATTGGCGGTACATTTTTGGGGCATATGAGCCACTCTGGTCGTTCCTCTGGTCGTTCCTTCTGAGATGTCACGATGAAGCCATATTTTCTTGTTTTTCAGCATTAAGATGCAGACCCCCCCCCCCCCTGCAGAACCTGCCACAATGTGTGAATCCCTGATCTAACGGGATAACGACTAAAGACTAGACAGGCACTTCACTACGAATCAACCCTCCCCACCGAGGCCTCAAGGATAAACACACCAAAAGTCCAGGCCAGATGCGGCAGATATTTGCTTAATTCCCCTCACCTAATAGGCCCCTCAAAGCCACTCTGAAAGACTTCAAATAACTGCCTGGTGAGCTCCAAACACTGAACTCACAAACAAACCTTTCTAATAACCACTAAGCCCCGCTATCAGAGCCAACACTAATCAATAGCTTGTTAGCTGAACAATAGCCGCCCTGCAGGACAGCGCGATGGGGAGCTGCTGGCCATGTCCTGCTACACCAAACAGCCATGGGAAGGTGAACAGTTTCTGCTTCTCTATTGACATTACATGACATGGAGTCATGAAAAGGGTCATTTTTGATTTAAAAAAAAGCATCCATTCACTGACTGACTGCTATCTAACAATCCATCTCTATGGAACCCTCAAGGTTGATCTGAATAGATGTTTAGTTGCCATGCCTTAAGCCTTAATTCCTGTGAAACAGACCGCTCGTACATATATTCCATTCATGTCCCAATTAGACTTAGTCTGTGTCGTATGTATATGTATACTTTAACAACATCATTGATAACATTATTATGCATTTTCAATCATGATGATACTTTATTTGTCCTGATGTGACTGCATTATGCAACGTTTCACACCAAAATTAAACAACAACAGTGTCTGGAGTTTATGACACTTTTGGCTGTACATAACCCTAAATAATACATATGTAAATGTTTGGTTGTTTTTAAAACTGTTCATAGCTAACTGACTAGTAGCAGAGTGCACTGATAATGTAGACAATCCAGATGTAGCAATAGCTTTACTTCAGTTATTATTTGTGGAGGAGGTACCAGCCAACAACATGGTTCTCATGCCTGTTTACAATAGGATGCCAACAGTCTGTTAGCAAGGCAGTTCTGGCCTTGGAAGAACAAACAAAACACACAAAAAAACAAAAAATATATAACAAACAAAATATATCCGGGATACGGTACCCGGAGAAGGGGGGGTGATGTGGGGAGGGAGGGTGTTAACCCCCCCTCCCCACATCACCCCCCCTCCTCCGGGATACGGTACCCGGGGGAGGGGGGGTTAACACCCTCCCTCCCCACATCACCCCCCCTCCTCCGGGATACGGTACCCGGGGGAACTGCGTCTGGGGTGGGCCTGGGTGAGACTACCGAGCCCAGCTGCCAGCAGGTGAGACCATGGAGCAACACGTTCCTCTGTAGGAACACATGCAGGCAGCTGGCTGTTAACCAGCGCAGTGGGAGGCTGGCAGCCCTCCTCGGCCCCAGCTGTTAGAGGCTGGGGCAGCGGGCCTCGCCATCCTCTCCCTGGGCAACAGGGAGACCGACCGTATAAGGACTTTGCCCAATGTGTATTACTTTACAAAGTGAGATGTAATGGCTGATATGCAGCTTAGCGTTCTCTTCATAGTTCGCTGGGTATTAGGGGGTCAGTTTTTGTTCAACAAGCTACAAAAAGGGACTGTATTATCTTACTGTATTGCAAAGCTCTCCGAAAGCCAATAGAACGGATGAAAGGAAAAGGCTAACAGGGAACAATACATATTTTGTCATCGGAACAGGTGCCACATTATACTCCAAGTTATCTGTCCAATAAACTCTGAGGCCAGGAAAATAAACTTTTGGATGAAAGACCACAACAAATGGTGGCTGTTCAGTGGCCCACCTGTTAGTGTGTTGTCTGGAGTGGACTCCTTGGTGCCAAGCATGACCCCTGCTGCCCAACCAGTCTAATGACTAACGGAGTCACTAGTGTCGTATCCAGGGTTTGTGGCGCTCGTATACGACACCCGCCATCAATCTAGACTTAAGTATTCCATTCACGGAATTTTATTTTACGTCTCCGTTTCATTAGCTGACGCACTGAGATGCAAAAGTGAGGCGGAAAAATTAACAAGCCAAGAGTGAGACTGTGGAAAAAAACCTGGGAGGCGCAGGGTTGGACTTGGAGTTTATCGTGTCTGCTCTCAACTGTCCTAGTTTATTAGGTTGGTTTATTCCCACCCTCTCCCTCAACATGTCTGTTCTTGCTGAGGGGCTTTTTGCAAACCAGCTGGTCCCAGGTCCCCGGAGCGGGGGCCCAGGTCCCCAGAGCTGGGGGCCCAGGTCCCCAGAGCTGGGGGCCCAGGACCCCGGGGGCCCCGGTCCCCAGAGCGGCCTGCATCCCTCCCTGCCCCACCGCCTCCAGCCGACCAGCTGACCTACCAGCCCGGCTTTCAGAAGCTGCTCCGTGGAAAACACTCACCCACCGTGTCACCCATCTACGCTACTCCATTAGGAATGGCCTGTTTGGATTGCTACAATGGCTACATTTACTTAATTTCGATGAACATTGCACTTGACAAAAATGTGCCATAAACCTGATAACATTAACGTTATTTAGGGGACTCCGTTAAATTCTCCCCATCCGGGAGACACAACATTCACTAGAACATAGTAACACTCTTATCACATGCCCCATCCGTACCACATCCAAACCATACCTTTAGGTTCCCATGCTCGCACAATAGAAAACTGAGAAAAAGGATAAAGACATTATTGAGAATCTCTGAAACAACAGTGGCCAGTCTTCAGGGCGGTTTGCCATGCACTGCACATTTTACAACATTTAAAAAAACACCAACATCACAATTTCTGTATCTCCAACCCTGTTCACATAACGCTGCTCACTGGGTGAGACTCAACCTGTCCCAGCCTGAAACTCACTAACTTCTGATGGACGTAAGGCCATGTTTGTGCGCACACACACACAAACAAACACACAAATGCACACGCACACACTGCAGCCAGTAAATTGAATTGTTGGGTTTTTTGGTCAACAGCATGCCACACCCAACCACACTTTACAACTCACTGTTACACCCCTTTCTTTCATCAGGTACTGTGTGTGTGTGTGTGTGTGTGTGTGTGTGTGTGTGTGTGTGTGTGTGTGTGTGTGTGTGTGTGTGTGTGTGTGTGCATGTGTGTGTGAGTTTGTGTGTGTGTGTGTGTGTGTGTGTGTGTGTGTGTGTGTGTGTGTGTGTGTGTGTGTGTGTGTGTGTGTGTGTGTGTGTGTGTGTGTGTGCGCGCATGTGCGTGTGCGTGTGCGTGTGTGTGTGTGTGTGTGTGTGTGTGTGTGTGTGTGTGTGTGTGTGTGTGTATGCATGCACTTTCACGTCTGGACATGTGGAGCTAGGGAGCCGTTTCCAACGAATCCGTATCAAGAGGTGAATCCATCACTGTAATGGACAAATTAAAAGAGCAGAGGGCTGAGCGGGGAGCTGTAACCCGTCAGGGTCAGTTCACGGTAGTTCCGTCTCCTCACCTTCAGGCTGGGTATTGATCAGCCATCAGTGTGTGGCCGAGCCCTGGTATAATGCAGGCCCATACATCGCACATGAATCAAAATTCAACGATTACCATTACAATTCGTGCTGGATTCACCTCATGAATAATTTCATAGAGGCCGACTACACGTTCCATTGCTGTGCTATAAAAAATACAATTGGATAAATAATTGATATCTGCCCCCCAATCTCAGAGGCAGAATGGTCAACAGTGTGATGTAGGCTATAGGTTGGATTTCTGGTGAGCACACATTGCAATGGTTTGAACCGTTTGGATATACTGTTGTTTATCAGGGCTGACTGTAGGTATCATTATGGAATGAAGGCTCCTGCACAAAACCAATCCTTTTTCAGTGGAGAGAATGATGGGTAATCCAGCTGCTTGGGGATTAGAGTCAACATATCAGCAGCTCTTCGTCCCTTTGCCCCAACAAACCCCAATGATGAAGCTTATTTTTGCAAGTAGAAAGTCTGCATTTTGCTGAGTGGAGATGGATTTAACAGCCTCCCCCATTTGGACCAGGAAAAGAAAACAGCTTTGCGTCTTACGGGGGGGGGAAAAGAAGTAGTAGTCTCCTAATGGACATCTTATTTACTACAGAGATTCTGATGGCTCCAATGCATGTCCGTAATTATTTCATTAAACACACCACAACACACCAAAACAATATGATCAACTAATCATTTACCTGGAAAAGGAAAGTACAAAAACAGGAGGAATATCTTGAAAACCACCCCGCCATTGTTCCGTCTCTTCACTGTGAAGTAGATCTAGAGAACGGCATCAAGGCAGCAGGTTCTGAGCTACAGAATCCTTTGATACCCTCGTCTCTGGGTCACATACACTATCACAACCAGTGTGACTCCAGGTCTCTCTCTCTCTCTCTCTCTCTCTCTCTCTCTCTCTCCTCTCTCTCTCTCTCTCTCTCTCTCTCTCTCTCTCTCTCGCTCGCTCGCTCTCTCTCTCTCTCGCTCTCTCTCTCTCTCTCTCTCTACCCTCGTCTCTGGGTCACATACACTACCACAACCAGTGTGACTCCAGGTCTCTCTCTCTCTCTCTCTCTCTCTCTCTCTCTCTCTCTCTCTCTCTCTCTCTCTCGCTCGCTCGCTCGCTCTCTCTCTCGCTCTCTCTCTCTCTCTCTCTCTCTACCCTCGTCTCTGGGTCACATACACTACCACAACCAGTGTGACTCCAGGTCTCTCTCTCGCTCTCTCTCTCTCTCTCTCTCTCTCTCTCTCTCTCTCTCTCTCTCTCTCTCTCTCTCTCTCTCTCTCTCTCGCTCTCGCTCTCGCTCTCGCTCTACCTCTGATTACTTGTGCCAGAAACTGCATAGAACTGTTAGGTAAACTCTAATTCCCAGAAAGCATTGGGAGTACATATTTTTGTAAAAAGTAAAGTATATATGTATTATATATATAAGTATTAGGGCTGTGCCATATCGTATCGTTTATCGCGATAAGTCCTCCCCACGATAAGTATTTTGTCATACCGCGGTAATGACGATAATTAATGACGTGTTTACATATGCGACAAACGTCGGCGTGTAGAAGGAGAACAACAATGGCGGAAGGCGGCGTTCCAAAGGAGGTGAGGAGGAGTTCATGGAGGAACCAGGAGCTCCATCTGTAGTGCGGACCTGGTTTGGGTCATATAGCAGACGTTAATCAAACGTCTGCTTTATGCAAAGTGTGTCAACAAACAAAGGATGGAAACACGTCCAATGTGTTCCACCACCTAAAGTAGAAACACAGGCGAGAGTATGAGGAGAGTCAGAAGGCGTCAAGCAGCAACGTGCAAACTCCTCTTCCTCCCAAGGGGACGGCCAGCTGCACACCGGACCATACAAAAAAGCAAAGTATTTTTCCAACTTTTGCATTTGTTTCTCCTGGGGTTAGATTATGAATCCTGTGAGTATTGGCGTTTGCAAAATACTGACTTGCTGATATAATTGCTGAATTGTTTGCGCCAGTTGCCAAGCAACGCCTCAACTTCGGAGAACTATTTTTTTCTCCGCGGAAGTAAATCATAATAAGTCGGGACCGACTACCGACTTATTAATGAGCGTTCCGTTCAGTATCCCTTACGTATTTGACGATGGTAAGGATTAAGATTTAAGATTATTTTTTTGGTAATTTATCGTCATTTATCGTTATCGCAATAAATACCGTGAAATATCGTGATATAGTTTTAAGTCCATCTCGCCCAGCCCTAATAAGTATGTATATATATATATATATGCAATATGTGGTCGTATTACCAGTAACGATTCAATTCGTAGCCTGTCTCACAGTGGTGTCCTATTTATTTTACTCTGAACATAAACGTCAAACAATTTCCATACAATACACATGAAGAAAACTAAAACTTCATGGTACACATCAGATTACCGTGAATCCTAACCTCCCCACACCACTACACTAACACACACACACACACACACACACACACACACACACACACACACACACACATACACACACACACACACACACACACAAACAAACACACACATACACACACACACACACACACACACACACACATAAGCACACACACACACACATACACACACACACACAAACAAACACACACACACACACACACACACACACACTAACATTCACTCTGAATTACTGCCGTGAGACCTCATCATATCCCAGAGAGAAAAGTTATTCCTGCGTTTCCACGATGACTAATGGCACCGTCACAGACACGCAGCCATTCAATTACACCAGAGCACCCATCCACTGCTAAGGCAGAAGGCTCTCCTCCTGCACACACACACACACACTCTCCTCCTGCACACACACACACACACACACTCTCCTCCTGCACACACACACACTCTCCTCCTGCACACACACACACACACTCTCCTCCTGCACACACACACACTCTCCTCCTGCACACACACACACACACTCTCCTCCTGCACACACACACACACACACTCTCCTCCTGCACACACACACACTCTCCTCCTGCACACACACACACACACTCTCCTCCTGCACACACACACACTCTCCTCCTGCACACACACACACACACTCTCCTCCTGCACACACACACACACACACACTCTCCTCCTGCACACACACACACTCTCCTCCTGCACACACACACACACACTCTCCTCCTGCACACACACACACTCTCCTCCTGCACACACACACACACACTCTCCTCCTGCACACACACACACACACACACTCTCCTCCTGCACACACACACACTCTCCTCCTGCACACACACACACACACTCTCCTCCTGCACACACACACACACACACACTCTCCTCCTGCACACACACACACTCTCCTCCTGCACACACACACACACACTCTCCTCCTGCACACACACACACACACTCTCCTCCTGCACACACACACACTCTCCTCCTGCACACACACACACTCTCCTCCTGCACACACACACACACACTCTCCTCCTGCACACACACACACTCTCCTCCTGCACACACACACACACACTCTCCTCCTGCACACACACACACACACACACTCTCCTCCTGCACACACACACACTCTCCTCCTGCACACACACACACACACTCTCCTCCTGCACACACACACACACACACTCTCCTCCTGCACACACACACACTCTCCTCCTGCACACACACACACACACTCTCCTCCTGCACACACACACACACACACACTCTCCTCCTGCACACACACACACTCTCCTCCTGCACACACACACACACACTCTCCTCCTGCACACACACACACTCCTCCTGCTCTCACACACACACACACTCTCCTCCTGCTCACACACACACACACTCTCCTCCTGCACACACACACACTCTCCTCCTGCACACACACACACACACTCTCCTCCTGCACACACACACACACACACACTCTCCTCCTGCACACACACACACTCTCCTCCTGCACACACACACACTCTCCTCCTGCACACACACACACACACACACTCTCCTCCTGCACACACACACACACACACACTCTCCTCCTGCACACACACACACTCTCCTCCTGCACACACACACACTCCTCCTGCTCTCACACACACACACACTCTCCTCCTGCTCACACACACACACACTCTCCTCCTGCACACACAAACACACTCCTGCACACACACACACACACACACACTCTCCTCCTGCACACACACACACACTCTCCTCCTGCACACACACATACACACTCCTCCTGCTCACACACACACACACTCTCCTCCTGCTCACACACACACACACACACACACACACACTCTCCTCCTGCTCACACACACACACACGCATACACACACACACACACACACACACTCCTCCTGCACACACACACACACACATACTCATCCTGCTCACACACACACTCCTCCTGCACACACACACACACACACACTCCTGCTCTCACACACCTGCACACACACACACTCTCCTCCTGCTAGCCTGCTAGGTGCCCGTCACATGTGGCCGCTGATAGCAACAATTCAGATAATAATAATAATAATAATAATAATAATAATAATAATAATAATTCAGCACCTGCTCTATGAAATTTACTCACGCACCCAAAAACAAACACACGCACACACACAATCTCACCCAAAAACACACACACATGCACACACACACACACACACACACGCCTCCAAAAACCAACACACACACACAGACTCACCCAAAAACACACAAACAGACACAGGAGAGATTGCCACTTAAGAAGATCAAGGTTTGTCAAGCATTATACCTGTAATATGTGAGTGATGTAAACCATCAAAGTTAAGGTCTTTTGTCACACACAAACACACACACACACACGCGGCGCTGTGATAAAGTCATTATGAAGAGGAACAGAGAGAGAATAGAGACCGAGCTCAGACAGGGAACTCACATAAAGATAGATAATGACAAATCAGTTATGAAAGGGAACACTTCTTTTTATCATTTGTTTTCCTTGCGTGTGGTTGCCTGCGCCCACCGGTTTACTGCTGGGCGACGGGGCGATGAGGCAGGTTGTGTAACGGGGCGAGACCTGAGAGAACCACACCACCATGGGGAGGCTACACCGATGTACAACTACAGCCGGGGAGCAGCAGCACTCACTACTAGACAGGCTATTGGAACAGCCATGAAATTGCTGGAAGTTGCTTCCCTGGTGAAGGGAAGACATAAGGAGAGAGATGGACATGCAGGAGAGCGGAAGGGGGAGAGAGAGAGAGAGAGAGAGAGAGAGAGAGAGAGAGAGAGAGAGAGAGAGAGAGAGAGAGAGAGAGGGGAAGAGAGAGAGAGAGAGAGAGAGAGAGGGGAAGAGAGAGAGAGAGAGAGAAAGAGAAACATAATAGCATCAATGAGAGTTCCATAACATAAAAAGTGATTGAAACCAAATGTAAAGTAGCAAGAGGGGAAAAGGCAATTTGAGGAGGCTAGACCAAACAGGTTGAATGCTAGGCTACACACTAGAAATGCATCTGATATATGCGTGTGGTTGTTATCACGTTTCTAATATTTATTAATATGAATTGTTGAGAGATAAACGCCAAACGTCTCAAATGTCCCACCTACAAGCCCTACACATATTAATCTACAATCGTATCAGTAACAAATCCAAACCTGAACATCTGAGAGTTGTCACACTTCAGGAAGCATTATTTAGGCCTTATTGGACATGCTGAACCATTTTTTGCTATAAGGTCAGTTTTCTGTACTTGAATTCCTCGAAACCTTCAAAAGAAGTAAACAGAAATCCAAATGACACCAACTTTGGTACACATTCCTTAGAAGTTCCTGATCAAAAGAAACAGTTTTTTCATTTCAGTTAAAATTTGCCGAGTTATGAGCAAATACAATTATGCAAATGAGCCAGCATTATTCAATCACCAGTCTCCTTCATAGTAGCACATGGACTTAAAAGCTGATGGACACTTTAAGCTCACCCCTCCCCCCTCTAAGGTAATGCGTAAAGTTTTCCATCCATAGCTCAAAACACACGGTTACAGGGTGTGAACGTACCCCTGTTACCCCTGGGCTCACCAAGCTAATTCTTTCATAGCTGATTTTTGTATGGTATTGGGCTTTTTTGACCTGCTGAATATGTTTGCGTTGAGGACATAAGGACGTAACAGTCAGTTTACCGCACTGGGCTCGAACTCACAACCTCTGGCATGAGAGGAGATGTTCGAACATGAGAGCTCAAACCCACGGGCTCTAGCTTCATCGCTAGAACGTCTCTGTAGGCGTCGGGGAAGTGAGGTTTACCACTGCACAGCGCCCTCTGCTGGCCTCCGTTACAGACCCAGGAAGTCGGTCGGAATAGATACGCTATGCAGGCCTATACCTTCAACTTTTGAAAAACCTTTATTTATTTTTCTCATGAACCTTAAACTTAATCCACACATTTGGTACACATGCTCCTTAAGTGTGCCTGACCGTAATTCATATTAAAAAAATATTGAGTTAAATGTATGCTTAAATAAATATATAGCAAATATATATAAACCAACAAGTCAGTGAAACCACGCCCTTTGTTCTCTTAATTTCTCTATTTCACTACACAGTTTAATCCACTGCCTGTAGGCCAGTCCCAGGCAGATGTACCATTACAACGACCTTCAGAGGAACACACACACACACACACACACACACGCGTGCACGCACGCACACACACACACACGCACGCACACACACGCACACACACACGCACACACACACACACAGACACACACACACACACAGACACACACACACACACGCACACACACACACACACACACACACACACACACACACACACACACACACACACGCACACACACGCACACACACACACGCACACACAGACACGCACACACGCACACACAGACAGACGCACACACGCTGATGGAGCGGTAACGCACTATGGGTCTGACTGTGCAGATCAACTCGACAGACTCTTACGTTGCGTTTTCCTCTCCACTTTGAGCATTTCACAAATCGCGGAATGACTTTGGGTTTAGGTTTGGGGTTTGGTTCTGAATGAAGGGTTTTCCTCCTCCTCCCTCCTCCCTCCTCCTCCTCTGTCGGTTCGACACGTTGGAATAAAGTAAGACGCGAATTCAGCGCGTTCACAGCCCCGATGCTGGCGGTGTCGGAATGACGTGAACATTCGCGAATGTACAGAATAGAAAGAAGTGGAAACAACCGGAACTTTCTATCGGTTCTGTATAGCTGCCCTTGTGTGACACACACACACACACACACACACACACACACACACACACACACACACACACACACACACACACACACACACACACACACACACACACACACACACACACACACACCTCCGCCTATACCTATGCACACAGCGCCGGTTAAAAAACAAAAACACAACACTTAAACAATATTAATAATAATATAATAATAATATCCTGTTCCGAAGAGCAGACAACCGGCTTATTACCCACTACATTGTGAAGAGCAACACATTGTATCCATGCAGAGACAGACAGAACCCACTAGTTATTATAGTATCCAACGGCTTCCAATAATGGATCGATATCTGACCTATTCTATCAGTGTCGAGTTGAGCCAGTTGATTGATAGTAACACTGAAACCGGGGATCACAGCTCCGAGGGGTGTCTGTCTGTCTCTCCCCGGTACCGGAGACAGACAGACAGCCCTCAGAGCTGTGATCCCCGGTACCGGAGACAGAGATCTGAGGGGTGTCTGTCTGTCTCTCTCCGGTACCGGAGACAGAGATCTGAGGGGTGTCTGTCTGTCTCTCTCCGGTACCGGAGACAGAGATCTGAGGGGTGTCTGTCTGTCTGTCTCCGGTACCGGAGACAGACAGACGGGTTCAGAGAGACGGACAGACACCCCTCAGAGCTCTTTCTCCGGTACCGGGGATCACAGCTCTGAGGGCTGTCTGTCTGTCTCCGGTACCGGAGAGACACACACACACACACACACACACACACACACACACACACACACACCTATGGAAACAGCTCTGTCTCCAGACAGACAGACAGACAGACAGACAGACAGACAGACAGACAGACAGACAGACGGGTTCGGAGACATCACCTACCAGCTTAAAGTGCCGAACGCTCTTTTCTTCTGGCATTTTTAAAGAAGAAGAAGAAGAAGAAGAAGAAGTAGAAGTAGCCCGAAGTCCAACGCCGTAAGGAATCACTTGGAGGGTGGAGGTGGGTGGAGGTGGGTGGGTGTGGGTGGGTGTGGGTGGGGGGGGGGGGGTTGTCTCCTGATGATCGGGTGACACCGAGGACTGAAGCGTCCTCCTCCGTCCCGGGTCTGATTTCACTGCCCGACGCAACGCGAACCGCACGGCGCTCTGCAGGCAGAGAGCTCCCAGCCAGGCTGGAGAGACAACTTTGGTATAGCACCAGAGCGAGAGAGAGAGAGAGAGAGAGAGAGAGAGAGAGAGAGAGAGAGAGAGAGAGAGAGAGAGAGAGAGAGAGAGAGAGAGAGAGAGAGAGGAGAGAGAGGGGGGGGGGAGAGAGAGAGGAGAGTTAGGAGAGTTAGGAGAGAGAGAGAGAGAGAGAGAGAGAGAGAGAGAGAGAGAGAGAGCGAGAGAGAGAGAGAGAGAGAGAGAGCGAGAGAGAGAGAGAGAGAGTACCAGACAATCACAGGAAGGCGGCTCCTCCTACCCGAGGCAACAGAATAAGCAAAAAAAAAGGGACACAGGGACCAGAGGGAGGGGGGGGGAACCAGAGGGGGGGGACCAGAGGGGGGGGGGGGTGGGAGGGGGGGGGGGACCAGAGGGGGGGGGGGGGGGGGACCAGGGGTGGGAGGGGGGGGGGACCAGAGGAGGGGGGGACGGGACCAGGGGTGGGGGGACCAGAGGGGGGGGACCAGGGGTGGGAGGACCAGAGGGGGGGGGGGGGGGCAGGGGGGGGGGGGGGGGGACCAGGGGGGGGACCAGGGGGGACCAGGGGTGGGAGGGGGGGGGGACGACCAGAGGGGGGACGGACCAGGGGACGGACCAGGGGTGGGAGGGAGGGGGGGATAAGTGTGTGTGACCTTGTATGTCACAACGTGTGCGGGTCAATTAGATAAAATCAGATTAGATAATTAATGACGCGGTGTTTCAATGGCTCGGCGATTAACGCACTAATGGCCACATTATTCCCCCTCTGTCTAATTATACAAATTGCTGAATGATGCAACTGTGAGAAATAAACAGAGTAATCTCACTGTCCAGATCACCGGTGATGGGAGAGAGATGAGGCAACGGCCCGTTGGTTTACTGCACAATAAACTATACACACAGGCCAACATATCAACAATCACTGGAAGCAGCCAGGATGGTGATTACAATTATCATGTACTAGATGAAGTATCACATGGTATGCAATATGTGTGTGTGTGTGTGTGTGTGTGTGTGTGTGTGTGTGTGTGTGTGTGTGTGTGTGTGCATGTGAGTGTGTGTAAATGCGTGTTAATATATTCACACGCTGATTACATATTTCTCTGTTGGCAATAATGAAAAATATAATCAGCATTTAAATAGGCATAGTTAAAAATAAAGCTTTTCATCAATGATGGTGCGTCCTCATTCCATGCGTTTGGGATGAATTAAAGGAGATGACATGAGGATTAACTCTGATCCCAGATCAGTTTCATGGCCCCAGTGCTGCTCAGGCTA
>CM051001.1:2948409-2953409 GCA_027704905.1 Muraenolepis orangiensis | reverse complement strand
TGTCCATACACAAGAGCAGTTAGTGTTGTTCCCTTCCAAACATCAGCAGGGCAGGTGTACACCCAGTTGTCTTCTTTGTAGCTGACAGGCGGGCCATCAGGACCAGTGGCAGCTGCAGATCCCAGTCCTTCTGGTCCTTGCCCTGGTCCTCTACCAGGGCAAGCTGACCTCCCAGGGTGCGATAAAACCTCTCCACCAGCACATCACTCTGGGGGTGGAGAAGTGTGTAGCGCGTCTTGTGTATAGACAGCTGCCTACACATTTCTTTTTACTAATCGGCTGAACATCCCTTAATCAACACTTCACATATGGTGCCAGCCTCCTCGTCAGGCACAGCAAAGGCCTCGGACCACTTGGTGAAGTAATCCATTGCAACTAACACAAAGCGATTACCATGGGGTGTGGGAAGAAGGGGACCCAGCCAGTCGACAGCGAGTTGGTCCATGGGTGTCCCAACCTGATACAGTTGAAGAGGCGCTCTACTCTGGCCCGCTGTACCCTTGTGGGCAATACAGGGGTCACATCTCCGACAGAAGATCTCCACGTCCCGCCTACATGTGCCCCAGTAGAATGCCTGGCGAACCCTCTTAAGTGTTAACTTCGAAGTGGCCGACTTCGTGCTGCCCATGATTGAACTCCAGCACCTCCCCCTGCCGACTCTTCGGCACCACTACTTGCCACCTTTTCTACTCATGGCTGGTTTCTTCCATCGTCTCCAGAGCATTTCATCCAAGAGGGCCAAGCTCTCCCATTGGGACCACAACCCCCTGATCAAAGTATTGGCAGAAGCTACTTCGGGCCATACTGGCCGTTGGCCTTCCTCGAACCATCCCAACACCTCACCCCCTGCTCCTTCACAACCCTTTGTGTCCCTCATCTCAGTACGGCTGCAATAGGACAGTCTGGCCCACAAGGACCCGTGGAGAGTCTATCCACATTAGTGTGATTGTCCCCCTTCCTTGAGTGTCTCAAATGCCCAATGTTGGCCTGGGCCCTACTCAAAGAACACAATTTGTCAGACAGTTCAGAGGTGCTAACTCGATGGCCCAGGAAGGTGAGCTCCTTCCGCATCAGGTTGCCCTTCTCCGGGTGCAGCTTGAGCCCTGTTTGCTGTATTTTGGAGAAGACCAGGTGAAGTAATGCCAAAGCAGCGTCAAAGTCCGATCCATGGACGAGGACATCATCCAGGTAGACCTGCAAGTTCATTGCTGGGACTCCAACCAAAACTTTCTCCATGAGCCTTTTAACCGTGGCTGGAGCATTACTGCCATAGTCCAGAGTCAGTTGTAAAGGCTGTTTTCGGTCGTGCCTCAGCAGACTCTAGCACCTGCAACTCAGGTGCTAGAGTCTAGCCACTCCTTAGGTCAAGGTGCGAGAACCAGGCGGAGCCATTAATTCCGTCCAGGGACTTGTCGATTTAAGGCAAAGGGTATGAATCCTTCACTGTGACCTAATTTAGTCTGCGTAGGTCCAAACAAAAGCGCCATGCTGCCCTTCTTCTGAACCATCACTACTGGAGACATCAATGGGCTGTCTGAAGGTTGTTCATTGTTCTGCTGCTGCTGCCTCTGGACGAAGACGTTGCCGGATGGGGTCAGCTGTGCCGGTGTCTATCTCATGCTCGACCATATGAGTGCGCCAACATCAGTGGGAGAGGTTGCGATGGCTGCCTGGTGCTCAAACAGCACTTCTCATAGTCGTTGCTTCTGTTCCACAGACAGTGTGCTCCGGTCCGGCCCTAACAGTGACCTCCACAGACAGTGTGCTCCGGTCCGGCCCTAACAGTGACCTCACAGTGACCTCACAGTGACCTCACAGTGACCTCCGGGGGGTCTGGGGGTACCCCCACGCACCGATGCTGTATTTGTTGTGGGGGGACTGGGCAGACGGGGTCGTGGACCAGGGAAGGTCCCTGGTAGCGCCGGTTGCTCCACCGACACTGATGCCACTGGTGGAAGGGGGGGGGGGGGGGCCCAGCATCACTGTAGGAGAGTCCTGGGTGTCGTTAAGAGGCACCGGTTGTCTCTCTATGTGGAGGTTCAGAGGAAGCTGAAGGTGTGAGGTCTAACACGCACCCCGTGGCCCTAAGAAAGGCCAAGCCAAGCAGACATGGTTCAATGATCTCGGCCACCCATACAGATTGTTTAAAAGTCTGATCACCAGCACGGAAGCATGGCTGCCCGGCCAGTCACGATGATGAGGTGGAGGTTGTCCCCTCATTCTCCGTTCCCGCATCGGACTCATCTTCCGACCTCCCTGCTTGCTCCGGCCCACTCCGAGTCCACTTTGTCCCATCAATCCTTTACCTTCTCTCCGATGCTGGAGGGGTTAAAAATCTGCTCGAGTCCACCGTCTCTGTCCAGCTAGCTACTGGTGACGTAAGCAGATTCCACTTCTTTCCCCAACTCCCGTTCCAACTCCTGCATGACTCTCTAACTATCTTTTACACGCAACCTGCTACACTCTCCCCCTAGCGTTCGCAGCCAATGACCCATCATAGTGGACACTTCCCCCAAACACATGCAGGTGAACAAACACACACTAACAACACCTGATGAACTCCCTTTGTCCTGGAGGGAGACCCGTAGTGGACCAGGCCACAGCGTTACAATATGTTTTGTTGTTTTTGCAGAGCAGCACCAATCGAGGCAGACCAGAGAGACAGAGTCAGCAGTAATATGATCGGATCAAACCATCGCGTGACTCAGCAGGCAGTAGGAGTCTGCAAAATGTACCTTTGGACTGTGGCTACATGTAGGCCTATTGCTAAAAAAGCTAACAAGCATTGATTGATTGATTGGAACCGCAATGGAAGTTTACTAGTGTACTGGAAGTGAACTAAACTTTTTATCACTTTGTTTCTGCCTGGGACTTTGAGACCTCCACATGTATTGCAAGAATAAAAGTCATTTAAATAAAACAAATGAAAATAAATTCAACGGAAAACTAGGTTGCACACCATGGAATGACCAGCGGCGTTGTGGTTCAAGGTTCGCTTTATAAATCAAACCCTACCATAAACCGACCCAATCAATAAATACAAAAACACAACACCTGCTCAGCATAGCATGCACTCGATTCGGCACAGACAATTACTCCAAATGGCCTGCTGTATTTCCACCGTGCTATATCTACAGCTAGCTAGCTAACCACCACTGACAAGACCATCTTCCATATTAACATGGCTGTCTGGAAGCTTTAGCATGCCTCTAGGGCCGAGTGGGATCAGTGCTGGTATGGGATCAGTGCTGGTATGGGATCAGTGCTGGTGTGGGATCAGTGCTGGTGTGGGATCAGTGTTGGTATGGGATCAGTGCTGGTGTGGGATCAGTGCTGGTATGGGATCAGTGCTGGTAGTATGGCATCAGTGCTGGTATGGTATCAGTGCTGGTATGGGATCAGTGCTGGTAGTATGGGATCAGTGCTGGTGTGGGATCAGTGTTGGTATGGGATCAGTGCTAGATCAGTGCTGGTAAGGGATCAGTGCTGGTAGTATGGGATCAGTGCTGGTATGGGATCAGTGCTGGAATGGGATCAGTGCATGTGTGGGATCAGTGCTGGTATGGCATCAGTGTTGGTATGGGATCAGTGCTGGTATGGGATCAGTGCATCTGTGGGATCAGTGCTGGTATGGGATCAGTGCTGGGAGATAAGTACTGGTATGGGTTCAGTGCTGGTATGGGATCAGTGTTGGTATGGGATCAGTGCTGGTATGGGATCAGTGCTGGTGTGGGATCAGTGCTGGTATGGGATCAGTTCTGGTATGGGATCAGTGTTGGTATGGGATCAGTGTTGGTATGGGATCAGTGCTGGTATGGGATCAGTGTTGGTATGGGATCAGTGCTGGTATGGGATCAGTGTTGGTATGGGATCAGTGCTGGTGTGGGATCAGTGCTGGTATGGGATCAGTGCTGGTGTGGGATCAGTGCTGGTATGGGATCAGTGTTGGTATGGGATCAGTGCTGGTGTGGGATCAGTGTTGGTATGGGATCAGTGCTGGTGTGGGATCAGTGCTGGTATGGGATCAGTGTTGGTATGGGATCAGTGCTGGTGTGGGATCAGTGTTGGTATGGGATCAGTGCTGGTGTGGGATCAGTGTTGGTATGGGATCAGTGCTAGGAGATCAGTGCTGGTAAGGGATCAGTGCTGGTAGTATGGGATCAGTGCTGGTATGGGATCAGTGCTGGAATGGGATCAGTGCATGTGTGGGATCAGTGCTGGTATGGGATCAGTGTTGGTATGGGATCAGTGCTGGTATGGGATCAGTGCTTGAGTGGGATCAGTGCTGGTATGGGATCAGTGCTGGGAGATCAGTGCTGGTATGGGATCAGTGCTGGTAGTATGGGATCAGTGCTGGTATGGGATCAGTGCTGGTAGTATGGGATCAGTGCTGGTATGGGATCAGTGCTTGTGTGGGATCAGTGCTTGTGTGGGATCAGTGCTGGTATGGGATCAGTGTTGGTATGGGATCAGTGCTGGTATGGGATCAGTGCTTGTGTGGGATCAGTGCTGGTCTGGGATCAGTGCTTGTGTGGGATCAGTGCTGGAATGGGATCAGTGCTGGTCTGAGATCAGTGCTGGAATGGGATCAGTGCTGGTCTGAGATCAGTGCTGGTATGGGATCAGTGCTGGTCTGAGATCAGTGCTGGTATGGGATCAGTGCTGGTAGTATGGGATCAGTGCTGGTATGGGATCAGTGCTGGTATGGGCTCAGTGCTGGTCTGAGATCAGTGCTGGTATGGGATCAGTGCTGGTATGGGATCAGTGCTGGTCTGAGATCAGTGCTGGTATGGGATCAGTGCTGGTAGTATGGGATCAGAGAAATTTCAGATCAGATTGAGAAAATCCGTGTGGATTGTTAACAGGCGGCAGGATAGCTCAGTCTGTTGGGACTTTGCTTGGGAACCAGAAGGTCGCCGGTTCATGTCCCGAAACACCTGGGGCGCACTGCCGAGGTGGCCTTGAGTAAGACACCAGACCCCTCCACTGCTCCCTGGGTG
>CM051001.1:2943409-2945909 GCA_027704905.1 Muraenolepis orangiensis | reverse complement strand
GCATCAACAAGTGAAACTGATCATTTAGCTTCAAAACGGTCTCGCAAATATGACAAATCGTATCTTCAATATGGATTTACGAGCGTCATCGAAAATAATGAAGAAAAACCAAAATGCCTCTTGTGTGGTAATGTGCTGTCCACGGAGAGTATGAAACCAAATAAACTTAAAAGACATTTTGAAACGACGCACAAAGAATACATGGGCAAGCCAAAATCATATTTCGAAAGCAAACGTGATGAGCTGAGCAGGCAGCGGGTGACTTCAGAAAGACCATGACAATTAGTGAGAAAGCTCAGCGAGCATATTTTGAAGTTAGCTATCGCGTAGCCAAGGCTATGAAGCCGCACAGCATTGTCGAGACATTGATACTACCCGCGGCTATTGATATGGTCAACACAATGTGTGGCGAAGTAGAAGCAGAAAAACTAAAGAAAATACCGGTATCTAATAATACAGTGAAGCGAAGAATTGAGGCCATAGCTAAAAACCAAGAGAGCACTCTTACTGAGCGACTTCAGAACTCCTCGGCATATGCTCTACAGATGGACGTTAGCACGGACGGGAAAAACCCCATGCTTTGACTTTTGTTCGTTACCTACACGAGAATGCAATTCATGAGGATATTTTGTACTGCCTTCAACTTCCTGAGCACGAGACAGCACAGAGCATGTTTGCTGTCCTGCAAAAGTTTATGGAGGAGAGACAACTTCCATGGGATCGGATGGTGGGATTTTGCACAGACGGACCTCCGTCAATGGCCGGCCGGCGGGCAGGCCTACGCACGCTAATCATGGATGTGTCCCCGTCTGCTATATGGACGCATTGTATGATACACCGCGAGCAACTGGCAGCAAAGGAACTGAGCGTGGCCCTCGCAGATGTATTACAGCAGGTAACTACCATGGTCAACTACATCAAGCCACATCCACTGCGTGCACGCCTATTTGCAAAGCTTTGCAGTGATATGGGCTCTGAGCATGATCATTTGCTCTTTCACACAGAGGCACGGTGGTTGTCAAGGGGCAGAGTGCTGCAGAGATTTTTCGAACTGAAAGATGAATTGTTGGCTTTTTTCACGGATGTAAAAAAAACCTGAATTAGTTGATTTTTTATGTGACCAGAACAAAATGTGCCTCCTTGCTTATATAACGGACATATTTGGTAAACTTAATGATCTGAACATGAGCATGCATGGGCGAAACAAACATATAATGCAGATGAGTGAGGATTCAGGGGGAAACTAGCATTCTGGCGAGAGAACCTTTCAAAAGGAAATGATGCCCCGTTTCCACAGCTGTGCAAGTTTTTGACAGACAACAGCATTGCTGATCAGTGCCCCGCACAAACAATGATTGATCATCTTAAATGCCTGGAGGAGCACTTTACCACCTACTTTCCAGGTTTGGATATGTCAAAGTTTGACTGGGTGATCGACCCATTCCTCAGTGATGCAGGCTCTGTGGATCTGTCAGCCAGCGCCATCGAACAGCTGATTGAGCTGTCATGTGATCGGACGCTAAAAGGACTGCATTCTCGTGTTTCGGTTGAGGAGTTTTGGTTTGGGGCAAGAGGAGAATACCCGAGGTGGCACTGTGTGCTTTAAAACGTATGGTTCCCTTCGCAAGCACTTATTTGTGCGAAGCCGGATTTAGTGCTCTTGTTTGCATGAAATCAAAGTACAGGTCCAGGCTAGATGTGACAGATGAGATGAGATGCGCACTCTCAACCATACCCCCTGACTTTGATAGGCTGCAGCGCGAAGCACAAGCGCAACCATCTCACTAGACATGCGAGTTGAAATGATCAGTGCCAACTGTGCTTTGAATGACAAAGTAGCGGTAGTGATCGGAGTTGCTGATTGTAATGACATTAATTGTATGTTCTGTTGATGTAATGTTCTGTTGTTGCAGAATGGTTCACGAATGTTCTTTACTGGTGTGTGTTCATGTTTTGTTGTGTGTGTGTTTTTGCCACCATTGGTGAGGGTTGTGTTTCGGGGAGGGGGGTACCCCGGTGTGTTCGTGTTTGTGGGGGTGATTTCCACCCTTTCTCTTGTTGGTGTTCCATCTATTCGCTCCCCGTGGCGCTCGCCACAATATGTAAATAAAAATGTATCAACCAGTCAATCAACTCTTCATTAAAATCTGTTATTAAAATCAATTCCGGGACAGTCCCGGAATGTGATCGAGTGACGCAATCAGAGGGGGCGGGTCCTATCAGTGGCAGCGAAAGACCGCTCCGGGGGGGGGGGGTCTGTGCTGTCAGAGGCAGCGAACGTCAGTTGTGGGGGTGCTATCGCGGCCACAGAATGTCCGATCAGGGGGGGGCGGGGGGTGTTATCGCGGCCACAGAATGTCTGATCATGGGGGGGGGGGGGTGCTATCGCGGCCACAGAATGTCTGATCATGGGGGGGGGGGGTGCTATCGCGGCCACAGAATGTCCGATCATGGGGGGGGGGGGGGGGTTAAATAGCTGGGGTCTCGAAAATGTTCTGCC